>JBBPDE010000015.1:8986145-8996247 GCA_037974605.1 Nannopetersius ansorgii | reverse complement strand
TGTGTGTGTGTGCGTGTGTGTGTGTGTGTGTGTGTGTGTGCGTGTGTGTGTGTGTGTGTGGAGGGGGGGGTTATCTTTGTGTTATCTTCTCTCAGGAGCTCCTGCCAGCCCGCATGCAAACATCACAGAAAACATCACAGGAGGAATGAGGACATGAGGTGAAACCTGAACTGTGTCTGAACAGCGTCCATGAAGCCCTGGTTAATGTGTTACCTTCAGCCAACAGTGGCTTTGGGGACCTTCTGGAGAACATCTGCTCAAATCATCAACCTCCATCAATCTTCTGACTGATTCCATCCAGTCAGCATCATTCTGCTTAGTTCGCCATAATGTTCCCAACGTTTTCGAGATGCTGAGTGCAGAAACGGTCCTCTCAGGTTCCTCTGTGAGCACCAGGCCTCATCCTGGAGATCCTCCTACCTGCAGATGTCGGATGCAAACCAGATCCACCACACCTGACTCACCTACAGCTGAACTATTTGGGGGTGAATATATAATTGTGATTTTTCTAATCGATTTCTGATCCGTTTCATCTGATTGTCCTCTAGAAATGCTGATATGCTGTTGAGGAACGCGTCTCATTACTAAAGCAATCTGTGATTCTCTAATGATGGGATGAAGGTGAGGGTGTCCTTTAAAGGGCCCGTATCAACAAAACACTTTTTTTCTATTCAGTATGTTATCATTCTTAAAGGTCCTTTTGAATTAATCTGTGTTTGTGATGTCACTAATACACTCAGCAGCCTAGCTCCGCCCAGTTACACGAAGTCATAGGGAGTATTCCGGACCAATCTTGTGCCTGAGATTTAATTTTTTATTCTTTTCTATAAACGAAGGTCAATGCCAGTTGTTTTGTGGAGATGCTGCTGTCCTTTAAAGGGCCCATATCAACAAAAACAGCACATTTTCACTTTCTATTTTTATCTAAAAATTGTTATAAGTATATACATATTGTTAAAGGTTCAATACGGTCACAATCTATATATGAACACTAATCTGCAAAAACAGGCTTTTTAAGTGACATCATCTGTTCTTGTGATGTCACCAATATCTACAGGCACCTAGCTCCGCCCAGTCACACTGATGAAAGAACGTTTCAGTTCTGCTTCACCCAGATTTTTCTGACCAAGCGATTTTCTGATTATTTTCTTAAGCAATTTGTTCCGGGATCAATAACGTTTTCTGATTCTTAAGTTGTTTTTGTGTCTGTGTGGGTAAATGGTCTAATATATATTAGACCAATTACCCTTATTTCTCAAAAAAATAAAAAAATCCCTTGACCTCCCACTTCTCTATGACTTGTGTTGTTCTTCTCTAGGGCTCATGTATTGTTGTGTAGGTGTTTTCTAGTTATTCTGTGACAGTTGTTGTATAGATGCTCTGACTGCAGTATCTTAGTTAAATATGTGACATGGATTTAAGCTGTTTTTCAGGTAAGAAACAGTCGTGGACTTCTTAAGCACCGATGTACGTCGCTCTGGATAAGAGCGTCAGCTAAATGCCGTAAATGTAAATGTAAATGTATATTTCCTGCTATTTCCCACATTAAACTTCAGACGACGTCTGCATAATATGGGCTAGAATTATTCAGTGAATTCTAAATAATTTAAAGGAATGGAAATAATAAAGGCTGCAGCTCTTGTGACTTAAAGATTGCTCTCTTCCAAACCGATATAAAAGCAGTTAATCTTTGAGCCGTGTGTGCGTCTGAGGACCAGGAGCAGCAGATTAGGGCCACACTCTGCAGGCACTCACAGCCCCATGTGCTGGGCTGTGACCACTGACATTTCTTCTAAAATGCCATTTACCCGACTAATAAGGGCATCACCCTGCCTGCTGATATTTGTGTCTGTCGGTCGGCTTCACTCGAATTGAGGATAATGCCATACTAGTTTTTGTGGGTCTTCAAATGACTGTGAAGGCCGATTCTGCTTCGGATTTTCCTGTCACAGTTTGGACATTGGATGGTGTCCTCTCCTGGGATTGCTTCCAAGACAAGTTTCCTTCTACTTCGTTTTTCTTCTTTTTCCCGTCCTTTGCCTCTCTCGGATATCTCACGTCCCTCAGAGGTGGCAGTTCTCCACGTGGTCTGGTCTTCAGCAACTGGGAGGAAGTCTACAGGGATCTCAAACCTCTGCTTTAAACCTCTTATTTGAACCTCTTCTTTGATCCTCTTCTTTAAACCTCTTCTTTGGGTATAACAAAAGCGCCTTGGGCATTCAGCCATCGTCCACCCTTTGGACATGTCCTAGCCAGCGAAGTTGGAGGTGAAGAATCTCAGGTTCAACACAGCGGAGGCCGGAACGTTGGAGGACTTCATTGTTGGTGACTTTGTCCTGCCACGAAGGAAACAGGATGGCGTGTTGTCAGATCTGGTCGTGGAATCTAGACCTTTCTTCACTGGTGCTTCGCTGATCCATGGCAGGATACTCCCAACGATGGCGAAGTGACCCCTGGCCCCTAACCAGTGCACGCCCGAATGCTCCCTGCCTGGCAAATCCCTTTAAGGCGGGATGGACTCGCCCTGACACAACACAGTCATCATGCATCTGTGGCTTAGAACATGGGTGCTAAGACCATGACACACCACGCACTGACAGTGCTGCTGCTGATTGTCCACAGCTGCTTCTTAGACCAGAGTCCTATTCGCAGCTAAGCTCCATTTCTGGAGGCCGTTCTCATATCCGGAAACCGGGTGAGGCGCCCTGTAGCACCGGCTATGCATCTCCCGGGGCTGATATTCCAGCGCTCTGTCTTCAGCTGATCCTGAAGGACACAGACGAGGACTTCTCGAGCTGCAGGTCCCGGGTGTCCTCTAACCGTGTTTGTTTATGTTTTGCTGTACCTCCATCTGTGGTGGTTTTCAGTCAGCTGGTGCTCCGGTACCTGACAGGCTGTTATGTAAGAGCGAGAGAGCACGGATCCATCTGGAGCGCCGTCCAAAACCTACATGGCGATGCTGAAGCTGCTGCTGGGCTCAGGCCAGGACTGGAGGAGCACATGGAGGAGCTCCAACCTCAGCTCTGGTCCAGGAGAACTCAGGGTTTCTGGTTACATCAGAAGCTGTGAACCTGGACATAATGTGATGCGACGTTTCACATTATGTAGATGTGAAAACGTCTCATAGAGCATGGAGCAACATAAAGCTACAGTAAACAATCATGTTTTAACAGAAACACTACAGGTAGGATACTTGCCTCTAGACCATGGGTTCATGGGTTCGAATCCCACCTTCAGCACACCACCACTGGGTTCCCGAGCAAGACCCTTGACCCTAAGTGGCTGCAGTGAGAGACTGCCCCCTGTAGTTAGGGAATGGAAGTCACTTTGGATAAAAGCGTCTGATAAATGCCGTAAATGTAATTGTAATATATCCTTCCGGGGTGTTGCACCATGAGTGTCATCATCACTTCACAAAAGTGCAGTGATGAGGAACGACACAATGAAAAAGCTCGGTTCTGATTGGATGGATCCTCGTGCAGTATTTTCAAATGGCTTTGTGTATTTGGAAAAACTTTTCTCAACCTGCTCAAACCTCGTCCAGCTCTTCATTAAGGTGGATCAGACTAGTGGGCGTGGTTTAGGACACAGTATGACTTACTGTGAGCTGTAAAAATGCACTGAACTTCAGAGCTACAGGCGACTCCTCCTCACAGGAAGTCAGTCAATACACGTCCACAAGTCCGATCCACTGTAATACCACAATAAAGCATAACATATACAGAGACGGTGTAGATCCAGAGCTTATTTACAAAAACAGACTTACCTTATGGCTCTATGGTGGACGGCTTTATAGTAACTCCACAGGGAATAACAAAACAGGTTTCTCAATCTTAACGGTGCTACACACATCTAGAAATCTTAATGTCTAAATATAAAAGTGTTGGGAAAATAAGTGTAACATCGACAAAAATGAAAAGACAATACAGTCGCAGACACAGAATTGGCAGCAGAAATATTGCCCTTCATGATATTGCACATTGAGTCACACGCATATGGGGGACTGGTGCAACAGTTTGTGAAAACAGACCCTGTAGTATAAAAAGGCGGTTTCTGATTTTCAGTCATCATTAGTGCCGTGAAGAAATGCACAGAAAGGCTGCAGCAAACATTAGTGTGTCAAACATCGGTCCAGTAGTGCAAACAATTGAGGATCATGAATGTATGTATTAGTGCAATGGCTTTAATGTAAAAATCAAGAGACTCTGTGTGAAATGAATGGGATCGGCCTCCAGTTTGGCGTCTGCTTGCTGAACTCAGTCTGTTCTGAGGAATTTCTGCAGATCCCCGGGTGGCGACACCAGTCAGGCTCTCCCTCATTTCTATGCACACAGACCTTCAGTTCTGCGTGTGATTGACGGGTTTTGGACAGAAGAGCCCACAAATCGCCCCGATCGCAACTGAGCGCTCATCCGAGAGACGTGGAAGGACCCCCAGGGCTGTTAGAGGCTCCTGTTATTTTATTTCAAGAGTTTCTATAGGAAAAGCTTGCCGATATATTCCCCATCGTTCTGACCCCTTATCTGCCCCAACCACACACACACACACACACACACACACACACACACACACACACACAGGGCATCTGCGGATGCTGATTCATGTCCCTGGAGTGATCAGTCGAGGGAAGAACAGTGATGCAGAACTGTCTGATCACTGAGGAACCTAAACATCTCACATCTGTTTACCACCACAGATCTGATGCCTCTGGAGAAGCTGCTGAGAGCCTGAGAGTCTCAATCTGTTCTGAGAGTCTAAACTCACCAGGAGGCGTTTGATCATCAATTATTCTGAATGTCACTTCATTGGACAAAGTTCAGCTAATATGCAGCACTAAATGGGCCTCTTGTATTACTGCGTCTTTAAGACTGATATAAAGGAGCCCTTTATTGACCGGCTGCCCCGGGGCTGGATGTGCTGAAATATGCAAAACAGGTGGTTTCCATGACATGACAAAGAAAATGAACACATGCTGCTTTTGCATTTTGTAGTTTAAAGAGCCATGTGAAGGTCCTTTAAACCATGAAACTGTTCTTCACACTCACAAATCCTCCATGGTATGATTGGAATTGAAATGCCAAGACTTTTAAGGGAAAAGTCTTTTATGTTTATTAACAGCCTGCTTTGAACTCAACGATTTTGTGATGTCAAAAAAAACCCCAACACTCATATAATCCACCTACAGCCGTTTTGCCCCACCCACTCACAGCCTGGGCTGCTTTTTTTCAGTCGGGCCCAATACAAGCCAGACAATCCTAAAGCAGGTCATTCATATTCAGCCTTAAAGGAACAGTAACCCAAACGTTTTACAATTCCTACTTGGGACAGTGGTGACTGATCCAGGAGATCCAGGAGGGTGCTGAGCTATCAGCAATCATGTGAGTTTAAATGTCGGATATGGGCCCTTTAAAAGCACCGGTGCACATTTGATTGTGTATTTAGATTGTTTTCTTTGTGTTTGGGAGTCTGGGAGAAGAACCTTACACATACAACTGATTTTTAACTGAGTTAAAGTGTAAAATACGGGCCCTTTAAGGGCACTGGCAAACCTTTGATAGTGTGTTTACATTGTATCCTTTGTATTTGAGAACTACTTTATCAGAGAAGGAATAAATGAGGTGGGGGGGGGGGGGTTCTGTCAGAGGCCCACTCCCATTTGGGACAGTATTGGATGATCCCGGAGAATGCAGAACCTGTACAGATTCATACGCAACCGTGGGGGTTAGACTATGGGCCCTTTAAGGGCATGGGTGTTGCAGTGGGGGCATATTTGGACTGTACCCTTTCTGGGCGCTGTGTATGTAACAACCATGTGGGTTAAATGTAAGATAGGAGCCCTTTAAGAGCACCTTTGATTGTAGGTGTTTCCTTTGTGTTTGAGACCTGCCTCATCAGAGAGAGAGAGTGATGAGCCATGGCGGGGGTCCTGCTGGAGCGCCACTCCCACTTTGGGACAGTTTTAGCTGATCTAGGAGAGGGCAGTACCTTTTTCTGGGTTGAATGTAGAGCCTGAGCCCTTTAAGAGCAGTGGAGCACCTGTGGTTGTAGGTTTATTTTGTATCCTTTGTGTTTTGGACTATAATAGAAGAGCAGGGGTGAGAGGGGGGAGTCCTGCAGGAGCGCTGCTCCCACTCGGGACGGCAGTACTTGGTCTTTTCGAGTGCTTTTTTCCACGCAAACGCGCCGGAGCGGATAATTCGACATGCCTCCAGTGCGGGAGGTTGTGAGCTCCACGCCCCTGCAGGCGCATGGAGCTCTCGGGCGCCACGCTCAACCGTGCTCGAGCCCTCTGCGCGCTCAGCGAGCTGCGACACGCGGGGAGGCGCGCGAGGGGCGCTGAGGCGGTGGGACGGTCCTCGCGAGGACAAAGGACAGCTCGTGCAGCGGGGACCGAGGACATGACGCGCCGATTCTCGTCTTCTGTGCGCGCGGCGGCGGCGCGCGGCGAGGACAGGTGACGACGCCTCTTTGTCTGTCCTGGACTCGAATAAAGCCGGTTCTTTCTGGGATCTTTGTGATGGAACCTCTTGCAGAAGCTCCCTGAGCTCCACGTTCTTCTGAGAACCGCTCTCTTCTCGCCGGACCCCTCAGGATGCCCGAAGCCCTGTCCCCTGCCCAGGTGCTCTACATGGGCATGGAGGTTCTGATCGCCGTGTCCTCCGTGCTGGGGAACGTGATGGTGGTGTGGGCTGTGAAGATCAGCAGGTCTCTGAGGGACACCACCTTCTGCTTCGTGGTCTCCCTGGCCGTGGCGGACATCGCGGTGGGCGCGCTGGTGATCCCCCTGGCCATCACCATCAGCATCGGACTCCAGACGCACTTCTACAGCTGCCTGCTGGTGGCCTGCACCGTGCTGGTGCTCACCCAGAGCTCCATCCTCGCACTGCTGGCGATCGCCATCGACCGCTACCTCAGGGTGAAGATCCCAACCAGGTGAGGAACCTGCTCTTCTCTGTCTCGCCTCTCGCTTTACTTGGAGATCCTCGTGGTCCCACCTCAGGAGGTCTCGCGGGTCCATCGTGTCCGAAGTTTCTTCTGCACTGTGAACCTTAAAGTGCCCACGTCACCCTTCTGCGAAGGTTCTTTAATTAATACAGTAGAACCAAGAGTCAAATAACCATTCGATCACTTTTAATGATTGTGATCGTTCCTCTAAGTCGTTCTGTGAACCTTAGAAAGTGCATGTTGTGCCAACAAGGGTTCTTCAATGGTTCCTCAAGGTTTTATAGTAAAGTCGATGGCTATAAATATTCAAAGAACCATTTGAGCACTTAGATGTTTCTTCCTTATGATCTTGGTATAAGTTTTTTTTAAAGGCTTTTTTTTTTGCTGTCATAGAATGTATTTTTGGAACTACCTAGAACCCTTCATACTTAAGAGTGTAAGGTCTAGATGGTTCTTCACAGGTTCTTTAGTTCTTCCACAGCTTCATCGGTCCTTCAAGGTTTCATAGTAAATACAGTGGCTATAAATAGTCAATGAATCTTAATAACACTTAAAAGTGCAGCTTCTACCATAAAATCTTGGTTCTTCAAGGGTTCTTCAAGGGTTTTTCAGGGTTTAATAGTAAGTACGAAGGTTTGGTTCTTCCTTTTCAACTTGGTGTGAGCAAGAACATTTAAAAACGGACCTGTTTAGTGCTAAGAAACAAGTTGTGCCATCATTACATCTCCTTAAATACATTTGTGGTGCTGTGTAGAACCCCATTTTACTTAGGGTGTACACTCCTGGTGGTTCTTCAGAGGTGTTTTAGTTAAATCAGAGATTCTGGGTTCAAGAAAGAAACTGACCATTGCTAAAAGGAAAAAAAAACTTTGTGTGTTCTATACAGCACCAAAAATACAACAGGGTTCTAAATAGCACTAAAAACGTTATTTGACATTAAAAGACCCTTTTTGGTGCTGTATAGAACCATACACAACCATCAAAAACATGCAAATGGCCATCAAGGTTCTATAAATAAATCTGACCTTTATTGAAGTCCCAATGCAGGACTGCTTTAAGGTTCTTGGGCATTTAAAGCATTCTGCATAGAATCAGAAATGTTTTTTGGCTGTGTGTCAATAATGCAATGCTTTTTAGAACCATTTTTGAAAGGTTCTTCAAGGATTTCCCACTTTAGACCCATGTAACCAAGCAAAGAACCATTTAACCATACAAAAATAAGTAGCAGAACTCATTTATGGTGCTGTATAGAGTAAATGGTAAAATGTTCTTCACTGATCCATGTACAAGTTTCACCCTAGAAAAGCATTCAAAGTTCTAGATATAGAGGTTAACCTGGAAGAACCTCTTTTGTAGGGTCAGGCCTCATGAGAAGGGCTGTTCTGGATTACTGTGGACACGTGGTTTATCTTAGGACTGGGGGAAAAACACTAATAAGGGGTTTTGAAGGCCAGGGTTGAGGTTCTTCTATAAAAAGCGAGAGAAATGTTGAGAATAAGGTTGATGTTCTCCAGTCTTTGAGGGAGATCCAGACCTGGAAGATGGAGCAAGAAGTTGTTTTAGTTTCTTCTTTTTTGAAAAAAAAAAAAAACAGTTTTACACTCACATGTGCCAGACCCAGATCAGGCCTCATCCTGGACTAAAGCGGATTTTTAGTAATGAATCATTGTTAGCTCTGGAGTTTAGCCTGGACTTGATCTCTGTGTAGAAACCCAGCTGGAAAGGTTTACACTGTTTATCTAAAAGTGAGTTCTAAACCCACTTCCAGGCCTTTACTGGTAAAACATCATATAAATTATTGCGATTAACAATTGAATTGTTCTTTCTTGCCTGTTTTAGGCCACTATTGAAGTTCCCATAGCATACAAAAAGCACATTTTCCTTAATGCACCACATAAACACTGTAACACACCAGAATAAAGTCCATAAAAATACCTCAGGCAATCAGTGCCTTTAGTGGTTGAAGGTAATTAGAGATAATTAGACTTTTGTTGGATTACGTGAAGACCTCGATTCATTAGAACACCCAGTAACTCACCTGGAGCTGTGATTGGTCAGTCTCTCAGAAACACTGTGACTGCTTAGAGGCTCATTTGCATATTCTGTGATATCATTATTGAGATAACGATGAACAGACGACAGACTGTTCGACCCGAATCAACCCACAGCACCGTTAATTCGCTCATTTGTGTTCATGACCTCGGATGACCTGCACTGATGCAGTTATGTGATGATGGTTTACAATTAAGTGAACCTCAGGTGTTCTGAGGAGCAGGAGCAGAATAAATACAATGAAGCGAAAAGACACAGCAGGGGACGCAAACCCAGCACAACCTGGTGCTTTATCTGTTTAAACACACCTGGAGCAGCTCACCTGTTCATCCTCAGGTTTAGTGAGTGTGTTTGAGGAGGGGGTCATTAAACTGCGCTGGACGCCAAGCCACCAGACAGTTCAGAAACTGGAAGGTTGTTGGTTTCAGTCCCCAAAAAGCTGGAGCAAGGGTTGCTAGCTTACAGGAATGATCTCCACTGACCTCTGGGTTCTCTGGGTACCTGACCCTGCTGGCCCTTGACCTTTTCCCATCAGAACATCACATCAGAAGAACACGAAGCAATTAACTGTCAACTCATTTCTATCTGCTCATCCTTAACCCTGCTCTCTGTGGTCCATTTGATTACCTTTAATGACCTTTCAGTCGCTTTAAATGGACAGGTTGGTTCTTGGCTGACCCCAGATCTGTTCGATCAATTTTGCATCATTAGTTGAAGAGTTGTGAGACTAATGCTGCTAACATCACAAGTCAATAGTCACCCACATCTTTTCCATTGAAATTGAGTTTATTTTTACAGCTCACAGTAAGTCATACTGTGTCCTAAACCACGTCCACTAGTCCGATCCACCTTAACGAAGAGCTAAATGCAGTTTAAGGCCTCATCCACACGGACGTTTGAAATGAACGCGCTCTGAACGCCATAGGCGTTTTCGTGGCGTTTGGTAGCGACGCTTGATCGACATCAGCAAGGCGTTCAACTGCCGTTAGTCTGACGCCGTTTAACGCCAGATCTGTAGTTCCGTGTAGTCACCTGTGGGGGCAGTATTACTCTGTCCAGAGTGTTACACGTGCGTCATCCTGGTTTATAGTTCTGCACTGAAAAC
>JBBPDE010000015.1:8921107-8933544 GCA_037974605.1 Nannopetersius ansorgii | reverse complement strand
AACCCATTCACCATTTAACCCATTCACCGTTTAACCCATTCACCGTTTAACCCATTCACCGTTTAACCCATTCACCAAGTAAAGCAGTGTACAGTCAGGAACACAGCATCCAGGGAGCAGAGTGTGTGGCAGCTGGTGACCTATTGGTTAGGGCCCTGCGACCAGAAGGTCATTGGTTTGAATCCCAGGACTGCAAGTGGCACCACTGATGACCCTTGAGTAAGATACCACCCCCACACCCTTCTCCCTGGGTGCTGTGTTCTTGACAACCCACTGCTTTACTTGGTGAATGGGTTAAATGGGTTAAATGCAGAGAAATAATTTCACACTGTTCACACTGTGTGCTGTGGTCAAGGGTACCTCAGTGGTGCCACTAGCAGTCCTGAAATTCAAACCCACAACCTTCTGGTCACAGGGCCCACTCTCTAACCACTAGGCCACCAGCTGCCCCAAACCACAGCACTCATACCATCATGTTTGCTTCCAGTAATGGCATAGTGTTGTATTAAACTGTAAAATATTTACATTTATAACCAACAATACTTTCATTTCGTAAAGGTTTTAATATGCATCTAAAAACAAAAGTCAAATTCCATTGTGGGCTGAAGTGTTTACTAAAGATTTCACTTAAAAACTGCGGTTTACAGAGTAAAATAGCAAAATAAGCTACAAACCGACAGTTTTTAAATGAATTTTGGGGAAACTGGCTTGTTAGAAAGTTTATACATTAATATCTATTATATAATGGTGTATATAAAATTATACCCACTTGAGTAGCCCATTCTTTATTTTATCTACAGACTGTACTAGGCACTTTAGCATCCTGCTGGATAGTTAGCTAGCCTTAACCTTCACTAATTGACTTTGTAAATTACCGTGTTTCATGGATATTAACAAGGTGGATTAAAAAGTCCACAAACTCAATTAAACAGCTGAAGGTGGTTTTTTGGTCTGTTTGGGTTGTGCCACACTACTAGGCCGCTAGCTAGCCTTGACTACTGTTAACTGTCACCAAACATTACCCTGGTCCACAAATATTCAAAAAAGTTAAATTATAATCCACTATGACCAATACAGTGTAAGATCTGAACTGTATGTATTTTTTCAGTTAGCTGGAACCTTGTTTTCAGGATGACTAATTTATAGTAACTAATAAAGGTCATGTGTTAAAATGCCATAATTTTACTGACAAAATGCCATATTTATATGCAATATTTTTTATATGTGTGTTAGCGTGTTGTGTGTGTGTGTGTGTGTGTGTGTGTGTGTTAGCGTGTTGTGTGTGTGTTAGCGTGTTGTGTGTGTGTGTGTGTACCTAGAGGAAGATTTTTTCATCTCATAAATTATTTCTTTGTCTGAGCAGAAATAAATGATTTTCTTATTAGGAGAATACTGAAGTCTTGTTTCTCCTGAACTAGGAGAAACGCTGTGAGAGAGAAGCGTCTGATTTGAGGTTTCCTCTCCTCTGTAAAGGGGCCTGTTTCCGGAGGAGAAGCCGGAGCTGCAGAGGGTTCTGGAGCAGCGCAGGTTGGAGCAGCACCGCGAGCAGGAGCTCGCCCTCCAGCCGCCGTCCGACCTGGAGCAGGAGCTCCGCAAGAGACAGCAGAGGCTGCTGGAGGTACGCCATCGCACTCTTACTGCACTTACACACTTTACTCATGCTGGACATCTGCAGGTGTCTACTGGTCTCCTCTGATCTCCACTGGTCTCCTCTGATCTCCACTGTTCTCCTCTGATCTCCACTGGTCTCCTCTGATCTCCACTGGTCTCCTCCGATCTCCAGTGGTCCCCTCTGATCTCCACTGGTCCCCTCTGATTTCCACTGGTTTCCACTGATCTCCACTGGTCTCCACTGATCTCCACTGGTTTCCTCTGATCTCCACTGGCCTCCTCTGGTCTCCTCTGATCTCCTCTGGTCTCCTCTGATCTCCACTGGTTTCTACTTATCTCCACTGGTCTCCACTGGTCTCCTCTGATCTCCACTGGTTTCCTCTGATCTCCACTGGCCTCCTCTGGTCTCCTCTGATCTCCACTGGTTTCCAATGATCTCCACTTGTCTCCTCTGATCTCCACTGGTTTCCACTGATCTCCACTGGTCTCCTCTGATCTCCACTGGTCTCCTCTGATCTCCACTGGTCTCCTCTGGTCTCCACTGGCCTCCTCTGGTCTCCACTGGCCTCCTCTGATCTCCACTGGTTTCCACTGATCTCCTCTGGTCTCCACAGGCCTCCTCTGATCTCCACTGGTTTCCTCTGATCTCCACTTGTCTCCTCTGATCTCCACTGGTTTCCTCTGATCTCCACTGGTTTCCACTGATCTCCACTGGTCTCCTCTGATCTCCACTGGTTTCCTCTGATCTCCACTGGTTTCCACTGATCTCCTGTGGTCTCCACTGGCCTCCTCTGGTCTCCACTGGCCTCCTCTGATCTCCACTGGTCTCCACTGGTTTCCTCTGGTCTCCTCTGGTCTCCTTTGATCTCCACTGATCTCCACTGGCCGCCTCTGGTCTCCACTGGCCTCCTCTGATCTCCACTGGTTTCCACTGGTCTCCTTTGGTCTCCAATGGCCTCCTCTGATCTCCCCCGGTCTCCACTGGTCTCCAATGGCCTCCTCTGATCTCCACCGGTCTCCACTGGTTTCCTCCGATCTCCACTGGTCTACTGTGGTTTCCTCTGGTCTCCACTGGTTTCTTTTGGTCTCTTCTGTCTCTACTGGTCTATTCTGGTCTCCTCTGTCTCTTCTGTCTCCACTGGCCTCCTCAGATCTCCACTGGCCTCCTCTGGTCTCCACTGGTTTCTTCTTGTTTCTACTGGTCCATATTTCCACATACATGGTGACGGGAACATATAACAGCAAAAAGCTTAAAACATCTTATACATGCTTCCACACGTTTTGTTCGTTTTTTTACATTTTGTAAAAACGCGTTTAAATAAACAATTCTTAAAACTTAAAACAGTACTGAGAAAAAGTCTTGAGACCCTACAGTACCAGCTGGAAAGCATCTGATTGGCTACGGCTTCATTTTTCAGCACAAGGATCCCATACAAAAATAAAAAAAATTAAAAAATTAAAAAATAAGATAAAATAACCCTATTTTGGTCCCACAAGTGGGAAATTTGCTTTGTCACAGCAGAAAGTGGATAGTATAAAGTTCGGAGCAGCAAAAATTAAGAAAACTCTCTCCCTCTATCTTTCTCTCTCCCCTCTCTGTCTCTTTCTCTCTCCCTGTCTCGGTCTGTCACTCTCTCTCTCTCCCTATCTGTTTCTCTTTCCCTCTGTCTCCCTCTCTCTGTCTGTCTCCCTCTTTCTCTCTCTCTGTCTCTCTCCCCTCTCTCTCTTTCTCCCCCTATCTCTCTCTCTGTCTCTCTCCCCTCTCTCTGTCTTTCTGTCTCCATCTCTCTCTCTCTGTCTCTCTCCCTCTCTCTCTTTCTCCCCCTATCTCTCTCTCTGTCTCCATCTCTCTCTCACTCTCTGTCTCCCTCTCTCTCTCTGTCTCCATCTCTCTCTCACTCTCTGTCTCCCTCTCTCTCTGTCTCTCTTTCTCCCTCTCTCTTTCTGTCTCCATCTCTCTCTCACTCTCTGTCTCCCTCCCTCTCTCTCTCTCTCTGTTGATCATTGTTGTTGATCGTTGTTGGTTTCTGTGTGTTGTCAGTATGAACTGGAGGAGATGAAACAGCGAGAAGGTCAGAAGAACGTCCCAGAGTTCGTGCGGGTGAAGGAGAAGCTGCGGCACATAGAGATCTCGGAACAAAACGGCTGAAAGGACAACGCCGCAAACCTTCACTGGACTTTCATTACGAGATGTGGAACATTTGACCACACTAGACTGAAGCCTCTCGCTGTGGTAGATGTAGAGAAGGTGTGTGATATGCAGATTATGAATATTACCTGATATTGTCTGATATAGCGTCTGTTCTGACTGTAACGACACACCTGTTATTTCACAGCAGAGCGGTTTTATCGAATTGTATGCAGCCTATAAATAGAAGGTAGAACCTGTTTTTTTTTTTCTATGTACCTTTTTTACTTTACACCATCAAAACATGTTTAAACATGGAACTGCGTCTGTGTTGCTTTGAACTCAAAAAAGTGACCAGCAATTATAATCCCTGCATTTTGCGTACAGAAAGCATTAAGAAGAGGCCTATGGCTTTATGTTCTTGCATTTCTCAAAATGACAGACGAGCACCCAGACTATCAGACTCATTTATTTACATGGAGGTGAATGGAACCAGACGTCTCCGACACATCCGTTTTACTCTCTATCGCCTCCCAGTGGAGCTCCACGTGTCTCTGAGTGCTTATATGGATGTAAAATTGCGAAAAATCACTTTTCTTTGCGGACTATTTTGCCTCAGGACGCCCTTCATGTATCCCTCCACCATGAATGGGTTTAGTTTTAGCACCAAAAGCTTCTCAAAACAGTGTCTCGGGTGTCAGGCAGTGGAACCAGAACCATTTAATGGAGTAACTCTCTCTGTTACTCTGTGTCTGGTTCCATTCACCTCCACTGTGAATGGCAGCTCACTCTGAACGACTTTGTTTACGTCTCATAGATTTAATTATAAAAGACGTTTGGAATATTTGTGGAATTCCCCTTTAAAGCTCAAGCCTGTGGGGTTTCACAGGTGGCTCCTCTCGGAAAGCACTGCAGGTCCCTGCGGAGCCTCGGCCGCCTTTCACATGCAAATAAAGACTTAATTAGCTCATCTTTACATTCAGGGAGAGGCACGGGCTGAGAAAGCTGACCATCTGCCGGGGCGAGCGACACGGCCACCAGCCTCCTCCATCATTATTAACATCGTTATACTAATAGAAATAATCATCAAGGCCCGGGATCTGAAGAACCCATGAGTCAAAACAATTAAAAAATGTGGGATTTACGTTTACGGCATTTAGCAGACGCTCTTATCCAGAACGACGTACATCAGTGCTTAAAGTAGTCCACAACTGTAAAGCTATACTTAAATCCACAACAGCTATTTAACCGGCTGAGTTACATACCTTAACAAACACTGTCAGAGAGAAAAAGCAAGTCAAAGTAAGTAAAAACAGTAAAACAGTTAAAAGGATCAGTGGCTGAGGGATTTGTAAACATATAGTAAAAGATATATAAGAGATTTATACACATACAGCCTTTTTAGAAGAAAAAGAAAGTGCAACAGAACCTCTGAAACAACCTCAGAGATGTAAATAGTAATAAAAGACTATGTAAGACAATGTAAAACGGATTATAGTCATGTTTACTGCTATATTCACAGCCAAACGGCAAAATAAGAGCAGAGCACGGGTTCCAGGTTTCTGCATCTTTCTTATTGCAAGGGTCCCATGGGAGCGCATGGGTGGGAATTTGGGAGCATAAAATTAGGTGCACTTAAGGTATAACCTTACAATACAATATACAGTGGTATGCAGCAGCGTAATGAGTGCTGCATAATTAGTTAACATAATTTACAATGTTGAGCCAAAGCACTACACAAAATAAATAAAGACATTTTTAAAATGCATTTTATTTATTGGTGCCTTTCAAGCTACACAGTAAAGTCAGAAATACGGTTGTGTGCAACAGTGGAAAAAAGCAGCATAATTAGTTAAAATATATCATTTAAAAGTAATATAATGTAATATATAAAATAAAGCTAATAGAAAAATAGGTATAATACCAGTTTTGGGGTGGAAATACCAAGTTCGGGGTGGAAAGTCGTCTAACATCTCCACCAGCTCTTAACAGGAGTTGCCTTAAAAGGGGAAACAAAACCCCCCAATAAAGTTACTTCATTGTGTTTTAGTAGCACATTCATCAGTCCAGAGTAACTACTGGCCAGCTGTCTGAGGCACTCTTCTGTTGTTTCACTCTTTTTGTCTCCTGCTGCCTCTATTCAGAGCTCACCCAGCTCTGGGACTGCTCTCACAAAGCCTGCGGGGCAGAGGCACTGCAGTGAAGAAGAGGGGGACGAGGCTTTATTAGTTTTTCCACTCTGGCCCGATGAAGACGGACGAGCCGAGTCATGTTTCTTCTTAGTCCACGGAGTGGTTTTGGCTCACTGAGAGCGGTGTAATTTCTTAAAACGCCGGGACCCTCTTTTATGTTGCATTTCCGTGAGTGGGACCACCACCACCCCTCCCAGCTGTGGAGTGGTACGTCCCACAGGCAGCTGTCCGGTGTGGGGACGCCCCTCATTCACTTCCAGCAGCAGAATAGCCTGGCATGTGCCAGCGCGAGGGCATGGATTAGAGCGCAGACGCAGCATCAAGAGAAGGCTTTCAAAGGTAGGTCCCTCACAGATGACCCATCTCTCCAGAAACAGCTGCTTTTGGGCCTTAAATAAAAAATTTTAAAAAATCTCTCCTTAAGGCTGCATGGAAGTGTGTTCTTGCAGTGTAATGGCTGATGCCAGTGTGAGCGGGCTGCGTTTTAAGTGCCATCCTCAGTGGAAACGGGCGGCTCGCCTCGTCGGCTTGCTTCAGTGTGGGCTCGTTAATCAGCTCAGCATTACGGGCTCATTACAGAACATGCTGGAAGCATAAAGCTTGTTGACTGTTGGGATAAACCTGATTGAATCTCTCTGACGACAGTCTGGCAGGCGGTTTATCGTGCTTTATTTTAGATCAGAGCTCACTGGGAGAGCTGTGAAGCAGTACTGGGTGTGATCATCCTGACTGATCGCCTATAGAGCCTGGAATCACAGGAGGACTGTTTTTAAAATGTATTATATACAAGAGGAGGAATACAGCGTGCTTGCATGTATGTTTGCTCATATACATGTATGTAGTTATGAATATATGTATGTATGTATGGGTGTATGTCTGCATATATATTTAAATGTATGTATTTATGCATGTTTGTATGTATGCAAGTATGTATGTATGTGTGATCGTATGTCTGTCTGTATACATGTGTTTATATGTGTCTGCATGTATGTATGTGTGTCTTTATGTACATATGACTGTATGAATATGTGTATGTGTGTGTGTGTATGTATGTATGTATGTATGTATGTATGAAAGTATGAGGGCTTTTGGTGCGTTTGGGCCTCCTCGCCAGACGCGGAAATAAGTCATACTGTAAAGTCGTTTGGCCTCTCCCAGTAACATCAGCATCTACGCCATTCAGCACCCCTTTAATTACAGGCTGTGCATCCCGTCCTGGGTCGGGTTCAAGTCTCCCCTCAGAGTTTCCGAGGTTTGGCCCGCGTTGGGAATTCCAGGCCCGAGCCTCGGCCACAGGCGGTAACGAATACGGCTTTGGAGCCGCTCCAGCAGATCGCAGCCCCGCTCCCCAGACTGGGCTGGGAGAGGGTGGCGGGGATGGCAGGAGAGGGAGGGCGTGGAGGGGACAGAAGACGTCTTCGCCTCTACTTTGTAATCGCTCACTCCTGGATCACCGTTTTCCGGCGATGCCTCATCGTCACGCTCCGGCGAGCTGCGAGGATGGGCGGGTCGGCCTTTTTCCCTCTGATGAGCAGATCACTGTCAGCACTGCTATGTCCTGTCGGCTCCTTCGGCTTGTAGTCTGCTCTGTAGTCTAGACGCCCTGATCTGAGGGTGGAGTGAAGTGTGAATGTGAGCATCTCTGCTTTTCCCAGGGGCTGCAGTGACCAAGAGTCTCAGTGATCCCATTTCATGCCAGCACACACACTCTGGTTTCATACGGGTCCAGATCATCTATATCTTCTATATATATATATCTATATGTCAGGAAAAGTTAGGGCGCCTGCAGTCAAAGGGCGCGTTTTGTTGACTGTGTAAGTAAATAAGATGGCGTGAGAAAATGGGAAAGTAGGTCAGAACAGACGAGACGCTGCAGAGGCTCCTGTACAAAACTCGGCGTCTCCTTTAGTGTTAAAAAATGCAATTATATTGTATATAACATAATAGGCCCAAATATCATGATAGTATCATATTATATACGCCCACCCTTAACATGTAAGCGTATATCCCTGTAGAGGATGTTACCTTCACTTCCCTTACAAAATCAACAAAAAGCCACACTGGACGGGGGCGTCAAACTTCTGCACACGACTGTATTATATTACAGCAGACCTCACACACACACACACACACACACACACACACACACACACACACACACACACTTCTCTACCCCCAATTGTAACTAAACATTTCCCTCTACATATAACGTTTGCAACAAAAAAGTGCTCAGCAAAATCAGGACTGCATTGTTTGTTGGTTAAATTTGATCAGGACATTTCTGGGGTCCTTAGAACGCAGGAAAAACAGGCACACGCACAGAGAAAGAGGGAATTGTGCAGTCTGCATGCTCAGGCGTGTGCTCTCGGCGGATAGTGTCCTCTCAGCAAATTGGCCACATTGCTGTGTTGATACAGGGCTTTTGTTGGTGTGTTTTCGGACTCGGGCTGCAGGATGGGCCGGGCCGGCCGTGCTGAGGTGGTCTCTTTGCGAGGCCCGAGTCTGTCTCCGCGCGTTACAGGCCTGACTTGAGCAGAAAGCCGCGAGGGCGTCCAGAACAGCGTCCCCCGTCAAGCGGACTCATATTCGCAGAGCTCAGCGCTGTCCAGGAAGAGGCTGCGATAAAGATCCACAGATAAAATAAACCCCCGGCCAGAATATCTGGTCTCGGGGGGGGCGAGATGGTCCTCTTCCCCTCCTTGTTTTTGTTCAGGAAATGGAGCCCATTTTGAACTCGTTTAAATGTGGCTGAGCACGCTTTCCGCTGACCCATCATGAGACGGAGCAGCGTCGTCTTCTGGGCCTGAAAAGACCCTTTGTTTCCTGTAAGAATGTTGTTTTGCGAGGACACGGCCGTACAGACATGTGAGAGTGTGAGCTAGTTCCTGAAAACCAAAAACACACTCCCCCTACACTCCAGGCCTTTATTCAGCTAGTAGGAAAAGTTCAGCAAAACATCACATTTACACAGCTTTCCACTGACCCCAGATCAGCCGAGACGTGCCTGGAGTCCAGTTTAGAGCTGGAGTTACACAATCACCCCAAAACTTCTCTGGAACCTCAAACCACATCCACTCTTCTTCAAGTTGGATCAGACTAGTGGACGTGGTTTAAGACACAGTATGACTCACTGTGAGCTGTAGATATGAACTGAACTTCAGTGTGGAGCCGAACGCTGCGGGCACCTACACAACAGGGTCTGTTTTCACAAACCGCCGCAAGAGCATGAGCGCTGATCTAGAGTCAGTTTTTGAGATGTCAAGATCAGTTATCCTTTGTGAACAGCAGCCCTGGTGCGGTCTGAAACGGCCGCCTGTTCACAGTCATACTGTGTCCTAAACCACGTCCACAGGTCTGATCCACCTTAATGAAGAGCCGGATGAAGTTTGAGGGTCCAGAGAAGTTTTGGAGTCCAGTCAGAGCAGCACAAGAACAGAGCTCTTATAAATCAGCTTGCCGTGTTTGGAGAAAGAAGGGTTGATCCAAAGAACGCCACTCTCACAGTGAAGTAAGAAGGTGGGAGCATCAGGATCTGAAGCTGCTTTTCTGCAGACAATCCTGGATCATTTCCATCAAAGGAGAATGGAATGGAAGGGCGAAGTGGGAGATATTAGAGGAGAATATAATACTGAGTATTCAGAAATGGTTCAGCCCATTATAAAACTCTTAGACCAGTTCCCAGTCCTGATTCCCGCTTGTCCTGTTCGTAGTGCTTTTCCTCAAGAATTACTTCAACAGTCAGATCTGTAGTGAGACTGGTACCCAGACTGCGAAGTGCTGAGTGCCTTAAACTTCAGTTCCTCGTGCCAACTTAAAAAATACAAATTTTTGTGTTGTTTTCCGTGTGCATGAGTATTAAAGCCTTGTCTGTGCACATACAGTCGTGTGTAGAAACTTAAAGAAACCAAATTTCTTTAAGTGCTTCTTTACAGGGAACACACAAACATTTCTTTCCTGCAGATTTTATAGCAGACCTTCTATTTATTTACCTTTTTTTTTTTTTTAACACTGCACACTCCCAATAACATCAATAGTTTTCACATTTCACCCCCCCTACTATGTTAAATTCAGGCACTAGACAGTAACTGTGCATTAAGATATGCAGGAGTGTGTCTCTGTATGGGACGTGTCACTTAAAAACATGTCATTTGACCCGAGGGCGCCAAAACTTTTGCACGCCAACGCAGAAAAAGGCCTAAAGCGAGGCGTATTGTGAGGAGCACTTTTGCGCTGTCGGAAATAACAGATGCTGCAGCAGAGGCGGCCCCGGCTCGAGGCAGAGTCGGGCCTGAGACACAGAGACTCTGAAAGAAAGGCTTTTTTTTTAAGGGAGGGGTCAGAGAGGAACAGGTGCAAGACGTGGGTGTGTAGGGGGGGGGGGGACGGTCCCTTTGGCCATCTGTTTTCTTTTGGGGGGGGGGGATCTAGTTTCCCAAACACGTTCCCTCACACACACCGCACGGGCCGGTGTGCGCACACGCCGGGTCACCATGGCGATGTGTGGAGAATAAAGCACACATGTGCGCGGTCGCCGCGGGGCAGGCCGCTATTGTGATGAGACATTAAAGCAGTCTGGGTGGGGGTGGACTGAAGTGTGTGTGTGTGTGTGTATGTGTGTGTGCACAAAGAGACCAGTTGCGCTTTCTCTGAGCTCAGTTTTAGTCGTGGTCCGGAGGAGCAGGGCTGCAGTATTTGCCTCAGCAGCTTTGCATGTCACATGACCCTGATTTGGTTGACAAATATCAAGTGGTCGAGAGGGAAAGGCTCCGATCTGACATTGTGCTTCATGTCACCAGAAACCCTGGAGAACTGGGACACAAACATGGACTGCAAAGAGGAGATCAGCGACTCCGACAGCGGGATCATTTTAAACTCCGGTAGGTGCTGAAGACCACACCGAGCATCAGCTGCCGCTTTGTAATATTAATGATTTAATATGTGCCAGTTTACCCCGTATCACCTTCGGCAGTGTCTCTTTTCTGGCCCTTTTGACGGCCTAAATGCACACAAGCTGATAAGCAGTAGAGCAGTGTGTTGATTTTCTGTAGTTTTTCATGCACAGTTGATTGGCTGAGTTTAATATAATGGAAAACCATGAAAGGTTAAATATAAAATGTGCCATCACTTTTGCACAAGCCACTTTATACCTTTCACCAACATGTCAGATTCACCAAACAAGCAGTAGTTGTGCATAAAAAGGGTCTATTATACTTTTTAAAAAAATCAGCATATCACAGAGACGCACAAACTTTCGCACGCCTCTGCAGGACTCCTGAATCACAGAGAGGATTAAATATGATTTTAAGCAATAATTATAGTTTTTTTGTTTTTTAGTTTTTGTATTTACGGAAGTTTATTCTTCCATGATTTCTATAGATTCTATAGACAGAGACCATCTGTATGTGACTAACGTTTTATTGTGATTATCTCATTTGTATTTGTAACACTTTTTCCCTCATTAATGAGCTACTATTGCATTCTCATTCTCATTCTCGCTCAAAGGTATGTTTGAGGTTGGTGGGAAGGTGGAGCCCCCACTGTTCTAGCTGTGGTTCTGAGGACCCCCTTAACGTCCACCTTTAATTTCTAACGTAAACTAACATCTAAATTAACATTAACATATCATCCAAAAAGGTGCCATGACTTTTGCACAGGTCAAATGGCATCTTATTTTCACAAAATGTTCAATCCAGCCTGGCAAGAGCATTCGAATGTGCAGAAGTGTGTCTTTCACACTCAGGAAAGCAACAAAACGAAGCGAAAACCATGAACTCGTTTCGGAAACCGCTGATTTCGGGTCCCCAGATCTTTAGGCCTGAGTCATGAATCCTCATCAGTCATGAATGAATGTCCTGTTTTAAACATGACCGAGGCCTGATGAGGCTTCAGTACTACAGAACTGGATGGGATTTTTCTGTTTAATGTAGTTCCGTCCTTTTGTAGAGTTCAGCTTCAGATGAGGAACTACAGCAAGAACCTGGGTCACAGGGGTCAGATAACCCTGCCGTCCGGCCAAAACACTGCAGAGTTGAGCCTCTCTCCTCACCGATTCAACTGTGTGGGTTGAATTTATAAAGAAAACACCAAACTCTGCAGATCGTTGCCCTGGAAGGACCCCATTCCTGCTCCAGGAGTTAACAGGCCTTGATGATATTTATTGTTGTAAACAGTTAAAAAAAAAAAAACACTGATCAGTGTTTTATAAGACAGAGAGCATCATTAGAAGGGATCAGCGTGGGTGGGACTGTACTGATCCCAGAATCAGAATCGGTAAACTTCATTAATCCCAGAGGAAATTGCTAATGTTCTGAGACACAGACACACAGAGACAAAGAAGTCAAATAAGACTGCGGACAAAAAACGCTCCATATAAAATACACTATTCTACATACACAAATATATATATTGTCGCTGTCGGGCAGAAACCTCATATCTCCAAAACGGCTATTTTTCAGGAAACTGAAAAAACTATTTATATTCTAAATAAATGAATACTGTGTCATCAA
>JBBPDE010000015.1:8895181-8909186 GCA_037974605.1 Nannopetersius ansorgii | reverse complement strand
GGTTGACCTGCAGAAAAGGACCTATAGTGGACTACAGGTCTGTTGCAGTGTTCTTTATGTGCAGTCACTATTGTAAGTGAAGATCAAACCTTTGGTCTGAAGGGTCTGCGATAAGGTCTGTGTCCAGGAGGCAGGTCATGGCTGAAGATGCACTCCGATGCAAAGGGGCAGCATCCGTGACGCATGAAGAAGTTGCACTTCACTTTGCTGGAAGGAGACAGAAAGTTAATGAAGATGGACTGCCAGAAGAGTCTTGAATCAGCTAGTAGAGGTAGAACACTACAGCTATGGTCAGTTTTGCTCCTTGTTCCTCCTAAAAGGGTGGTTTAGGAGGAACAGGTCAGACTCCATAATCTCCAAAGATGAGGATTTATTTCTGATCAGACAAACACCACTGTGGGCAGCAGAACCTTCCTCTGGATGAACAATAAGGTCAGTCTGGGTCTCTTTTGGACGTACAACAGCCTCCTGTGTTGGTCACTGTTATGCATTTTCTCCATACATTTAAAGGAAGCGCGAGTTCTAACCTGCTCTTTTCTTTGAAGGAGGAGATCAGGGCTGCCTTCGGTTTTTCCTCACAAACCCAGAACTTGCTGGGGATGTAGAAGGTGGACTTCACCCTGCACTGCGGACAGGCCCTGCTCAAAACGATTTAAAGCATTAGCTCACAAATCACTGTTCTTTTACACCAAACCAGAACAGGTTTTTCTGTCTCTTACTTGATGACCTCCTCCTGGAACTCCTTGGTCTTCCTCCAGGTCATGATGCAGCTCAGGCAGAAGGCGTGGCAGCAGTTGGGCAGGATGCCGAAGCGCCGCTCTCCCTCCGTGGGCTTCTCGTACACTTTGTCCATGCAGATGCCGCAGACGACGTCCTTGCTCTGGTTGTAGGCCTCCGCTTGGTCCTGCTCGGCTGAGGCCGCGGCGCTCTCCTGCAGACTGGCTTCCTGAACACAAGAAAACCTGGATGTTCAGTTCTGAAGCCCCTCACAGGGCGGGGAAGCTAAACGGACCACTCCACACACCTGTTTGTCGGTTCTGGACGCAGTTTCTTTCTGAGCTTCTACTGAAACGGTGTTCAATCCGGACCTGCTGGAGTCAGCGCCATGTGAACGACTGGGACGGGCCTGATCGCGCCGTCGCTGCGTCCATCTCTGATCTGCAAGGAGGGAAACAAGATTCTCTTCAGACAGTGAAGGATACGCAGCGGAACTAGTTTATTGGGATACTTTTACATTATATGGCCCATTTAAACCACACCAACCATCTGTGCACATACTGCTAGTTTACTTATTTACTAATACAGTTTCCCCAAACTAATGGGGGTTTTCCACTGACTGGTACCAGCTTGGTTCAGTTCAACTCGCTTTTTTGCTTTTCCCCCCCAATCACTAAACTCTGGTTCCTGGAACCCGATACCATGGGACCACCTTGACCGAGGTTCCAAGCGTGCTGAACCAATACTAAATGATGACGTGAACATATTGAAGGTTACTGATTGGTGGTCACTATGGTTACGCCAGTGTTGACTGAAAGTTAGTATTAGCGTTAACATTAAAGTTAGCCTAATGTAGCTTCTTTAAGCCTATTGTCTGTTTTGTTGCAAACAGCCACAAACCAAGGATCAGAAATAAGGATCCATGCTGGCGATTGTAATGACGCCGGTTTGTTTACCTCAGCTTAGAGCTTCCGCTTCTGCTCAGAATGTTTGGTCGCTATAGCAACCAGTTGTAGTGGAAAACTGTAGGTCCGAAACCAAACTGAACAGAGTAGAACAGAACTGGTACCAGTCAGTGGAGAACCCGTTTAGCGCCCAACATCAGACCCAGCACACCATAAGACATTGAGGCTCTTAACTTGCAGGTCCAAGCCAGCATGGCCTCTGGGGCATCTAAACAAACTGAATAATAAAAAAGGTACACATTTATTCGTTGCTCAAGGGTGCCACTGGCAGTCCTGGGTTTTGAACCCACAACCATCCGACAGCAGAGGCAGATCCCTAACCACTGGACCTCTAGTGTCTAACTCTAGACCTATGAAGCATACCAGTAAGACGGGCACACTAAAGTGAGCAGTTTCTGACCACAGTTGGCAAAATTTGTTGGCAGACTAAAACCAGTGCGCTTCATGAGTCAAGGGGGAATGAAGCCATGCAGTTATGGACAGCAACTTTAAACCCCTGATTAAGGAACGGGAGTAAAAGGAAAGCATGTGCACAGAAACTGCAGCGTGTTGTTTACCCTGCAGCGCCGCTTCAGCAACTGCGTCCTCCTCCTCCTCTGCAATGTCTCCCGGCTGGTGCTGCGAAACCTGCTGCTGGCTGAAGCCTGTGACCAGGGGCTCGGATCCTCTCCGCCTGGGGCCGTGCGCCCCCTGAGCGGCGAGGAGGGAGGGCTCAGACCCCCTGCGCTCAGTCCGAGAGTACCCAGGCAGGGCAGAGGAGTGGACCACAGGGGCCGAACCACGCCGCACGCCTGACGCCTCGCTTACTGCACAGGGAACGTGAAGATACCTAGAATTCAAAACGGAAAAACAAAGATAAGGCATTGCACGTAATTTTGCATGTAACGATGTGCAATCCCACTGCCGTCACTTATCTGACTACTCCTGTGCAATTTGACTACTTCGGTCACTATGTGCAGTAACAGTCAGTATAGAGAACTCAAAATCACCATTTGTATCAATTAGTAAACTACCCCAGCTGTACTTTATAACAGTCATACCTCCTCTCTCTTGCTGAACATAGAATTCAAGAAAATACTCTGAACTACACACTTTACTATATATAATTTTATTAAAATTTCAAAATCAAATAGCAAGGTGTGAAGAGGTAGAAGAGAAACCAAAGGCAGCCCTTACCTGCAGTTTTCACCGAACCAGCAGATTCCCTTCTGGAAGTACCTGCACACCTGAACTGATGGCACTGCCGGCCCTTCATGCAGGTAATAACAATGCTGACCGTGCCTGCATGACCCGTTTATGAACTCCCTGAGAGACAAGAGTTCAAGTTCATTTATATAGCACATCATACATGAAAGGTCATTTAATGTGCGTTACAGAAATAGAATCTAAAATAAAACTGAAAACAATGATAGAATCAGATCTGCACCGACTGGAGCTTTAAAAAGCTGAAAAAATCTTCCTGAGGGGCAGGTTGAACAGCATCGTGGATAAACACCATTTCACCAGGTTTAGTTTCAGATGCGTTCTGCACTAGCTGAGCAGCTCCAAGAGACCCAGCAGGAGTAGATACTCCAAACAGAGAAGTAAATCATACTAATTAAAAGAGGCACCAAAGACCAATTACCACCAATTTAGTTAAAATGTAGCTTTATTCCTTGTCCCTGAACAAGTTTACTGATCAAGTTAGGCTGCCATCCATATAGAAGTTTCATGATCATCCTGGATTTTGTGGTTCATATAATAAAGGAATTCCATTTAGTGTCTGGGAATCAAAGCACCAGAAATGCTGGTATGTGAAAATTATGCTTAAACCACTTACACAATCAGCAGCTGTATTTAAAGAATGGTTTATAATCTCATTACTCTTAAAAGGTGGACACAACACCAGGCAACACTGCAATGCATGTAGTTTTTTGCACACCCAACAACTCATATGTTAGAAAACAGTATAATACTGAATTCACTCTAATTGTACTTTCAGTCTTTGTCCTGTTCGGCACACTCGCATGGTCTTGTGATGAATCACTCCCATGAAGGAGCGTTTTATTTTTCTGTATACTGTGTATATGTTTAAAATGAAGCACCCATAAACACCAATGCTAGTAGTCATTGTCTACAGTGTCCACAGTGAAAGCAAGTAAAATGGACGTTAAGCACTACTTTTGAGGACAGGAAAACACGTTCTTCCATCTGTACAGTTAATTGAAGCTATGTGCCATTACCTGTCTAAAGAACATTTGGAATTCTTTTCATATAAGGATTCAGTACAATATTGATGACTTTACAAGTCATGAGGCTCCTAAACCAGAACTAATCTCCCATTCCCCTTCAGTCTACACTGTAACCATTAATGTTTGTGAATCCGTGCACGAATGATTGGGACCAAATTGCTGTAGCCAGAATAAGGAGATATTTAAAACATTTGTGCTACAACAAAAACGGATTTGAAGACAGGCTGTTTTGTAGCTTTTTTCCCCATATATGGACGGCTGGGAAAACAATTGTACTGTCTTAAACAATATTTACAGGCTAAGCCTGTAACTCTAAAAAAAAAAAATGGATATAGACTATAATGTTGAAAGGCGCCACAATATGCAGAAGTTGAATCAAGAAGTTGAATAGAGTTCAGGTCGTTTACATCTGAATAGATTTCAGGTTCTTCTGTTCTCGGCATCGTGTATTTTCTGGTTATTGCAGTGTCTCAACAGGGATTCAGGGCTGCATGTGTAGAACTGTAGGACTGATACACTTTAAATAAAAAAAGCCAAAAGGTTGATGTGGTTAGATATTGTTAAACCAAAGGTAAAACGCCCAAAACTGGGCAGAAAGTAAAGTAAAACCAGAAAAGTTAGAGTCTTGTGGCTCAGAAAGAAGAAACTGAAACTTGCTTTGGGCGGGGGTGAGGGGGGCCCGGATGTAAACAATGCTATGCTATTGTTAGCTAAAGTTGGAGAAAGTTTAAGATCACGGTCTTAAAAGACACGACACGAGAATCCTACCTGCAGACCGGCCTCTCGGAGTTAAAGCCGTGTTTCCGAACGCGTCCGGGAGGAACTCGACACCTGTCCATTTCAAAAACAGAACTTTATCCGCGTCCAGTTCGGATTTCTGTTTGTACTGGTTCTACAGGGAGACCAGGGGGCGGGGCGGGGCGGATGGCGCGACGTCACTCCGACCAGCCAATCAGACGCGAGACAAGAACGCTCCCTCGGTTTATTTACAAAAATGCCATGTTCTGGGGCCATTTCTTGGCGTTCGAACAGCAATGTAAACAATTTTACCACAATAATTCGACGTTTTAAAATACCAAAACTGCTTTAACTTGATAAGAGAATGTTTAAACGTAGTAATTCTACAAGTTATGCTTCTTTTGTCCGCTTTGATGCTCTAGCAGACATTTTCCCCACCTGAGTGCCCGATAAAGGGTTCTCATCTTAAACTTATGTATTAGTTTTGGTGTGTGATCGGTCTCCTTTTCTTCTCTCCCTGCTCTTTATCCTATTGCACGTTTGACAATCTGAAATAAATGAAAGATTTCCAGACAGGCCTGGCTTCTTTCCACCTTAACTGGCTCAGATCGTGTCACCTTAAAATAGAACAGAAATAGAGATTTATTGTTAAACTGTGCCACAGACTGCATTCCACCTTCAGCTGCTCTCATATCACCAGCTTCTCATGGTGGTGATCCGTTCCACCTTATAGTTCTGCAGTTACAGGCCTGCCCAGGGACCGTTCCACCTTAAAATAACCTTAAACCTTAGTTTCTCGTCTTAATTGCTCGTTCCACCTTAAATTCTGCAGAAGTCTTAAGACGCTGTCCTATTTAGGGGGGAACGGAAGGTAAACTAAGAACCCCCCAGTTCACCACTCTAACCTTAAGCTCCAACTTAAAATGGTGCACCCCCTTGGTTCAGTTAGAAAGAAAAGAGATTTAAGGTGGAACGCATGAATGTTATTAAACTATTGAAGGTGGAACTGCACCGCCAGAACGAAGCAGCTGCACTATTTAAGGAGGGACAGTTACAACGAAAATAAGTCAAATAAACCAAATCGAATTCTGTAGGACACATTAGCTAGAACCTTCCAACTTCTGTTCTAACTTTCCGTCCCGGCACCCGTACAGGTAGAACGGAAACTACCTGACTATATTTAAGGTACACAGGTACCTGTACCAGAACGAAACTCCTGCACCATTTAAGGATCAATTAGAATGAGAAGATATAGATTTAAGTAAGGTTCTTTAAGTTGGACCGGTACCCTATGCACGTGATTCCGGCACAATTTAAGGTGGAACAGAACGTTAGAACCAGAATGTGGTAAACAAGAAGTGCGATTTGGTAAAAAAAGATGTAAACCTCAACACTTAGTCTCCTCCACAGGACTAGACTCGGTTCTAACCCCTAAACACTCGGAACAGGTCCGTTTCACTGCTGCCTTACCGACAGACTAGCCTTTCTCCAAGACCTTCAGCCACGCGCCTCTCCTCCATCTGGTAGCTCGAGCTCTGATCTCAGGCCTCGGACCCAGGGCCAATTAAAGGCAAGCCGTTTTAATTGATGGGCGTGGCTTTGTCTAGTTAAATCAGCTCGTTTAGGTAGGATGGACACGCCCACTTAGGTGGAACCTGTTCCTGGGATTCTGGTGTTTTAGTATACAGGTACCTTAAGACCCTTAAAGCATTGGGATTGTCCCATTTCTCCTGTTTTCTCCCTCTTTGCTCCCAAGTCTTGCAACCTCTGGTGTTGCTGTTGTTCCAGAACCCCCTTCAGCCCAGGGAGGGCTTTAATGAACCAATCAGATGGATCAGGTGTGTTAAACCACACGCTTCTACTCTACTGAGGGTTTTTCCAACTGCTGCGTCCTATTTCTCACCCACCATTTAATGTGATAGTATGCAGTTTGGGACACAGCCCAAGGCCTTTGTAAACACATTCCCAAAAAGGTCCCTGGGCCTCATCCTGGGCACCTCATTAAGGTGGATCAGACTTGTGGACGTGGTTTAGGACACAGTATGACTTACTGTGAGCTGTAAAGCAGCATGGAAGTATGCTGTGTTATGAATGTCCATTGATGAGAACTGCATTGAGATTTTCACTAGAACTTCAGCATGAATGGGCGGGGCTAAACTGCTGTAGGCCGAATAAGATGGCATATGCAAATGTGTGACATCACAAAATCTATCATTGGAAAACAGGCTGTTTTTGTGGCTCAGTTTCCAGATATGGACTGTATGGATGGGAGGGAGGAGTGAACATACATTTTGAAACATTATTTACACTTTAAATTGGGTGGAGGGAGCTCAGTGGGTAGGATACTCGCCTCTGGACCAAAAGGTCATGGGTTCGAATCCTACCTTCAGGACCACCACTGGATCCCTGAGCAAGACCCTTAACCCCAAGTTGCTCCAGGGAGAGACTGCCCCCTGTAGGTAGGGAATGGAAGTCGCTTTGGATAAAAGCGTCTGATAAATGCTGTAAATGTAAATTCCAGAAAAGTGAGGATTTGGGCCCTTTAATATATCGAAATCACAATCTGTGGCAGTAAAACCGCAAAACTGATATTTTATTCATATTGTGCAGCTCAAGTTCAGGTGCAAATGTGTTTTTCCTGCATGTTTGCACATGAACTTGAGCTGCACAATATGAATAAAATATCAGTTTTGCGGTTTGCACTCGTGTGTATATATGTGTGTGTGTGTGTGTGAATGAGACAAGATGTCATATTAAACCAAACGTCTGTTCTATAGGTCATTTGTATTGTGCTCTTCAGCTTTACAGCAGCAAATGTCTAAATTATACATGGTAACACACTGTAACATTTCAAATGCCTTCAAAAAGAAGAAAAACACTGAATCTAAAACGAGGTGAAACGTCCTACAGGCAGAAGCCGGTTGCACCACGCAGACGGTCTAATGTCGGCAGGGTTTGCCACGATTTTATGTGGACCCGACTCTGGGACAGTACTTGGGAATAACACATTACATGGTTAGGAACAACACAGATGCATAGAACGGGGTGACTGGATACACAAATCATAATTAAAGCGACCATTTTTGAAGAAGACGGTTCAAAATCAAAACTGTTAAAGCCGTTTCGCATTCATTCCACCATCCGCACCAGAATAAAAGAAGTCCCACATAAAAATATAGTGCATTTTTCCATCCTCAAGACTGTCTTCGATAAGTGACTATGCTATTTTTAAACAGCAACACTCCAAGAATAGCTTTGGTGCGACCGAAAAAGCCTCAAAGCTTCAGAGCAGCCCAGTCTAAAACTCCAGACTAGGACACAGGCGTCCAGAAACGCTGGCTTCAGCAGATACTGCTCGATGATAAACAAAATAATGCATTTTCAATACACAAAGAATGTTTCAATTTTATTTACACACATTTCATGTTAGGGCTGCACAATATAAGGACTATTAATCGTTATCGCGATAGTAGCATGATTCGATATATCAGGCCAATCTTTAATCATTCAAGGTTTTTAAAAAAGCCCATATTTTACATTTCTCTACCATTTTACCATTATGGTTATGGTTACCATTTTTAACCATAAAATATTTTATTTTATTTCCAAAACTCACTCAGTCCATTTTTTTGTGTGTTTTTAGGTGACAATACTATTGGTGTATTTTTACATGACCTATTTATGTGCAATAGTATAAGCGACCAAAACTCACTCAGTCCTGCATAATACACAGTACAAGATTAGGTGAATTTCCAAAACTCACTCAGTTCACTGTATCTTTAACGGTACTGGCAGAGCAAAGTGTATTTCCAATTTTTATATAAGTCATTGACTCTATGGTGTTTCATGTAGTCGGATATAAATATTAAACTTGAATTTGAATATTGACTCACTTAAAAATGGTTTCATTACATTTTTAAAACAAATCTGCCCAAACTAAAATGCGCAGGAGTTGCACTTTAGAAACAGGCATTGATAAATTACAAGTCGCTGCAAAATTTCAAGAATATAGGTACCAATAGGTAAAACAAATGAAAAATTTGCTCTTTATCCTTACATGACAATTTTCCAACCTTTGTTTACCCCTTAGAATTAAAACGGCTGTTTTCGTTACTGTACCTTTAAGACGGACATATGTAAATTATCTCTGTTCTGATTGGCTGCTCTGTATTGCAGTTTATACAAAAAGCAACACAGTTCTGAAACACTCCTTAGAACTTCAGCATGAATGGGCGGGGCTAAACTGCTGTAGGCTGAATAAGAAGGCATATGCAAATGTGTGACATCACAAAAACTATCATTTGAAAACAGGCTGTTTTTGTAGCTCAGTTTCCAGATATGGACTTTATGGATGGGGGGAGTGAACGTACATTTTGAAATATTATTTACACACTTTAAATTCCAGAAAAGTGAGGATTTCGGCCCTTTAATATATTGAAAGGAATCACAATCACAATGTGTGGCAGTAAAACCGCAAAACTGATCATTTGTTCATATTGTGCAGCTCTAGTTCATGTGCAAATGTGCAGATTCTTGTTGTAATGTCCATGTTAGTGTTTTATACGCCTGCAGATATGTCACACGACGCTGGTTCATGATACTGGAGGCCACTGGGAAGGGGTGGGGGGGTGTCAGGAGATTTAGATTGGGCAAACATTAAAATATTATAGAACTCTTGGTTAATATTTCCTAATAAAATATCAAACTATTCCTTTATTAAATGGCGAGAGTGTTCCTAAATCTAAACGGACAGTAAGTCTCACTGCAGGAATGGAGCAGCTGAGCGTCGGCTCTAATTCAAACTCCAAATCAGGTTCTACAGCGATAAAGAACAGATCACTGGAGGAGATCATTGCAGATTAGGCCTGTCATAGGTATTGCACCACCGCCTGATCGCAATTATGTGAGGTAATTGCATATATTATTATTTGTGTTATTATTATTATATATTATATTCCACGGTTTTATTACTGGAGTATTTTCCACTGGGTTGAGGCAAGTCATGGAAGTAAAAGAGCAGAAAACATTAATATTATTCACAGGCCTTATGAAAACAACCAAAAACGATCAAAAATGTAACTTCTCACCGGGGCTACAACACCTACAAAGTAAAACAGCTTCACAGCCAATCTGACTATAGATATTCGCAAAAAAGTACGAAGGATAATTAAATTGATTGCAGCTAAATTCAACAAAAATATCATGATTGTGACCGGCCTAACGCAGAGAACTTCTGAATAAGGCAATATATTCCAATATTGAAATCACGCAAGTTAGTATTCCTTCTTAAAGGAACTGGTCATTTTTGGGTGTGTTTGGTCACTCGAGCAATTTTGATCGTTGCCGAGTTTGATACGTGTTTCATTTCATGATTAGGAAAATAAGGGCAATCTTCCCTGACAGATGCTCTGCTCTCCCAAAACGGTGTTAATTCTTTAGTATTATTATTCACTAGTATAATTCAGTAAAATAATCATAATTGGGGGAAAGGGTGTGTACATAAAGCACGTCTTTGTCAAAATACTGTCAGACTTTGGGGTAACGGTGATTACGATCAGACAGAAACTAGGTGACCCGTCAGAAAAAGGGGGGAAAAAAACCCACAAACCTTCTCCCTAAGAAAAAAAAAAGAGAAAGGTCCGTTTTCAAATACAGTATTTGAAAAACTCCACAACAGTCTATATAAAATCCTATGGTGTCTACAGCACCATGAAGATCTGTGTACAATATACATGTCTCTGAGTCCGGCCCGAGAGCCCGCTAGTACATGTCCTTGTAGATTTCCTGCAGAAGCGGATGGAGCGAGGTCTCGGATTCAGTCTTTTTAATCATTTGGACCAGCTGGGCGTTCTCAGTGACCAGCTGCCGAAGGTCGGCCATCTTCTGCAGCAGTTTGGGGAAGAGATGGGTGGAGTCGGGATGGTGGACCTGCAGGTGCTGGTCCAGGGCCTGCAGGATGCCGTCCTGGATCTGCTCGACCTGCTTCACGTTCATGAGTCCAGGACGGTCTGAACAGAGAGGCGTAGAGTCAGTACAGCATATGCAACCAATCACAAAAGCTTCTGCGACCCACAAGGAGATTTAAACAGCCTGGCAATAACTGTATAATCGCACAACATAAACAAAAACAAAACCTCATATCAGAAAAATATTTGAAAATGTCCTGTTTGGACCCATTTATCCATATATGATGGAATTTTACCTGGACTTACAACGAAAATATAAGCACAAGCAGCTGGCAAGGTTAATTCTGTAAGTCATGCAATGTGCCAGACCAATCAGAATCAGAAAACATTATCATGTAATTATGTGAATGCATGTTTTGTTAAATGTCTATATACAATGTTTTTTGTGAACAAATAAACAGCAAAAAAATAACACTAGCAAACAGTTTGCTTGTTAGACCACCGCTGTCCACTAGGGGGCTGCAGCTCACTGGTTGAAACCAGCTAACTCAGATTACTGGCAGGGACAGCTGTGGAAACCTGACTGTGGACACTTTAAATTCTCACCTCCACACAGTATGATGGCGGCCACAAACAGAGCCAGGTCGCTGTCGTCCAGCTCCAGGGCGTTGAACTTGACGGCAAACTCGAACTTGGGTTCCATGATTTCGCTGAAAGGTTTGCGTAGGCTGCGTAAAAACTCTCGCGTCACAAAACCCTTCCCATTCGCTACCAGCAGTCCATCTTTATTCATGAGGGAGGGCAGCATCGCAAATATAGCCTCATGGACGCCATACTTTAACAGGGTTACCTGAAGAGAGGGTGAGAGAGAGAGAAAAAGAGTGAGAGATACACAGAGCAATGAAGAGGGAGAGAAGGAGATACAGAGAAAGAAAGAGAATGAGAAAGAGACAGAAAAATGGAGAGAGAAACAAGCAAAGAAAGAGAGAGGGATAAAGAGAAAGACATGCAGAGAGAAACAGAAAGAGAGACCGACAGAGAGACATGCAGATAAAGAGAGAGAGAGAGAGAGAGAGAGAATCACTGTAAGTGCATCAAGAACACGTATGACCCGAGTTCTGTTTAGGTTATCACGGTAGTTGTATCTAGAACCTATGAAGGAAAACGCAGCTCGTACCTGATCATTGAGGTAGAGGTCTACAAATCCGGGGATATTTTTGGCGAATTCGGTGAGCTCTCGGACCGTCTCCACCGTGGTGCACTGGCAGCGGTAGAAGACGTGAACTCCGATCTCTTTGTTCGGGGGGGCTCCGTTCAGCTGGTTCCAGACTAAGCCGTTCTCCGCTTGCCACAGCGAGTCCATGTCATGAATCACGAAGGGCTGCGGGCAGAGAAAATCTAAATTAGAACACGCCACGAGTAACGCGAGAACAAAACATCACCACAGCAACCGCGAAGAATGTCTTTAAATCATCGAAACACGCCGTTCGTGTTTATACCTATCAGACATGTGTGGCCTGCAGAAAAACATCCACTGTTCAGGAAACCCAACAGATTAAACAGGGGGTTCTATCTGTAGGCTGATTTTAATTTTGATATCTGGACTTTAATATTTGAGTAAACATGAATATTTACAACATCTGCTATAACTTAATGTGTATTGTGTCTTTTTGGAGCTTAAATGTGTGACTATGGGTGTTTAGAACTACATTAAACTGCTCTTAAACCGAGAGCTGGCGACACTGATGGAATCTTTAAAGGGAAGTTTCTCAGTTTCGTCATTTCAGACGCTCCTACACTGGTTTCTGATTGACAGATCGTGAACATTAACAGGTCTGTGGGGGTTAATGTTTGAAAAAGAAACAGAAAAGCTGTTTTTTTCTTGTGTAAAGGGTCTTTGCAGGCCACCACACGAACAGAGACCCTGAACAACAGTTCCGTCAGAAGCGAGCGGGAGTGCGGAGTGCGGAGTGCGGAGTACCGGCGTGCAGCTGGTCTTGCCCGTGAGGATGCTGCGAGCCTTCTTCTTGGTCATGTTGAGGTTCTTCAGGTAGGCCGAGTTGACGTTCTTGGCCAGAGTCTTGAGGTCGGAGCTGCCTGGGTTCAGCTGACTCTTCTCTCCCGCCAGCAGCCCGGCCACCAGCTTCTTCTTCTCCGCCTCGGGCATCCGGCCATACCGGATAGCTGGGGCAGCACAAGAACACGCACACGCCATCAGAACTCTGAATGTGCAGAAATATCTAGTCGCTGGCTAACCAAGTGCATTCCAGGGTACAACCTCACTTCATACTCCTCATATACACCTTCTGTTTACTGCTTACTGCCACAGCAGCCACACAAGTGCCCTGTTATCCGATTTAATACGCTTAGAATTAACACTCTCTCACTGTGGTTCTAACGTCTCCTGTATGGTGAAATGTATTATTCACTCTGGAGGGTTTACAGCCCTTTCCCTCTTTACTGTTACACTGCTGTATTGTCCATTTACTGTATTGTCTCCATCATCCCTTCCACTTTTTGTTCAATGCCGTTATAGCATACTGTGCAATAATCACACTTATGGAGCAGAACTGCAGGGTTTTGCATCCAGTTCACACTTTACTCTTGTGCATTATTACTCATATGGTGCAACACTATTCATTATGGAAGGCTTACCTCCCTTTCCCACTTCACGCTTACACTGCTGTCTATTTACTGTATATTATTGTGGTGTTTATTTATTGTGCTGTTTGTATGGATTCTGTTGTAACTTGCACTCTGATGAATGGTGCTATATGCTGTGTCCCGTGGAGAAACGTCTCACACTCTGATGACGAAGCAACCTCGAAACTTGAGAAGTTCAATTTGACTTTGTGTTCATTCCCAGTTACAAATAAAAAACACAGTCCAGAATATATGAACATAAGCAAGTGCATGTGGGACAAGATCAATTTAAATCAAACAAACCCCACAATTGCAAACATTGCAGACTAAGGGCTGGTCTCCCATTTTTTATTTTAGAAGTTACTTTTGTTACCCCAGAGGGACTGAACATTTCTCACCGTCGTGGGACATGCCGAGAGCCAGGCACTTCTGGAAGCGGCAGTATTGGCACTTATTGCGATTCTTCTTTTGGATTTTGCAGGAACGCTCACAGCGCTCGTACTCCAGCTTCATGCGAATGGTGCGTCTGAAAAACCCCTGAGAAGCAGAAAAGAAACGTAAGGGTTTAAAACGTGAAAATAACATGCATATATATATATACACACACACACACACACACCTAAAGGATTATTAGGAACACCATACTAATACAGTGTAATACATACTAACACCCTTCGCCTTCAGAACTGACTTAATTCCACGTGGCATTGATTCAACAAGGTGCTGAGAGCATTCTTTAGAAATGTTGGCCCATATTGATAGGATGCATCTTGCAGTTGATGGAGATTTGTGGGAAGCACATCCA
>JBBPDE010000015.1:8822596-8835114 GCA_037974605.1 Nannopetersius ansorgii | reverse complement strand
GCAGTGCTAGAATGTAAATAGTGATGTTACTCCTGTATAGACTGGACTGGAATTCATGCAGCACCTTTTCTTTGGTAGAAGCAGGTAAATACAGTAATAAACTCGTTTAACTTACAGTAATAAAATACAGGCTTTAAGAAGAACAAAACGAGAAACAGGAGAAACACTCAAGACGCTCCACGGGGAAACTGTTCTGATACTGAATTCTGGACTGCAGCTGCCGGAGGCAGACGTGAATTTGATCACTCAGACAAATTTCAGACATTTATAAGCAACCAAGTTTTCTTCTGGATCTTCTGGTGGATCTGAAGATCTAATGAATGAAGATCAGAGCAGTGAGAGAAAAGAGAGTTGATCTGAAGATCTTAAACTGGGATCGGGCTGAGATTAGAGGAGCTCTTTCTCAGGAGCTGAATTTAAGAAGTGGGAGAAAATGCTCAGAATCTCATACTGATGTTACACTGAGTTCAGAAACGTGCTGGACAGAGGAGAGACTTTGGGCTGGTTTCGTGGACAGAGATTAAGACTAGTCCTGAATTATGTAGAGCTGTGATTAGAGATTTCCCATTGAGGAGGGACGGGTAGTCCAAGACTAGGCTTAATTCCTGTCTGGGAAACCGACCCTTATTCTGGAAGTGTTTTTTTTTTACCTCTGGATTGTGTTTGTCCAACCCCTCGTCCGTCTGAGGGCGTTTCAGGAAAAAATCACTCGCACTAATAAAGTAGTGGAAGTGGCCCTTTGAGATGACACTGGGGTTGTTATGGTGTCGGAGTGGACGAGGGTTTATTAAAACTGGTGCTAAAACAGCTGGAGAGAATTTCTAGTGAGGAGAACCCCCATCCAATTATCTCCTCCGACACTAGGGGGCGCCCTAGAGAGTCCAAAATAAATAGGTTCCTATTAAGGTTTCTGTAAAACCGTGTATGTATTAGAAAATCGATTTTTGCATTCGTTTCCATATTTTATTCATCGAGTTTCTTCTGTTTATTTTATTTTATGTTTATGTTTTATGGGGTGGAGGGGCTCAGTGGGTAGGATACTTGCCTCCAGACCAAGAGGTCATGGGTTCGAATCCTACCTCCAGTACACCACTACTGGGTCCCTGAGCAAGACCCTTAACCCCCAAGTTGCTCCAGGGAGAGACTGCCCCCTGTAGGTAGGGAATGGAAGTCGCTTTGGATAAAAGCGTCTGATAAATGCCGTAAAAGTAAATTCCTGTAAAGTATGTGTATGATTATGGGCTACATAATTACACTTGAGTTTTTGGTCTAATGGAAGGAAATGGAAACAGCCAGGCTTGCATTTAACCGGCTCTGGTTATTTAAATTTCATATGAATCTTCTTCCGGATCCTATTGCAGTGATCACCAACCCCTGGAGACCCGCCTGTCTGAGAAGGTCAGTTCCAGCCACAATCTTCACCACCTGCTCTTGCTAACGAGTTTCTTCAGGCTCTGATTGGCAGGGGTGATAGGTGAGTGGGCGGGGCCAGCATGATAGAGATAGGATGGATGTAACGAAGGCATAACAGGAGATCTCCAGAGGGAGGGTTGGTGACCACCTTTGTCCAGTTGTGTTGTTTAGGCTTTCTCAACGAATGACACAGCTGCCCTCTGTTGGTCAGGAGCGGTAATTGCAGCAGCATAGGCCCATTTCCCTGCAGCTCTTGTTACTTTACCCTCCTGAGCGGTACAGTCCTAATGTGCCATCTCTTCTGTTTATGAGTCACAGCCTGAAAAATCATCCCTGTTTACCCCCGCCTTCGTTTCCAGGGTGCTGTGGTGCAGGTCTGAGGGTCGTCTCATGCTTCGGCCTCGAGGATTAAAAACACCCCCTCAGTCCCCGTGTACACACACACACACACAAACACACGACTAAGGCTCTGACCTTGGGTTACCATGGCAACTTGGGTGCTCCGCATGAAAGTTCACTTGAGCGAAAAGGCAGCGCTGCAAACGCACATGCCTGGATCAGCCGGACACGCTTTGGTCACCCCCAAAGAAATCAGCGATTAGAAGCACATTTTGCCAAACTATGAAATCTAATCCCCCAAACAAAGGGTTAAAAATCCAACAGAATCCAACCATGTCCAGAGTTCAGATCTGTATCTGATCCGAAAGCCCATGCCACTACAGTTCAAATCTAGAGAGAAAACCGGTCCTGCTCAAATCAGCTGGTCTAATCCGACACAGCAGGACTTCTGTCCAGCTCCTGAAGGCCTGACCAATGGGAGAGCTCGCTTAACTACATCTGCACAGATACCACAGAGAAACGTCCCGACTGGATTGTTTTTTATCTGCAGTTTAAACGCATTCATGGTTCCACTTAATAGAAACGATGTGAATTTTTTTTTCAGTTCTCAGGAACCATTAGACCTTGAAAGGCCTCTGGCGGCATGATGACATTTTATCGTTGTTGAAATGAATTACAAAGCATCTTTCATACGTTTCTTTTAGACCCGTTTGGCTAAAACGACCCAGGATTTTGCGGCTTTTGTGGGCCGCTACAGTAACCAGATCATGGGTTTAATTAAAAGCCCCATCGCCGGTTTAAACAAAGCAGTACTCTGAATATAACTGTTGCCAGACAGTTTCCAAGACAACTAGGCTACCGAGGCACACAACTAATGGAATATCCCTTAACATAAACACCTCATCTCTTAAAAAAGCAAACGCCGGTAGCTGTGAGACGGGAGATGAGGCGTGCTTTGACAGAAAAATAATTAAAACCGGTTACAGAAAGAGATGCAGAGGTGGGCAGGGCAGCTTAAATTGTCAGTAAATGAATGACTCAAGCAGAAGCGCAGAAAATAATTTCATTAAAAAGAAAAGTATCAGTCAAAAACCTCCCCTTAGAAAATCGGGTACTTGGTGCATTTATTATCTATTATTATTATTTTTTAATAGTTATTAATTATTTAGGCTCAGGTTATCTTTTTTTTACCCTATAGGTAAAAATCTAGGTGTGACTGGCAGCAAAAGCAAGAGTTTCACTAACAGAACAGAATGAAATGCGAATTAAAGGAATAAGGTTAGTACTTTAACCCGTTTAATCCCAAATGTTTCCCTGCAATATAAGTGCATGCATTTTACTCCTTAGACTTCCCCAACACACAATATGTTTGAATTTTTTCATTTCTTGGTGGTTATGACAGTGAAAATGTAGGTTTTATACTCGGCAACAATTGTTGCCGACAGGAAACTACAGTCTAAATTTCACCTGTTTTGACCTGTTTGCCCTATTTACTCCCACTATGTAGTGCATGTGTAGGGAATGGGTAGGGAACCCCTAGACCCTCTGCGACCACTCACACGGTGCAGGACCCCCTGGTGGAGGGCCATCCATGCACTGAAAAGATCCAAGACCCCAAGGCAGGGCGGATCCTACCGCAGCGACCCGGCTGGTCACCCCGCGACGGGAGGCTGCTTTTCACACCAAGATCTCATGGAACCCCCCCGGCCTGATGTTGTGTCGAAAAAAAAGATTAAAAAAAGATAAACAAATGATAATTGGAATAAACTTTGACAGCTAGTATAACTAGCACTATGACTATGTATTATGCTAGCGGCAACACTTGTTGCCGTGCTTACATTTACTCTAGTTACGGTGAAGAGATGCGTGCAGGAATATAATCCTCATTAAATATCAGCAGTAGACCCTTTAGAAAATATGTGTTCAGGATATTTCAGTAATATCTGTTCATTAAGGTATTTTACGAACTTCCTCTTGTACAAGTTTGAGGCAGATATCTCTTTCCAGAGGTGCAGGCTGGATGTAAAGGGGCGTGGTCATGTCTCCATTCACACAAGTCACATGACATTGATGCAATTTATGGGAGACGACCTCTTTTTTATTTTTTTAACTTGCATTAGCCGCCAAAAGGCAAAACAACACTTTTAAAGCTTCCAAAATAAAAGACCATTGGGATTAAATGGGTTAAGTACAAAATGGAACCGTTCACTGATAGAGTTTACAGTTAACATTCTCCTCCAAGCGTGTTGAAGCTGGTCACTGGCTGGCGGCACTGTTATAGAAATGCATCCTATCTCTCACCTTCACAGATGAATAGTATCTTGTGATTGAGTCCTAGTTACCTAGAACATGACTAAAGCAAGTAAGAAAATACGCAATAATAATAATGACAGTTTTTAAATATAAATTGGGAATTCTGGTGGTTTTTAAATATTAATTCACAATTACTTGTTTGGAGTGAAATTGTAAATTGTAGAAAAACGTATCAACTCTTGGCAGTAGTGGTGGCGGATGGGACTAGACATCTCCATTTCAAAAATAACCATTTTATTTAATATCAAACCCCAGTGAATAATATGGCACTTTGATGATATATAGTTTTTATGATATATATATATATTATATGATTATATATTATATGGTTTATGTGTTAAATTAGTTTTCTAACGACTGTTTTTTCTCGAGAATGGGTTTAGCTTTAGGACCAAACGTCTCAGGTGTCAGGCAGCGCAACCAGAAGCATTTCATGGAACAAAGCAGGGGAGTCCGGTCTTATCCCCAAAGCGCCAGTGTGGCTTCAGGTTCCTCTCACAAAGCCAGAGCACGCATCGATTGTTTGAAGACTGGGACCGACTGATAAAACGAGTGGAACCGTGCGAGCACCTGCTTGTTTGGAATGAAAAACTGCTGCCACTCCAGGCCTTTGCAGATAAGACTCAACCTCCCTGCACTGAATTCTTCAGACGTCTGGTTCCATTCACCACCACTGTGAACAGTTCTGACTCGGCGAGTTTCTCTACAGCGGAGCATCTCACGCCAAACCCACTCCTAACTGAGGCTGATACACCGCACTGCACAGAGTTAGGGACCTGCCACAATAATGTTTAAAACCTGAACAATTTAGATGAGCAGTGTTTTTCCAGTAAGATTATTAAATATGCTAAACATACTGGGGATATTAATATTATTATGTGTTTTATAAATGAAATATATAATTACAAAGAGATGCAGCAGGGATTCCTGTGTCCTAGCTAGTAAATTACACTATTTAGATATTCTTCTTATTGTTGTTGGAGTTGGAGTTGGTGTTGGAGTTGTTGGTGGTGTTGTTATTATTGTTATTGGTGGTGTTGGAGGTGTTGGTGTTGTTGGAGTTGGTGTTGGAGTTGTTGTTATTATTGTTGGTGGTGGTGTTGGAGGTGTTGGTGTTATTATTGTTGGTGTTGGTGTTGGAGTCGTTGGTGGTGTTATTTTTATTGTTATTGGCGGTGTTGGAGTTGTTGGTGTTATTGTTGTTGGTGGTTGTGTTGGAGTTGTTATTGGTGTTGGAGTTGTTGGTGTTATTATTATTGTTGGTGTTGGAGGTGTTGGTGGTGTTATTATTGTAGTTGGAGGTTGTGATGGAGTTGGTGGTGGTGGTGTTGGTGGTATTATTATTGTTGGTGGTGATGTTGGTGTTGGAGTTGTTGGTGTTGTTATTATTATTGTTGTTGGAGGTTGTGTTGGAGTTGGTGGTGGTGTTGGTATTGGAGTCGTTGGTGTTGGTGTTATTATTATTGTTGTTGGAGGTGTTGGATTTGTTGTTGGTGGTGTTGGTGTTAGAGTCGTTGGTATTGGTGTTATTATTGTAGTTGGAGGTGTTGGAGTTGTTGTTGTTGGAGTCGTTGGTGTTATTATTATTGTAGTTGGAAGTTGTGATGGAGTTGTTGTTGGTGGTGGTGTTGTTATTATTGTTGTTGGTGGTGTTGGAGCCGTTGGTGGTGTTATTGTTGTTGGTGGTGTTGGAGTTGTTGGTGTTATTATTGTTGGTGGTGGTGTTGGAGTCGTTGGTGGTGTTGTTGTTATTATTGTTATTGGTGGTGGTGGTGGTGTTGTTGGTGGTGTTGTTATTATTGTTGTTGGAGGTGTTGGAGTTGGAGTCGTTGGTGTTGGTGTTATTATTATTGTAGTTGGAGGTGTTGGAGTTGGAGTCGTTGGTGTTGTTATAATTGTAGTTGGAGGTTGTGTTGTTGTTATTATTGTTGTTGGTGTTGGAGTTGTTGTTATTATTGTTGTTGGAGGTTGTGTTGGAGTTGTTGGTGTTGGTGTTATTATTGTTGGAGTTGTTGGATTTGTTGTTGGTGGTGTTGGTGTTGGAGTCGGTGTTGTTATTATTGTAGTTGGAGGTGTTGGAGTTGTTGTTGGTGGTGTTGGTGTTGGAGTCGTTGGTGTTGTTATTATTGTAGTTGGTGTTTTTGTTGGTGGCGTTATTATTATTGTTGTTGGAGGTTGTGTTGGAGTTGTTGGTGGTGTTGGTGTTGGAGTCGTTGGTGTTGGTGTTGTTGGTGGTGTTGGAGTTGTTGGTGTTATTATTGTTGGTGGTGGTGTTGGTGTCGTTGGTGGTGTTGTTATTATTATTGTTATTGGTGGTGGTGGTGTTGGAGTTGTTGGTGTTATTGTTGGTGGTGGTGGTTTTGGTGTTGGAGTTGTTGGTGGTGTTATTGTTGTTGGAGGTTGTGTTATTATTATTGTTGTTGGTGGTGTTGGAATTGTTGGTGGTGTTATTGTTGTTGGAGGTTGTGTTGTTATTATTGTTGGTGTTATTGGAGTTGTTGGTGTTGTTGGTGTTGTTGTTGGAGTTGTTGGTGTTATTATTGTTGGTGGTGGTGTTGGAGTCGTTGGTGTTGTTATTATTGTAGTTGGAGGTGTTGGAGTTGTTGTTGGTGGTGTTGGTGTTGGTGTTGGAGTCGTTGGTGTTGTTAGTATTGTAGTTGGTGTTTTTGTTGGTGGTGTTGTTATTATTGTTGTTGGTGGTGGTGTTGATGTTGTTATTGTTGTTGGAGTTGTTGGTGGTGTTGTTATTATTATTGTTGGTGGTGGTGTTGGAGTTGTTATTGTTGTTGGTGGTGTTGTTGGTGTTGTTGGAGGTGTTGTTATTATTGTTGTTGGTGTTGTTATTGTTGTTGGAGGTTGTGTTATTGTTATTATTATTGTTGTTGTTGGTGGTGGTGGTGTTATTATTATTGTTGTTGGTGTTGTTATTGTTGTTGGTGTTGTTATTGTTGTTGGAGGTTGTGTTGTTGTTATTATTATTGTTGGTGGTGGTGGTGGTGGTGTTGTTGTTATTATTATTGTTGGTGGTGGTGGTGGTGGTGTTATTGTTATTATTATTGTTGTTGTTGTTGTTGGTGGTGTTATTATTATTGTTGTTGGTGTTGTTATTGTTGTTGGAGGTTGTGTTGTTGTTATTATTATTGTTGGTGGTGGTGGTGTTATTGTTGTTGGAGGTTGTGTTGTTGTTGTTATTATTATTGTTGTTGTTGGTGGTGGTGCTGTTATTATTATTGTTGTTGTTGGTGGTGGTGGTGTTGTTATTATTATTATTGTTTTTGGTGGTGGTGGTGTTGTTATTATTATTGTTGTTGTTGGAGGTTGTGTTGTTATTATTATTGTTGGTGGTGGTGTTGTTGGTGTTGTTATTGTTGTTGTTGGTGGTGGTGGTGTTGGAGTCATTGGTGTTATTGTTATTATAGTTGGAGGTTGTGTTGTTGTTTTTCATTTCTTATGCAGATGTGAAGACTCGCTGCGGCGAGCTTTTACAGAAGCTAAAGGGTTTTTGTGCTCTGGACCACGTTATTAATGGTCTTCTAAGTTCTAAGAGCATTAGAAGCTCTCCAGAGTGGACATGAAGAAGCAGGAGAAACAGAAACAGAGGGCCGCGTTGACCTCGGCAGTGCGAGATGGGCGGTGTGGAGGGGCGGGTATTAATAGTCCTGTTGAACTGCCAGCTTTCGCCAGACTTTTTCCTCTTAATTTGTTGGTGGAGTGGTTGGAACTGTGTGAGGGTGGATGGCGACGGTGCTGTTGCCATGGTTTCCGCTTGCCTGTGCACATCATGGGCCAAGAGGGTTCACCTCCGCTCCGGCGGGGGTCGCGCCGAGAAGCTGAACTCCACATTTCATACATTAAAGCGGACCTGGGCCCTCTCGGCTGGGGCCCCCACACTCCGCCTGTCCGACTGTTCCGTGCCGTTTGATGTCTTCTGCTCTCCGGTTTGTTTCGAGCCGTCTTTCGGTGCCGAGACCATCTGTCAGTTTGACTGGTTGAGTTGTGAAGTTTTTTTTTCTTGGGCTGTCCTCGCTTCTCTGTCTCTTTCACTTTTCACACGAAGAAACACCGTTTATTCTCATCGCTGTGGTTTCGGCGCATTTGTTCCGCCTCCCAGCCGCCTGTCTTCGCCGCTGCAGGCATGTGGAGGGTTCTTTGTCTTGTTAAAGTAAAAGTTCAGCAGAAAACCAAGTTTACACAGCTCTCCTCCCCAGACTGCTCATCTCTGGTGCGTCTTCAGTCGCTCACTGCTAGAGGCTAATGTAGCTAGTGGGGGTGTTTCCACCACGGCCCCGGAGGTTAGGAGCCCCCTGCTGGCCACAAGCTGTTGGCTGATTAAATAAATAAAGAGAAAATCTGAAATTGTCTCTTATTTGCGGACGCGAAGAGATGCGCGGTGGAGTTAGAGGCTCTCTGGAAGTAACTGAAAGTGTTTAAAATGGGAGATTATTGATTTTCCAGGCTGTTTTTCTCAACCAGGGAGGTGCTGGAGTCTGTCCTGGTGGAGAAACAACATGGACAGGTCAAACACAGCAGGGCAAACACACACCCACCTACACACACACACACACACACACACACACTCGCCTAGGGGCAGTTTATCATCTCTAGTCCACTTGACTTGCAGGTCTTTGTATTGTGGGAGGAACCTGGAGCAAAAACCTCTGGAGAACATACAGACCCTTAGGTTCCGCAGCCGGGTAGTGAACCCAGAGCCTTCTTGCTGTGAGGAGACAGCGCCACCCACTGCACCACTGTGCCCCTCGCTGTAGATCATCATTAAAGATTATTATTAAAATAATATTATTTTTCATCTGATGCTCATCTATCTATTTTAACATGATTAGGATTATAGTGTTAAGCTCCTGTTCCCCGTGTTTATGTTGTAATATGTGATGCAGAATTCATTTGTAGCACATTCCGACATCGTAATCAAATAATGGTGGAGGGGCTCAGTGGGTTGGATACTTGCCTCCAGAGCAAGAGGTTGTGGGTTCGAATCCTATCTTCAGCACCACCACTGGGTCCCTGAGCAAGACCTTAACCCCAAGTTGCTCCAGGGAGAGACTGCCCCCTGTAGGTAGGGAATGGAAGTCGCTTTGGATAAAAGCGTCTGATAAATGCCGTAAATGTAATGAAAAAAAAACCCCACCATGTGATCAGATCTGACCAGTCGAAACGAATCATGTCCTGAGATTTGAATCTTTTGAAACTTCTGTCCAGCTCCTGGAGGCCTGACCAATGGGAGAGCTCGCTCAACGGAATCTACCCAGAAACATCCCGACTGGATCATTTTCTGTTGGGCATTTCAGTCCTAAAAAAATAATGAAGTGTGAGCAGATCTGCAGCGTTTAAATTCGTACATGATTCCAACTGAATAGAAGTGACGTTTTTTTAGTTCCCAGGAATCGTTGAACCCTGAAGGCCCCTTGGGGTCCCCCTCTGGCAACATGAGGATTATTTTGTCCTTGTTCTGATGAATTTTGTCACAATTTGCCGATTTCTGGGCACATCACGGACAGAGCTTTCAGACAGGGTTCCCTGACGTTCACGACGCTTGGGTTCTTATTTTTGGCAGATTTGCTTCGCATTTTCCCAAACTTTCATCCTCATTCTTCCTCCTGCTGTCGCGTTTAATCTGCATGCTGGAGTCAAACTCTCACGCGCTGCGGCTCACTCTCGAGAGGAAAACAGAAGTAAGCTATTAGAAACGCAACAGAACAGAGTAGTGCAGTCAGAGAAGATGCTTGTATTTCATTTGTTGGGCCAGAACTGGTTTCTACGTTAAACTGAACCTGTTCTGTGAGCTTCAGGATCAAACGTCCTGCTAAAACATTTAAGACTGTGTTTGATGCTGCTGTCTGATGAGCAAATGAATTAAAAAAGGATTAAAATGTAATGGTGGACAGACAATTCTCTTACAGGGTTTACTGTTTTGTATTTTATCGCTCTGTCAGGTTTTATGATGAGACTGTTAGGCTCCGATTCGGCCTTAAGATGACGATCCGGTCAGTTTCTGGGCTGGTTCTGATGCCAAAAGGATGCTGCGTGGGTTGGGCTGGGGAAGACAAAAACTCTTGGGTTGTTTTTGGCTTTGGACCCAAATTATGGCTCGATTACATGATACTTACTGAGTGAATTTAGTGCCCTGCAGTGTGTGAAGCTCTGAGTGAAAACCACTGTACAGTTATCCCCCGCTTAAAGTGAAAAAACATTGTTTCGGTTAAAAATATTGCCTAAAAATACCTATTTTTAAAGTGTAAACCCTAAATCTGCCCCCAGATCTGCTCCCAGAACACTTTAATGTCTTTTTAAAGTCTTGTAAATGTTAATACATAATCAGAATCAGAAAACTTAAGTAAGCGTGCGAAGACTCGTACACAAAAGAAAGGTTGAAATAACTCCCTCTGCCCGTGTTTAAAACACTGAAACAAGACACGGAGCAGTCGTGCTACACGCTGCAGCAGCTTCTTCTTCTTCCTCATTTTATGGCGGTCGGCAACTTTTCAGTGTATTACTGCCACCGCTGGACTGGAGGAGGTAATGATACAGTTCGGTTCTCAGAAAACAATCTGCGTTAGACTGGATCCACGTAAAACTGAGTGGTTCCTGTACTCCAGTATCTGGCACCTCTTGTTAAATTTGTTTTATCAAACCTTATAAAATTCTTTGATCACAAAAGTATTGTGATGTTACTGTTCTGCCGTATCGGTCAGCCCTGGAAGAAGACCATGCAGTGGGTAAAAAAACAAAAGCGCTGAAAGAGGAGCTGACAGTGCCCATCCTTATCGGTGCCAAGGTGATCTGAAAGGCCGAGTGCCCGTCTCTGCTTGGCGCTGGTGTCCTGTATCAAAGCGCGGCGGCCTGGAGGAGCACACAGGAGCCCCGCGGGGCCGCGAGGCTGGCGCTGGACGCTCCTCAGCCCTCTGTCTCACCCCGTGTGAGGAGAGGGAGCGTGGCTCAGAGCCCAGCATCCCTGACTCCCGGGCTGAAGTTCACTCACGCACATGGACGCGTTCTGAGCAGCGTATTCACAGAAACACAACGCAGGAGCCTTGTCTGTCTCTCTTTCTCTCTTTCTCTCTCTTTCTATCTTTCTCTCTCTCTCTCTCTCTGTCTCTCTCTTTCTCTCTCTCGCGCTCTTTTTCTTTCTCTCTCATTCTCTTTCTCTCTCTCTCTCTTTCTATCTTTCTCTTTCTGTCTCTTTCTGTCTTACTCTCTCTTTCTCTCTCTCTTTCTCTTTCTCTCTCTCTCTCTGTCTCTGTCTCTCTCTTTCTCTCTCTCGCGCTCTTTGTCTTTCTCTCTCGTTCTCTCGTTCTCTCTCTCTCTCTCTCTCTCTCTCTCACAGACCCGCTGGCCTGTGCTCCCCCCCTTCGCTGGTCGTTTCCTGTTACTTGGTTACCAGTTGCCACGGACTGCTTGGGCCGACTGCGTTGCCATGGCTACCGTGCCCATTCTGTCGTCTCCTGGCTGCCTCTTGGCTTCCCTGCCCTGACACCCCACCCCCCCACCATCCTCAACATCCCACCACCCACCAACCCATCCACCCCCTCTGGCCCACCCCGCACTGCTGTCCCGCGAGGCTGTGTGTGTTTGTGTGTGTGTGTTTGTGCGTGTGTGTTTGTGCATGCATGTTCCTTCCTTATCATGTGTGTGTATGTGCCTGTGTGTACTCCCTCCCTCCCTCCCTCCCCCCACTCTCCTCCCTCTGGCTGACCGACCACCCCAGACCAGCAATTTAACACCTGCTGAAGGATTCCTGCTCTGCTCTGAGACAGCGACACACACACACACACACACACACACACACTGCTGACACACTAACTTTTTACCACATCTGCATGAATCCCTCACTTCAGGTTGAGTCCGGACTGATTTCTATCCCGTGCTGTATTTAAATTCCAGCGCAGAGTAAATGCTGCATTAATGAGCCGCTGTTCACATCAGGCCGCCGCCGCCGAGCCCACCTCCCCGATCCAGCGCAGCGCAACCGCTTTAAAGTGGAGGAGGAAGAAACACGGGCGGAAATGTTTACTGGAGGACCTCGTGCATATTCATGAGGCCCGGAATGATACAAATGATGCATAAATACGCAGATTAATTCTGTTGCATTTGGAACTGGGAACAAAAGCAGGCGGCTGTGACGGGACAGAGCCCGCGTGCAGTTCAGGGCAGAGACTACAGGTGGCAGCAGTCAATAGATCATCAGTCAGCCCTCATCAGTCACCCAGCAGAACGCACCACCACCCAGCCGCCAGGGTCCAAACTTCACCTCAGTCATTCTGTCTGTCTCTCTCTCTCTCTCTCTCTCTCTCTCTCTCTCTCTCTCCCTCTCCCCTATCTCTATGTCTCTCTTTCTCTCCCCCTCTCTCTGTCTTTCAGTCTCTCTTTCTCTGTCTTTTTGTCTCTCTCTCTTTTTCTCTGTCTCTCCCTCTCCCCTCTCTCTCTCTCTCTCTACC
>JBBPDE010000015.1:8610732-8626986 GCA_037974605.1 Nannopetersius ansorgii | reverse complement strand
TTATGCGCATCATTTATGTGTATAAATGCGTATACGTATATTTATCTGCCGCTCCTTAAAGGCCGCGCCGCGAACATCGTTTCTGATATTAAACCGGTCCGTGACCAGATAAAGGGCGGGGACCGCTGCTGTAGGGGGAGGAGCTTTAATCATTGGAGCTCACAGTTTATGCTCATTTGAGTTTAACACTTTGGAAAATGCTCACAGTGTCTTTATTAATGGAGCTTTTTACACAGACAGCAGGCGAAATGTGCAGGCGTGGTCAAATAAATTAAAATTTCACTTATTGGTTGCCATCAGTGGAGAGAGGTGGAGAGAGATGTGGTCGTTATCAGGTCTGGCTCTATTGGCTCTCACAGAATGTCTCTCAGCCAATCGCGCCACAGGGCCGGAACGGTAATTTAAAACGTAATACAAAAGACAATTCGCTTTTTTTTTTTTACTTGCGTGACATAGAAACAAACAGCAGAAAGCACAGAGTTCAGTTATAAGCCATTTGAGGTTATTTGAGTAGAATGTAAAATACTGTGCAAAAGTCTTGAGCCCCTTTCATTTCTTTATATTGTGCTTTAAATCCCCTGGTGGTGCAAAACCCCTGTTTCCTGTCAGACTGTCTGATCTGGGTCCCACTGAGGAGATTAAAGTACAGAAATGTGAACAAATGTGTTACTGACAGACTGCAGAGCGTCTAAAGATACAAGGAGTTCTGGATAAAGGAGCTCCGCCCACTCAGCACTCAGCAGCACCAGTATACTGATCAGCGCAGAATTAGTGCTGAAACAGTTTGGAGGAACACGGGCAGCTCCTGGGATCTCAGGCGCCACGCAGGAAAGAACTCTTTATGATACATAACAGTGTTTTTTGCTGCACAGCGTCACGATTCCTGCCTGCTTGCCGCAGAACATTGGGACAGTTCCTGTTTGCGACCACCAGGGGTCGCTACAGACCATGGACAGTGACTGGACTCTCTCAGTTGATCCCTCACACTCCTGTGTTATTTCCCCCACTTTACATCCTGAGTTCTGATTGGTCCTTAGTTAATCCTCACCTGTACTTAGACTCGTCTTTCTGTTCAGCATACCCTCACTTAGGCTTACCCAGCGCCCCGTCCTGTGCCTCTGTTCATGCTCGGCCATCGCGCCTGCATCAGTAAACCCTGTCTGCAGGGAGGGCGGTCTGCCTACCACAGGACCGGCTCGTGACACACAGTAACAGTAACTTCTACTTCTCAAATTTGGCTACAAGGTTTATTTATTGGGCCGACCTTAGCTGACCTTTTTCTGAATTCGCTGTCAGCTTGAGATTAGTCTGGAGAAAGATTGCTTTGTCGCGGCAGAAAGTGAGGAAGGAAGCAGCAATAAAAATAAAGAAAACAACAGAATAGAACAAAATGCTAAACCTGTAGTACAGTATATAACGTGCACAATACAGTCTAGAAATATAAATAGACATTGTATTTTAAAATATATACATACACACACGTGTGTGTGTGTGTGTAAGCTATATGTAAACTAAGTGTAGGCAAGTATGTATGTATGTACGCGATTAATATACGGATATATACAGAGTGGATATGTAAGTAAATATAAGGACACTTTAGATACACACACACACACACACACAGGTACACAAACGAGTGACATGATAGAAATGCACCAGAAAAATTGCACGTTTTGCCCGGCAGTAATAGTTGGGTCCTGTAGGCATGACCAGGGCTCCAGAGTGGCGAAAGCCTTGGCCCTGGGTTTGATCACTGGCTGGGCTCCATTTGCCTTTGGTCTCACTGGGGGGGTCGTTCTTGGAGGAGGTTAGTGATGAAAATATCACTCATTTTTTTGGCTCTGGTGCTTTGTGTAGTGGCCGAACGTCATTAGGGTAAAGGCATGTGTGTGTTTGATTGACTGATTGACTGATGGAGTTTCGAATGTGCTTGGTTGGGTGCAGGGAAGCGCGGTCGCAGGAACAGCGTCGGCTCGCTGGACAGTACCATCGAAGTAAGTTCTGAACAGCTTCCCAAATGTGTGTCCTCCTGTTTCTGCATCCCAGTGGAACAGCCCTGCATGCCTCATCACCCTGCCTCCACTAAATCCGAGTCCGTCCTGCTGTGAAGTCGCATCTTCCTCTGCGTTGCCAGGCAGCAGAGCTTTCTGCCGCCTGAACAAAACTCACAGATCTGTCCTCAGTGTCCTCACTGCATGTGAAGCTTCCTCGCCTCACCCTGAAGCCTGCTTTAGCCCCGCGCGCAGCATCAGGACCTCCAGATCCTCACCTTTTACTGTCGTTTACCCTCTGCTGCACTGTGGTTAAACAGAGTGTACAGCATCCTTCAAAAGCTTGGAATTCTGTGTATTTTTATTGAAATATTGATAACAAATTATTATTAATGTCTACCAAGGCATTACTCTAGATGTTGACTATTATATTTGCTATTTAGACTTAAATAGTTTATTGCTGTGCAGATCCAGTCCGCCTGGATCGTTCACGATCATTTCTCGTCGTAATGCAATAATCTCCAGCTTTGGGATTAGACACAGTTGTCACAGTTCATTTCTGTAAATCATTTGAAAGCGTAATAGAGAGCATTCATAGATGTAGCTGAAACTAAATTAGTTTTACTTGATTCCGAAGAGAGATTCCGACCTTTTGAAGGGCAGTGAAAGCTTGTGTGCATGTCTTTGTCCCTTCCATCTTCATCTACACCTTCGAAACCCGGCTGTTAGTTTCTGTTGGCGGTTAATCTCTGCTCTGCTTCTTGTGTCTGTTCAGGGCTCCATCATTAACAGCCCGCGGCCTCACCAGCGTCTGCCCATGGGGGGCGCCCCTCCTGGCTGCTACGGGCTGGAAGACTACCGGCCTCACCGCCCCATCCTGAGCCCCGGAGTAGGGGTGGGGGGTGGGCCGGGGCAATTCCACAACGCGTCGGGGAGCATGGGGATGGTGGTTGGGGTGGGGCAGCTCCCTGGCGGCAGCGTTGGGGGGGTGGGCAGTGGCTCTGGAGGGAGCAGCTCCGGTTCCTTCCTGGGCTCCCTGTTTGGCAGCAAGCGGGCCAAGCAGCCTCCCGCCCCCCTTATCCCCCCAGGGCCACACTACCCGGCACCCGTGCCCCCACCTACTACCGGAGGACCCCCACCACCCTCCCCGTCCGCCCTCAGCCAGTCGGATGGCGGGCCTTCCAAGATCCAGGCCCTGCACGCCCAGTACTGCCACAACAACGTTGGGCACAACATTGGCCAGCCTCCACCTCCATACCACCACCACCACCACCACCACCGATACGAAGTGCAGCCTTTGGCCATCGCCCATCCGCCCCCTATCCATCATCACACCCTGCAGCGTGGCTCCCTGCCCCGCGCCCAGCGCGCTCCCTCCCACGCCCAGCTCTCCCAGCAGCTGTCCCAGGGCCGGCACTCCAGCATGGGCTGCACCCCTCCGCCTCTGTCCCCTCACTCGCCCCACTCGCCCGTGGTCCCGGCCTTCAGCTTCTTCCACCCACATCCCAACCTGGTCCGCGTTCCCGGTCCTACCGGCAAGCTCCCGCTCACTCTGTCCCACTCCCAGCCTCACCCCCACCCTCACATCCACTCCCACGTTCACTCTCATATCCACAGCCATCCCGTCCACGCCCACCCACTGCTGCACCACCCGCTCCACCACCAGCAGCCTCATCACTTTGTCTTCGCGCCGCCCCCTCAGGCGCCCTCGGCCATCACGGCCCGCCACATCCCGCAGTCCCTCGGCCACTATGGCCCCCCGCACTACCCGCCCCTGTCCTCCATCCCGCCACCGCCGCCGCACTCGCCTTTACCCCCGCCTACCTCCCCCCTCACCCCTCTTACGCCGCTCACACCGCTCACGCCGCTCTCGCCGCTACTGCCTCCACCCCCGCACCCAGCCCCCGCTCCTCCGCAAGTGGGAAGCCAGGGCCCCGGGACGGGAGGAGGAGGGGGCGGAGGCCCAGGGGCCGGGTCCAACACCAGTACGGCCGGCAGCTCCAAGTCCAAACCCGTCAACCGCATCAGCACAGTGGTGTGAGTGGCGGAAGGGTCCGGAGGGGCCGCAGGGGCCGAGGCCCACGCAAGCGGAAGCACCTGCTGCTTCGACTCTGCTACTTCCACATCCGCTTCCCGCACGTGTAGAGTGGAGACTACACCGGCATGCCAACCGCGAACGCCATCGATGATCCATACCAGGACTCATAACTTCTGAACTCGCACTCATCCAGAGGTCGGAGATCGAGGCAGAGCTCATTCGGTTCCTTTGACAAGCTGGGTCTGCTAGTACGAGCTCGCCAGATGTGGAGACCACGAGAGATCGGTGCCAAACTACAACCAGAGAAAGAAATTTAGCGGATCCGGAGCGAGCCCGTGCTGCCCGGCTGCCTCCCTGCTCTTCATCTGGGCTGAGGACAGGAGAGCAGGACCTTGAGGAGGACCAGAAGTTTTAGAAAATATAAAGCCTGAACGTCGACGGAACAGAGATTTCAGTGAAATCCTAGTCGCTCCATTGTTTGAGATGTTTTATTTTTTTTTTCCTCGACTGACAATCATTCCAGGATCAGGCAGTTTTGACACATTCCTTCATACAAACGACTCTCGACGTTGGACCGCAGCTCTAAAAGAGCCGCCCGTGCACTTTGAGCTGTACCGCAACCTTCGCCTCGTCATTTGAAAGCCTTTTTTTTAACGTAACAAGACTTTTTTAGTGGAACGAAACCATAGGAGAGAGCCATGCGGGAGGCATCATTCCGGTGTTTGGGTCGAAAAGGGAAGTCCTTTTGAGAATACAACACGACGCAATGGCGTCAAATTGTTTGAACTCTGCAATAAAGCCAACCATAGCCTACAGTTTGCTTTTAATGGAGATGTAATGGGTTGATATCTACAATTTGAAGAAAAACTATTTTGTTGTAACTTTTTTTGACAATTTAATAACGTTTCTTTACTTTAAATAGTTAAGGAGTCCTGATTTAATTGTCGAATTCCAGTGAGAAATCGAATCTCTCTGGTAATTCTGTTAGAATAGTGTCACTCGATGTTTACCTTTTGATTTATTTTGCGAGCAGTAAAGGCTCGAACAAGTTCACCTGACCAGCTGATTACTTTTATTATTTGTCAACTTATAACATAGCCTTCGAGGTTCCAGGGTCAGTCGAGGCGCATCGGCACTTTGTATTCTACCTGAATCACGTAACGAACGAAGAGAGCGATAGAGGAGTTTAATGTACAGGCAGTGACTTTTTCCTGTAATGTACCAGAAACAAACAGACGCTGAACTCTGATTGTACAGTCCGAGTCCCGCTACGGTTTAAACGTCCTTTATTTTCGTTATGACTATTACGATGTCAAATGCTACTGATATTATCCTTGATATTTTCGATGTAACAGTTGCTACTAATACGAGTGGATATCGTTTCTGTGACGGTTTGTTTTCTAAGAGCTTTTATTTTTGTTTTTTTTTATCATTTCCAAACTAACATGGTGTGATTTCATGTGTACAAACTGAGAACTTTTGAGAACTTTAACTGGGCTACCTAATTCAGGAACTTGTTCTGCAGAAAGCTTGAAAAAATACAGACAAAAAACAAAACAAACAAAAAAAACCCACCAAACTCATTGCTAGAAGCCATACACTCTTACTTGAGCAAGTCTTTTGACGAATGTGAAGTTCCATCAAAGCTGCACATCCGTGCCCTCCTGTTTCTAAATGAGCGCATGCGAACGCCGGCACACATGCAAATACCTTTCGCACTTGAAGGTCGTCAGTGGAAGCTTTTTGTTTAGATTTTTTTTTTTTGGTTTTGCTTTTACTTTTCTGCTAGAAGTTTGTGTTCTTTGCACACAGAGTAAAGGCTCATCAGCGCAGTGCCTCGATACAGGATCACGACCCCCGCCCCCATTTCCCAAACACACACACACACTCACATAAACACACCACCAACCAATCCCCACCACCTCCACCACCACTTCCATCCTTGCTTAGTTACTTTTTTGACAAATATTAACGCTGAATTTGAAGGTTACCCACTTACGGCACTTTTCCACTGGAACATGGAACCACGCCCGTGAAGCGGGGAATCACTGCTTTCTGATTGGTCGAAAAATGCAGCCATGAAAACATAGACTTGGAAGAAGGTCATTGTCTTTTTACTGGCCACACAACGGGGACACGAAATAACAGCTGAAACCCAAACCCTAACCTCGCCGCGGTGTCACAGTACTTTTGTCTCGTGCCATTCCCGGTTGCATATCTCGGCGGGGAAAGCACTCAGACACTTCAAACTCCGCAGTTCAGTAGATCTCCAAGAGACCTTTCCAACGAGCCCTCATTTGTACTTTAGCTCCAGTAGATCAGGGGTTATTCCCCAAAAACTGTTCACCTCGCAGCAGTGTCCCAATACTTTTGTCCCACGACCTTCCGAGTTGCAGATCTCGATGGGGAATTTAAATTAAAAGAGGCGAATACGGGTTTACCTTTCCGTTCTCTTTAAGGGTGATGCATTAAACTGAGTTTAAAATGTTCTGGGAGCAGATTTGCGGGCAGATTTAGGGTTTATTCTATAAAAATTGGCATTTTTAGGCATTTTTAACCAAAACACAACGCATTATTTCACTATAAGCGGGTTCTCTTGGAATGGAACCCAGCGAAAGCGTAGGATTACTGTATTTAAAAGTATTTTGTGTTTTCGTCACCCTGATTAAGCAAAAGCACATCCTCTGCACAGACACAGCTACTGCAAATGTGCTGAATCGAACACTTTATTTAAAATTTGTTATGACACACATTTTAAAATGTAATGTCTTATTGTTTTCCAGTACATTAAACTAAACAAATCAATAGAAATCATGCACTAAAGTGTGCAGCTAGCTGCCAAAAACCAAATATGTGAACTCACCAGAGCATGCAGTCGCATATTCATACATACGGGACACGGCGTGTGAACATTTTCACTCCGTTTCTTTCATTTATCTGTTACCGAGGACTTTGTCTTATAAGCTACATTACTTGGTAACGATGCTTCATAACAGTGTAATAAACTGAGTGTCATTAAATTCTTTAAACACTCATTTTTTAGTTTAAGTGGATAATTTACTTGTGATCCCTGTCTGTTCATGAATGATGAAGTATTGCGGATGTTACTCAGTGCTTATGCAGCTGTTATGAAGTCCCTACAGCGCTGTGCAAAAGTCTTAGACCCCTGAGAAATTACGCTGTTTCCTACTGGGCCGGCGTGTTAAAGACACTAATATTACAATAAATGCAAATAACATTAATACAGTACATTTCCAGACCTCTTTCCTTTTGGAGGCCCATAATAAATTGTTACTTATAGAATTTTATAAATCCACACAGTGGCTGGAGGGAAAAAATCTTGATACTTTTTACTGTTTTCTTGTTTGTTTTTGCGATAATTATAATGTTCGCTTGTGTTTTTGCTGGCAGAAAGAAACCCATTGCTGGCGTCAAACCATCTGCTTAGACTTTTGCGCAGTACTGTACGTGGCTTTCTTAGGCGAGAGACCGATTCGACCAATCAGGGACGCCGTATGAGGCTGTTCTGAAGTTCGTGTCACAGGGTTGATGGAAAAAATCCTAATTTTTTGAAAATCTTAAGTTTATAGAACAAACACCAGTCGCTCCTCCTGCTACTCCTAACTCTCTCAGACTCTACAGCTTCACTCCTGCACTTACGTTCAGTGTTACGAGGCCTGGAGGACGCAGAGCGATTTGCCTGGAGAAGTGACTTAACAGACATGTCCATGCGGAGTTTCGGATGGTGTGCATCCTTCCTTCTGATTGGCTATGCTGATGTCTTGCGCCACTGTGCCACGTGTTGCATGTTCTACTGCACTTAACTGAATGACGCTGTATAAACCTGAATGTACATACTAGCTACTATAAATACTCTGTATTTACTCTGGAATGGACTGTGCTATAAGTGTCTATAACTGGCTGGGCGGGGTTGGGGGTGTGTGGGGGGGCGGGGCATAGAGAGAGATAAACTATTGTTTACGCTTTAGGGCCTGGGGGACAAAATGTAACTGTAAAGTTGTATCAGTATGTGTGTGTCAGAGCAGTAACTATATTTAAAGAAATGAAATTGTACGAAGTTTTATTTGTATATATGTATGGGGTTTCAATGAAAACCTACTTCAGAGAAATATGTGATTATTTATTGCTCTTATTCTATAAAATATGTTCTTGCTGTTGGAAAGGCTGTTCTTTTCCTGCTTGACACCAAACACGGAGCCGAGTCGGTCTGTACCAATCATACAAAATGGTTTTTATTCCCCTAAAACGCCGTAGATGTCAACAGTACATCGGATTTACCATTTAAAGAGCTAATGCTTTTTCACATCTTGTGTAAATAGGACCACTGATATCAATCGACAGGAATCACCAGTTATAATAATATAGCCATGGAAATCTACTTTGGGACTAACACACCGACAAATCAATAGCAACAAAAGACGGCAAAACTGGGATCACATACATAGTATACAGAGTAATGGATATACAACCATATAGTCCATAGAATATTTCGGTTTATGTATGTATGTATGATGCCTCTTGCTGTTAAAGTCATGCAAACTTGTCCAAAGGTTAGAGTGATCGGCATAAAAGTGGTAAAAATAATCAGTAAAGCTGTTGACTCACATTCATTTACAAAACAGAGAAATTTATTCATTACGGTTTGTGTATTTTCCTTTGTCTTTAGCATCATAGATTACTACCCTAGTGATCTAAATCCCTTTTCTGCTTTAATTCGGTACATTCTGCTTCCTCTTCGTGCTCAGACCTAAGCTGTCGGCTGGTGATGGCATGTACTGTGTGCTTTAGGCAACATGGCTTAGTCAGCAACAAAGAGTGGACGTCGTTCCTGGAGGTGTTTAGATGTACATTCCTCGTCTTCAGTCAGGGGCTCCCAGACCTGGCGACCTTACACTCCTGCACCTTTTTGCACACCTGATTCAACTCGTTAACTAATTGACAAGCTCCTCGTGGTCTGTGTGGTAGGATTGTGGAAAAGAAAAAGGTGCCAATGTGCCAAGAGCGAGGGAGCTGGACAGGGATTGGGGACCCTCGTTTGGTTCAAAGTGTACCGGTTGGGTTTTTGTCCAGTTGAGCTGCAGGTAAGAGACGATCAAACAGAAGCACCATGCAAATTTAGCACCATGTTGTCTCATCAGCCTAATGGCATATAATCAGTTCTGTACACTACCATTCGGGATGTTGGGAGTGGAGATAAAAAACGAAGCTATGTCTTGATTGTATTAGCATTGTGTAGTTAAATGATCGGGATTCTGCATTTTATTAAGCAGCCAGGGTCACGTTTGTCCAGATCCGACTTCAACAATACTGTCGGTCTTTCAGCAGTGTTCAACAGTAGTTTACTGTTCTCAGGATGTGTATCACAGACCCTTTATCCCGTCTTGCAGCTATATGTACAGTGCACCTCATGGGTCCTTGTTCTGCCTGCGTTTTCAGTCTGTAGCTGCAGTCCTGTTTGTGCTGAAGTAATTGAATATTGTGCTTCTGGTTCCGTCCAAATCTCGGGAAAGAAAACCATTAACCTGATGAGCTCTCGTCCTTTCTCCTTCCTCTGGGCCTCCATCTCTTAAACTGTCGTGACCGAGAGAAGAGGGTTGTACACCCTGGTCCCATCTGGAGAGCGCGATCCATGCGCCAGCAACTCCTGGATGGTGATCCAGTTGTCCAAGATGCGGCGGTTGCGCTTCTTGGAGCTCCTCTTCTGACTCAGCTCCAGAATGGAGCCTGGGGCCTGGCCTAAGTCCTGCTGGCCCTCCTTTCCTGACTCCTGGCCTTGATCGCGGAGATAATCAAGCCGGCACTGCATCATAAACTCGCGGCGTCTGCGTTGCTCGCGGGCCTTTAGCAGCTGCTGTTTGCGCTCCTCCTTGCTCCAGTATCGCCCCATTTTCATTTCACTCACCGCATCGTCATCCGTGGTCATGCCACTGCGCTCCTCGCGGATCTTCATGGCTCGGGCCTTCAGCAAGCGGTCGCGAACGGGACGTTTGGCAACATAGCGGGTGCCATCGCTGCGGATCTTCACCTTCCACTCCATGCGTGGGGATGGAGGGGCGAGTGGCAAAGGCAAATCCAGGGAGCGTTTCACCGGGCTGGGGTGAAGCGCAGGGCCGAAGGTGCTGCTCCCTAAGCTCATGGGGCTTGCCCGGCCACTACTGGCCACTTGTGCCTCACTCTCCCCGTCCACAGCTCTTTCCATGGGAGTCTCTGAGAAGGAGGAACCCAGCTGCATGCAGCTCTGGTAGCGCTCAGGTGGAGGACGGTTCGAGTGGTGGCGTCGGGTAAAGTAAGGACTCGACTCTGCGCTCCGGCCGCCAGTTCTTTCATGGATGCTGTTGGCTCTAGAGCTCCTTCCCTGTGCTCCGCCATCTGCCAGCGGGCGAGCAGCACCTTCCTGAGACAAAGAACGGAACTTCTGATTGACGCTGGTATTCATCTGGAACTTCTTGTAGCTGCTGGGTGAGTAGGAGTTGAGACTGCCACGCCCCCTCTCGCTCCAGCTGGGTCGGTCTCGGTGCCTTACTTGCAGAGGAGATCCAGTCTCTTCCATCTGTGTGAGAGGTGGAGAGAGGTGGTCACTCACCAAAGGTGTGCTCCTGCAGCTCTCTCCGCCGGTGTTGTAAGCACTGCTGCTGTCCTTGTCTGATCGCTCTCTCTCCGGAAGTTCCTTGATATCAGACAGCTCATGGAGTGGGGACACCTGCAGGTCTGAGGACACCCTCCCTGATGCCTCCTCTTCCAGGAGCCATGCCTTCAGACATCGCTCTCTCAGCTGCTGCATCTTCTGCGCCCGCAGAATGTTCCGGCACTTGAACTCTAGGTGCCGCAACTCCTCCTCCAGGAGCGCCATCTCATGCGGAGTCAGGCTCTCGTTGCAGTTCTCGTCCAGACCCACCTCTGTCTCACCCTCCGGCTCCCCGTCCCCTCCTTCCCCGTCCTTCTTCCCTCCTTCCTCGGACTTTTGCCCCATGTTGCCGTTCTTCATGTTTCTTTCGTAGCGACACTTGATTTCCATCAGCTCCCGGTACCTCTCACACTCCTCCTCGGTCAAGCCAGGCATCATCATGGCACTCACTGGATCGTGCAGGTACGCCCCGGCGCCCCCACATTCCAGGGAGTCTGTGCTGAGGTGGATCTCCCTGATGTGGAGTAGTGGGGAGGGTGTATCTCCTCCGCTCCTGCTAGGCCTAAACTTGCGAATGCTGTGGGGCGTGTTGGTTGTGTTGGTGTTGGAGGCGCTGGTCTGCTCATCACCTAGGAGGATATCATGCTCGGAAGATTCCTCATTCCTGGTGCTCTCGTCCGTGCGGCCCACACCGCTGTCCAGCTCCTGACTGTTATTGAGTGTAGCCAGGCTAAGCCGCGGCGTCTCCTGGCGTAAGGGGTTCTCCTGGACACTCATCTGGACTCTCTGCTGCTGAAGACGACACAAACTAGGCAAGTGGGAGGTGTTGAGACTGTCCACACTCATGCCTACTGGTAAGTCACAGTCCAGGTCTTCAGGGTCCAGAGGAGCATCCGTCTTGTTCATTTCACAGGATTATGAAAGGTCGCCCCAGTGGTTTTGTTCACGCCATTTGGATTTGATGATTTGAGAGAGAAAGAGAAATGAGAGCACTTATTAGAAGACAGTTACCAGGCAACAGATGTCAAATCACCATTATTACTTCAGCTCTTTGAGTAAGTGGATGCACTAACACATTTCGACACTAGATGGCAGTGTAAATATGCAGTTTTGTAGACTCTGTGGGTCTCTGATGGAAAAAGGTATCCAAAATTGAACCGTATGTTAAATAGATCAACAAGGTAAGATTATAAGGACCTCTATATTATCTCTTCAGATCGTCACAGAATCTTGATGCGGTACAGTATCTTTTATGTATTCATCTCTATGTCAGTGCTGCTACAGGAGTATCTTGATTTGGTTGAATTATATCTATTGACTCTTTCTGCCAGAGGTTGTTAAGCTGGTAATCAATTGCAATATCATCCGAATGGTTCTCCGAATTACTTGGAAAGAGGCATTGATTATCTTCACTATCTGGCTGTGACATGCCTCGGGCCTTTCTGTATCTCTCTCTCTCTCTCTCTCTCTCTCTCTCTCTTACTCTCTTTCTCACTTTCTTTCTCCCTCTCTCTCTCTCTCTCTCTCTCTCTCTCTTACTCTCTTTCTCACTTTCTCTCTCACTCTCTCTATCACTCTCTGTCTCTCTCTTTGTCTCTCTCTCACTCTCTCTATCACTCTCTCTCTCTCTGTCTCTCTCACTCTCTCTCTCTCTCTCTCTTACTCTCTTTCTCACTTTCTCTCTCCCTCTCTCTCACTCTCTCTCTCTCCCTCTCTTTCTCACTTTCTCTCTCACTCTCTCTCTCTATCACTCTGTCTCTCTCTTTGTCTCTCACTCTCTCTCTCTCTCTCTTACTCATTTTCTCTCTCACTCTCTCTCTCTCTAACACTCACTCTCTCTGTCTCTCTCACTCTCTCTCTCTTTCTCTCTCTCTCTTTGTTTCCCTCTTGCGATCTCTCTCTCTCTCTCTCTCTCTCTCTCTCTCTCTCTCTCTCTCTCTCTCTCCTCACCGCCTCTTGATTTAGTAATACTTTAATCTTAGCGCCCTTCCCTCTTTCTCTCTTTCTCCCTTTTCTCTCTCTCTCTCTCTCTGCCCTGTTCCTCTCCAGAAATGGTAACTCCGTTCATCACGCCGCCCACCCCATCATTAATCACTTGTTCTTTTGTCTCTGTGAAGAGGAGAGAACTGGAGCTACAGGATTGCTCTTCTGTTGGTCAGATCTTGTTAATGTGGCACGTCGCCTCAAATGAGCGCCCTGTTTTATTCATCAGGGCAGAGCCGTGTTCACTGTGTTCGCGGCTGAGGGGGGTTTCATAGACGTTCTATTGAACTGCCAGCACATTAAGTGGCGACGTTAAAGGGGACTTTTACTGATTTTTCTCTCACGATTCAATGTTTAAGGGGTAATCCATAGCGATGTGGTTAGAAAAACCTCTTTTATTGAAACTGGAAAAAGTGACTCATTGAGGTGATGTTAGAGACGGGAAACGTTTTAAAAGGAGCCCCTCGCAGAGAGTCTTCATTTAAAACAGTCGAAAATGTCCAAGCTTTCACACAGAGGTAGGATTTTTAGCCCAATTCCAATTTTGGCCTAAAACATGCATTGTTAAAGGCACTGTGCGGCCATATAAAGGCACTGTGCGGCCATATTCCATATAAAGACTCGTGGAGTTCAGTGGTGGCTTTAGATTGTTCGATTGTTAATAAAGTGGCTGTATTTAGTTCCTGGTTCTGTAAAGAAATCTCTCCAGTGAACCATTTCACACCAAACCCAATATGAATTACTGTCAACAATTTAGACATTTAAAAAAAATCTGAGGAATTTCCCTTTAAACCATTTCTGTTAAAGAAAACCGAGAGTTCAGATGTAAAGATAAGGTCGTTTAACGCCTCTTTCTCTTAACCGTGTGACTAATGACTTGCTTTTGCTCTGCTTTTGCATGTCGGTAGAGTGAGTGTAATGAATTCTCGCGAATAAATAAAACATTAAAGGGTTCTGTTTTGCAAATAGAGCGCTTTTGTTTCCCAGGGATGCCATATTTTAAAGAAATGGATCTGTGTTAGGAATGCGAACCTTCATTTGTGCCCTTGAAAGTGCGAGAAAAGGCTGACTGAGGATGAATTCTCCCCCGCTGTGCCCCAGCGTCGCATCTTTTTGTATCTGTTCTCCATCAATCTCTTCTCTGTGCTTCTCTCGTGTCTTTTTAATGGCGCCCTCTCTAGTGTGTTTTCTAAACCTGCTTTTTTCCTCCATCTCTCTTGCCCTCTCTCCCTCTCTCCCGCGCCAATTTTCTCCCTCTCCTCCTTGTGGAATTGCGTTAATGGAACTGCCGCAAATCCTTGACGGCCTTCACTAAGAGCGATCACATGATTCAGCCTTGACTGATGGGAGCCTTCCATTTCCCTTCCATCAGCAAAACAAGCCATTAATTTTGGGATCTGTTGTCACCGGGGATGGAGTGGATGTATTAGCTATGCACACGTCTTGGAGAACGTGTGTGTGTGTGTGTGTGTGTGTGTGTGTGCGTGTGTGTGTGTGTGTGTGTGTGTGTGTGTGTGTAAGTGTGGTTCTTTTCCCCGACAGATCTGGTGTAATGTAACGGCGCTAAAGCGGGTCTCGGCTCTTGTGTTCACCTCGATCTCTGGTCTGGCCAGCAGGAGGGAGAAGTTGATGCTGTTTTCTCGGGTCAGGATGGCCACCGCCTCCTCCCGGTTCTGGACCTCCACCCCGTTTATCTGAAAAGCACAGTATCACAACTCAAGACTCGAGACTTTTTTTTTTTTTTTTTACATACACAGTTATGCAGCATGTACTGAATCATTTAACCAGATCTGCAATTTAGTTACAATAAATTATAGAGAAAACAAAAGGCAGGAACTCGTTCATTTTCTGGAACTCATTTTCTGGAACCGCTTAATCCTTACTAGGGTTCGGGAACCCGGAGTCTCTGCGGGGGTCCACGGGTGTGAGGTAGGGGCTCAACCTGGGAGGGGTGCCAGCCCACCGCAGGGCACACACACACACACACACATACTTCACACCCACCCTAGTTCACCTGACCCTCTTGTCTTTAGACTGTGGGGGAAACCCGGAGACCCCGGAGAAAATCCACACCACGAGGAGAACACACACACACACACACACACACGCGGCCAGGACCTGGATTCAAACCCCCAACCCTGCAGGTGTGAGGCTACTGTGCTACTCGCTGCACCACTGTGGGGCCCAAGGCTGCAACAATGTATCCATAATAAACATTCCGAGTGTAAATAAACATTCCGAGTGTTAATAAGCATTGAGTGTAAATAAACATTCCGAGTGTAAATAAACATTCCAAGTGTAAATAAACATTCAGAGTGTAAACATTCCAAGTGTAAATAAACATTCCGAGTGTAAATAAACATTCCGAGTGTAAATAAACATTCCGACTGTAAATAAACATTCCGAGTGTAAATAAATATTCCGAGTGTAAACATTCCGAGTGTAAATAAACATTCCGAGTGTAAATGAACATTCCGAGTGTAAATAAACATTCAGATTGTAAATAATCATTCCAAGTTTAAACATTCCGAGTGTAAATCAATATTCCGAGTGTAAATAAACATTCCGAGTGTAAACATTCCGACTGTAAATGAACATTCCGAGTGTGAACTAGAAGCTGTAATAGAATTGAGTCTAGACGGCGCTGCCACCCCGGAGACAGCATTAACCCCTGATTTTACCCCAGTTTGTCTCTTTCTTACTCATTTTTCCACGTTGGGAGCTTGATCTGAGGCGACCTGCAAGTGCGAGAATAAATATCTGACCTTCCAGTCAAGCTCTTCCCGCTCAAACCTCTGATCCAGTGTGAGCTGGCCTCGTTTTCTGTCATGAACTGGACGCCTGCTTTAATGGTTCTTTAACTGGACATTGGCTTTAATCCGTGTTGTGAAATTTTCTTTCACATTCACGCATCTCATCTGCAAATGTAACATTTAAAGGTCCCATATAATATTTAAAGGGCCTGTATCTTATGAATTTACAGTTTGTTGTGTTTGCAAACAGAAGTTTCAGAACTTCCCAGTCCACATCTGGAAACTAAGCTGCAAACAGCCTGTGGTGAATTCAGTTTTTGTGACATCACAAACATTAACACATTTTTGTATATCCGATTATTCACTTTAGCTCCACCCAGCGTTTCAGCCTGTTCTGTCTCATATGGAATCAAAACTTATTTATATTTATGAGTCATAAACAAAAGCAGCCTATTGTAAAGGGATACAGAAAACTGCAGGAAACTGTATGTGGATCAGTGTTGGGCACATTACTGTAAAACAGTAGTTAGTTATAGTTACTAATTACTTCTTCCAAACAGTAACTGAGTTAGTGACTGAGTTACAGCAGTATAAAAGTAACTAGTTTCCAGGGAAAGTTACTTATTTGAACGTTGTTTAAAAATGTAATGCATCTGTCAAAACTGTGGATCTCCCCCCTTTGATGGAAATGTAGCTTTATGTTCAGTTATTTGTAATAACTCTGACTATTAAATATGTGTGATTAATGAAACAGACGCGTAAAATAAATAAAAGTCTAAATATAAATAAAATAATATTTTTTAACAGAAAACATTGTACACAAATCTACACTATTCTAATATC
>JBBPDE010000015.1:8429909-8440827 GCA_037974605.1 Nannopetersius ansorgii | reverse complement strand
CACTGAAAATACTGAAGCAGGTCTTGATTGGTGCTGCGCTTTAATAGAAACCGCATGCAGGTCTATTGCAGATCTAATATCACTCAGCATTAAACTGGATAGACACTAAGTTATAGACACTTCCTGGAATAAGCATGGTCAGTTCTCTATTAGAAATAATGACCTCATTTCATCTCACCTCTCTAAAGAAACAATGGCGGTGAGTCAGAAAAGCACTGGTCTCCATCCATTACTCCTCATCACCATAACTCTGACCCTCTGCCACGTGGGTTTAAGCTGCCGCGCAGGAACGCAGGCAGAATGTGAGAAAGCGCCCTTCGTCCCCGGCTACAACCTGGCCGGAGAGGGCTTCGACGTGGTCCAGATGCGGCGTAAAGGTGCCTATGTGATAAACGTCAAATCCCACATGACTGACAATCAGACCTGCACCGTGTGCGAGAACCGGTTCCAGAGTGGGCAGGTGCAGAAGCTGCCCACCGCGGTGCTGGACTGGCGTCCTTTCAGCCGCTGCAGCAAACAGCTCTCCAGCGCCCTTCACCATTCCATCAACTCCCTCATCAAGAGCTCAACTTCACTCATCAACAACAACTGGGGAACAGACCTGCGCCTGGAGGATGTAGGCAAGGTGATCTTAGGAGGAAGCCGTTCGGATATCGTCAAGTTTGCTCAATCGCAGCACATGATGGACAAGGCGACCTTCGCCGTTCACGAGATCAGCTGCACGTATTACAGGTAAGTGCGGACGACTCGGTTTCAAACTTTTGAAAATTTGCCACATGGCTCCAGTAACCGTTCTCTGCTCCAAGCTGCCGGGAGCAAAAGCAGACTTAAAGGTAAATGAAAGATAACACACATAGAATTCCAATTTTTAAAGTAAAGTCTGTATATTCCTGTAGGATATCGTAAGTCTTTAAGACACAGTAACAAACAGGTCTGAAAAGCTGCTAAATCTAGTGAGATATAGTTGGCAGCAGTGCAGTTCAGGAGGTACTTCAGTCCAGCACAGCATTATAACATCTTTCAATAAATGAAAACATTTATCTATTCAAATTTATAAAATGTATTCTTTGTTATTATACTGGATTATTGGATTGGACATTGGAGGGGCTGCAGAAAGGGACTAAACTGACATTTTTGTGTATAAAAACATTTTTAAGGAAAAATATAGTAATCTAAGCTTAATTACTTCTTGTTTTCTGAAATGGAAAGCCCACATTCTTCCCCCAAACAGACCAGTGCTTCGACAGCACATTTTCCAAACTCTTCCGACCGCACTGACAGGTCAGGAAGAGAGTTGAGTCACAAGCTATATTTAGGTACCATTGTTGGAAACAAACACGGTTTTCCCTTTTCTGCCCAGTTACAGGATAACGGATCGCCCAGAGCTTAGCACGGAATTCTCGCAACATTTACGCCGTCTACCAGCCCACTACGACGAGAGAACCAAACCTCTGTACCGCAGGACCATCGATACGTACGGCACCCATTACATCAGACACGTCCACCTCGGAGGACGAGTGCGACGAGTCACCGCCTTTCGAACCTGCCTCGCAACCTTAAAAGGCGTTTCAGAGTCTGAGATAAAGAAGTGTCTGAACTTCGAGGTAAAAATCACTCTAGGATTTCTGCCTGCGAACGCATCCATTTCGAATAAATGCTCGGACATCCTCAAGGACAACATGAGCATGGGCTTCTACCAGGGCTTCATGTCGCATAAGATCGAGGTCTTGGGCGGCGAAAAGTACTTTCCAGATCTGGTGCTGCATCAAAGTCCGGCTGAGGCGTACGCCAGCTGGATGCAGAGCCTGCACGACAGCCCAGACGTGATTTCATACGCCATTTTCCCTCTTCACCACCTGGTCAGTGACCCAGAGCGGAGCGCCAGTCTGAGAAGGGCAGTGACGGAGTACATCGAGGAGAACATGCTGCCTGCGGAGCAGAAGCAGAAGCAAGACTGCACTCCAGCACCAAACCTGGACCACAACTGCTGTCCTCTCAGAGCAGGCCGGGGCAGCCTGCGAGTGGCGGTGCATCGGGCCGCAGGGCTGAAGGCAGACCTCTTCACTCGGACCGACGGCTACGTCAAAGTATGGTACGATAACATGTACGAGGAGACCCAAGTCGTGATGGACGACAACAACCCAGAATGGAACATCAGTTAGAACTTTGGTTCGATAGAGTTTGGCCACGAGTTGACGTTTGAAGTGTGGGACAGTGACGTGCTGTACAACGACATGGTGGGAAGGTGCGTGCTCTATCCTGAACGTGGCATCCATTCGCACAGCTGTAAACTGAAGACTGGGGTGTTTTACTTCACCTACAGCGCCACATGTGACGCTCACCTGATCGGCCACAGATGTGGAAGATACTCCCCAAGAGCATAGAGGCCTCTATAAAACATTATGAGCAAATTTTAGCCATTCTTTGGATGGACGTCTGTGACCATCACCCCTGGATTTTTTAAAAGCCCTCAATATACATTTTTTTTACTACAGTGTGTTTAGCAGTTTTTCATTGTTTACACATCTTCACTTCAAAAGACAATGAAGGGCACATACACCAGGCAACACATCAGTCCAAGTCTGTTCATTAGTGAGTGCCTCAAAACTACCTGGGCTATATTTCTGAATACACTGTATATAGGTAGAGTCTATAAAACACTGTTATACATCGATGTAGAATTTACACGTGCACTTTTTTTTTTTAGTAATAAAAAGTTCATAATTTAGACTTACCTCTCAGTCAAGAAAGCAACCTAATAAAGACTACAAAACATCTTTATTTGACAAGGGCATGTTTGTTTAAATACAAGAACATATCTACAGTACATCGAAAAGACAGAGAAATGGCACAAAAAGGACATTTGCGAACACTCTGGGGATTACAATTCAGTCTGAGAGTCTTGTACTTTCTGCCTGAGATGAATATGAGAATATGAAAGCTGAGGTAACCATCACATTACAGTACTGACCTAAAAATCAGAGCTTTGCACTGAAGCTGCACTACTGGCAACAAAAGTTGTGCGTGGTTTAAAGTAAACAAAAATCTCCAAGAAAAAAAAAAAGCTACTGAGTAGATCTGGTCTAGTTCATATGGGTACTAACCACTCATATCAGATCAGTGGAGTGAGACAAAAGCATCGAGACAGGACCGTCACAGTCCCAGAGACACCTTTAGCAGCTCTGCCATATCCTCAGACATGGCACCCTCTTCACCTGCAGAGAGGACGTGGGAGACACACATGAGAGATTCAGGACAGCAAAAGTAAAAGATGGGCAGTCGTTGACCTGTGACTCGTCCTCACCTTCATCAGTAGTCATATCTTGTTCAAGTTTGAGCTTTTCTTGTCCTACGCGAAGCATACAGGCCTCTATGGAGTCTTTACTAACCAGTTTGATGACCTGCACAGTCCTGCAAGCAGACATTACACATCATACTCTTACTGCACAGGTATTATTCAGGTCTAACTGTGCTATGATGATGTGGAAAGTTCACAATATCCCTTTATTATAACTGAAAAAAGCAGGGACTATCCAGCAGGAAGGTCCCATGACTTTTCACCCACCGCACCGGCTCTAAGCAGTTAATATTCTACTCTACTGACGAAATGGCCACTAGAGGGCGTGCCAAAGGGTTTTTTTTACTGTCTTGCTCAGGGGTGTCCATCTCCGGTGCCAGAGGGTCCGTGCCCAGCACAGTTTGATGGTTCTCCTCCTCAAACACATTCACTAAACCTCACAACTAACTGGGAGGAGAACCAGGAGTTTCTGAGCAGGAAATCACCAGAACCTGCCGGACCACGACCTCCAGGAGCGGAGTTCCACGCCTCTGCTCTAGCTAATGGAGAGATTCTACTGTGCAGTTATTCCTGTGAGCCTTGTCTAAGCAATAGAAGCAGCTCAGTGCAGACACAGATCATATGCGTGTTTAGGCATTACTGTGAAGAGTCAGAGCTCCTTTCCTCTTTCCTTGCACAGATGCATTGACACCATTTTATGATAAAAAAAAAAATCACTCTGGAATGAGGGGGGCTAATTTTGTTGGTCCTTCTTAAAAACAACACATCTGAGTCACTGGCTATGTTTAGGCAGCGAGGTTTAACCAACTGAGCTTGCATTTTTTTGCAGTTACCGGATTAAGAAGCCACAAGAATTCAGTTCTGAACTCCCTAAACCAGGGGAGGAGAACTGAGGTCCAGCGTCCAACACAGCTCTCGATAACAACAGAGTTTGACCCGTAATAGTTTCTAAAGTATGCAAGACCCTAGGATCGGAGTTCCTCACGCTTGCGATAAGTATTTAAAATGACTACTTACTGCACTGACAGCAAAATGTACTGCATAAAATACATGCACACAACTAATTTACGCCAGCGCTCACTGCAAAAACGATTTTAAACCTTTATAACATTCAAACTTTTGACAATTAATAACTGTTTGGGATAGTTTGAGGGATGTTTTTTAATCCGAGAAAGAAATACTCTGTATGTATGTATGGGATGAGACAGAATTCCCTTTCCAGAAGTCTTCGTCTCTCTGGGTTAGGAAACCCCTTGTCTGCATCCTCAATGAACCGCACTCCATCATTCTTTCTGTATTTACATTTACGGCATTTATCAGACGCTTTTATCCAAAGACACTTCCATTCCCTACCTACAGGGGGCAGTCTCTCCCTGGAGCAACTGCGGTTACGGGTCTTGCTCAGGAACCCAGTGACGGTGTGCAGAAGGTAGGATTTGAACCCATGACCTCTCGCTACCACACTAACCTGGTCTGCCCCATTCGATGACAGCGGTCTTCCGCTTGCTTGTCGTTGAAAGGGTTGCAGTCGATATCGTGGAGGATGACCGTGTTGGCGGTGGCGAGGTTGATTCCCTGGCCACCAGCACGAGTCGACAGAAGGAAGACAAATATCTCCGGGTCCGTGTTGTATTTGTCTATGAGTCCAATTCTAGAAGAGACAGTGTGAGCAAACAAGATCCATCATTAAAAGCTTAAAGAAAGAACGCAGGACGCTCATCTGTAAGCGAGACGTAAGCTAACCTCTCTGCCATAGGCGTGGATCCGTCCAGCCGAACATATTCATGACCGTGGTGTTTCAGCAGAATTTCCACAATGTCCAGCATCATAGTAAACTGGCTGAAGAGCACCACCCTGTCACCCTAAAGAGAACAACATGCATTTACACTTACGGCATACAGCAGACGCTTTTATCCAAAGCGACTTCCATTCCCTTACTACAGGGGGCAGTCTCTCCCTGGGGCAACTTGGGGTTAAGGGTCTTGCTCAGAGACCCAGTGGTGGTATGCTTGAGGTCGGATTTGAACCCATGACCTCTTGGTCTGGAGGCAAGTATCCTACCCTGAGCTACCTCCACTCATGCCACAGGGGACTAAATAAAGCAAACAGAAAACCCATCAATTAAGTCTCAAAGCCCTTCATTACCTTCTCTTTGAGCTTGGCCAATAACTTGGTGAGCAATGAGAATTTCCCAGAGTCCAGGAGGAGCTCCTTTTCCAGCTGGAATTTACTAACGGAGCTGTATTCCTTACACAGGTTATGTAGCTCAAAATCTGACATGACCTCCATGTCCTCCTGGATCAGGGCAGGGTCCGCGTCAAAATGTGTTGGTTCCTAATAGGGAATAAACAAGACTCTGTATTAAAAGAGCAACATGATTAATTCTTACAATGAGAGGCTAAACTACACACTACAGCATAAAACTCAAAACAAGGCGGGTTAACCCTAAGCTTCAGAAAAGGCCCAAATCAGTTTGAATTAATGGGACAGTTACATAAAGCATATTTGGTTTTATCCAATGGTTCTCAACATTAAGGTCCTCCTGTCCATTACAGCATGTTGCCAAGGCCCACTTGGCCACAGTAGATGATATTAAATAACCAACTGTGGACCAGTGACCCGTCTCGATTTTAGATTTGTGGCCCAATCAAAAGCCTTCCAGTGGTTGAGAAAGCCTCAGCGGCCCGGGTTTAGTCCACAGCCTCTCCCAGAGTCAATACTGTGCCTCATTGTCTTTTTCACTCTTTATGATTGGAAATGGAAAGTGGTGGAGGAGCTCAGGGACTGCGTGGACTGTCTGCAGCTTTGCCGGGTGAATTTTTGTCTTTTTGTTTAAGAAATCCTAAAACGTAACACCCATTAGAAGCCCCATACAAACCCTAAACATTTTTAGAAAACAATCAATGCGAGTAGACCATAAAAAACATATTGGTTGGTTTCCCCTCCAATTCATCCCTGCACAAAGTTTCAGCACAGTCTGCACAAACCTACTGCATAACAGTCGATCCCTGCTCCAACACCCTAAACACAGAAACACCCCAGTCCTGACCTTCAGCATGGCTTGACTCATGGCTGCGAGTTTCTCAGTGGTGTAGTACTGCCGATGCAGCAGCGGGTGATTGGCCATCTTCCTCAGCTGCATCATGACGTTACTGAGCTCACGTTCTGAAGACGCGGAGATAAAAAGCAAGAACAATAAACAGACAAACCATAGATGCACAATAGTCTGTTGCATACAGCAACAGACTATTGCCAAATACACACCCCTGAACTTCCCCATAATAAGATAAACCTTCATCAGTCCCACAGTGGGAGATTTACAGCCAAATGTGGACTAAACAAAAGGTAAGAGGAGCCGAAGATAAAACAAGTACTCTTTACAACTAATACAAAAAATATATTTCTATACACATACAAATATAGATACATAAGTCTATATATGTGATAATATATAACCTGTGTGTGTATGTACATAAAGGAAACATGTATATACACACTGATATCCAACTGTCTATACTAACAGACACTACAGTCTTTAGTGTCTAGGTTTGGACAATGTTACAGTACATCAGCCTGCAGGATCTGAATACGTACTCTCTCCACCGGCGGCGCTCTTGAGCTTACGGAAGAGTTTATCATAGAGCTGCTGCTGGGCTTCACTCATGGGACACATCTCTATCTTCTCCACCTTGGGTGGTAGTTGTTTCAGGACCTATAAAGACAAGATCACCTCCCAAACATTACTATACCAGCATACTTCATTCAGAACATTCTTAAAAAGAGTCTTCGTAAACATGAACCTCCAGGGACACGTTTTTCCATAAACCTTCAAACGATGTAACCATTACCTCACTCTTGACTCGCCTCAGGATGAAGGGCTTCATGATGAGCCTGGCTTGAGCAATTCTCTCCTTATGGAACGTACTCTCCTCTGACGAGGATTTCTAAAAGGAGATGTGACAGTCGAGCTAAAACACTTGTTTTGGGGGAGAGATTTCATACAAAATGAAAGTTATTATAGTCCTATGATAACTAAGGGTGTTTACACAAATGGTCCTCTTTAAACAGACTCAGTCCTCTAGAGGTGTTCCAAAAAGTGCCCTGACAGAAAGGGAACTGGGTTCTCTTTCTGCTCCACTTCAGCTCAGATGCGTCTCAGTTCTTCCTCTGTTCACACTTTAGTTCCTCATCAAACCTGCCGCCGCCGTTTCTTCACGTCTCCCATTCTTGGGGATTTTTATTCTCCATAAGAATTGACGATTAAAAGCTCTACCAAACATCTACATTTTTCAAAAAGATCTCTTTAGTTCATTTCTTTATTGTGTATTGACCGCCGCCCGATGTGCTCAGTTCAGTTCAGTTTGTTTAGCGGGTTCATATAAACGCAGAAAATGCTGACCAATCAATCGGAGTTCGGTTTAACAGACCAAGTGTGAAAACACCATAATAAGCATCTAATTACCTAATCATCTAAACATCTAATTATTGGAGAGAGAAAACTAAATCTTCCTCTTACGCACAGAAAAACTCCTCACTTCAGCTTTAAGAGACAGCGCTGATTCTCTACTTTAAAATAAATCCAGTTCCTGCTGGCCCACATAATACCACTGAATTACCGTGGAAAACATCTTGGAGATCTGGGAGGTACTGCTGGAGAACATTGAAGGCATGATGAAGTTGAGGAGAGAGATCAGCTCCAGCAGGTTGTTCTGAAGAGGCGTTCCAGTCAGGAGCAGTCTGTGTTCCGCCTGCAGGACGAAAATGAAGTAGATTCTTCTCTGAACTTCTTTCATATTTACGGTATAAAGAGTAAATCTGAGCCTGCACTAACATTAATGGCCATGAGGTGGCGGTAGCGCAGCGAGTTCATGTTCTTCAGCATGTGACCCTCATCAAACACAGCATACTTCAGCTTCAGCTTGCGGAAGAGACTGCGGTCATTTTCGTTCCCTATTGTTAGGTTATACCTGTAAAAAAATAGACAGTGCTATAAATCAGGGCACAGAGTAGCAAGTCTCAGTACTCGGACGATGAAGACGGGATCACATTAGTTCACTTTCGGGACTTACGTTGACACTATGACATTGAATTCCACTTGGTTGTTGAGAATGTCATGCCGGAGGTATTTACGGTCCTCCACAGAGCCTGCAAGGGGACATGAATTACTCAACACACTTCAGGAAAGATGAAGCAACCTCTTCCAATTATATTTAAAATCACAATCTTTATGATGAAACTGCAGTAATGTAGTTTAAATTAACATCACTGAATCATTTACAACCTTTATTTGGTCACGGACCGGTTTAATATCAGAAACTATGTTCACGGCGCGGCCTTTAAGGAGCGGCAGATAAATATCCGTATACGCATTTATACACATAAATGATCCGCACAAAAATGGGGATATTTTAAAAATATAATAATGGGGGTATCTTTAAAATATAATAATAAAGGTAAATCCAATGTGTACTCGCAGCTTTAACAGCGTTTCCATAGCAACGAGCGACAACATCCTCTCAGCAAGCTAATGCTCTCTGGTCGCCATGGCAACTTTGAACATCTTGTTAAAATAGCTGAAGATTCACCACAAAAAAAAAAAATGTTTTCTTTCTGTGCAGCCCACTGACCGGTACCACATGACCCGGTACCGGCCCGGGGGGGCGGGGACCACTGATTGACAGCATTCAGCTTTTATCCAAAGCGACGTCCATTCCCTACCTACAGGGGGCAGTCTCTCCCTGGAGCAACTTGGGGTTAAGGGTCTTGCTCAGGGACCCAGTGGTGGTGCTGAAGTTAGGATTTGAACCCATGACCTCTCGGTCCAGAGGCAAGTATCCCACTAGACCACACCCGCACTAACAGCACAAACAGCCACAAGGACAGCACTTTACTCACCGTAGTAAACGAGGACCTTCAGACTGGGGCACCACAGCCCCAACTCCCTCACCCAGTTATCTAGAGGGGAAAGAGAAGATTTTAAGAAGGTACAGAAAAAAATCTAAAAGAAGGTTATTTATCACCGTGTGGGCCTCAAAACTCTGTCTTACCCACTGTGGAAGACGGTACGGTGATGAGATGAGGACCCTTAACCCCTTTCTGATACAGATACGCAAGGAAAGAAATGGCCTGAATGGTCTTCCCTAAACCCTGAGGGCAAACAGAAATACGTCTGCATTAGTACTAATAAACACTGCCAGAACACAAAAACCGATTTTATATCTAAAAAATTGATAAAACAGGAGTAATCCACATAATCAGAAAGTGACACAGACTCTTTCCCACGTTCGGAGTGGAGGAGTTTAAATCTATACTGCTGTGTATATACTGTACTGACACTAATGTAATAAGCATACGAGCACAAAAGTTTTTCTATTTTTTTTAAATAATATATAATCTGCACTCAGTTGTCTCACTGTACACTCAGCTTTTCTTTAATTCAGGCACGACTCCAGCTCCAAGTTGTTTTTTCAATTTTTTTTTTCGGTCGTTCTCTCCAACCTACTCTCCGTTATTTATTTATTTTTTGTACCGACTCACTTATCCTCAACTCGACTTTGTAGCTGCTCACTAAAATATTTAACTGCTCACTGTACTGAAAAAAGGCGTCTTGCTCATGAGTGCAAAGAATACCCCTCTCCCCAAAATGATGAAGGTTGTTATGAGCTGATAAAGTCTCTCTGCATCGGCAGGTCATGGCAGGTGAAGAGGAACGCTTTGCCGGTCCATACAGTGGCAGGCGGCACACGGCAAACACCCAAAATGCTTTACGTGCCTCATTATAAACTGAGAGCCACACTCATAGGTGACGTTTGCACTTTTTGTTGAGTTTATAAGAGCTATTTCAGCCTGATGTTTAACTCGTCAGTGCTTGCGGTTTACTGGGGCAGCTGATGGCCATCAGAAGGTTGTAGGTTTGAATCCCAACACTGCTAGTGTGATCACAGAGGTTCCCTTAAAGCAAGGTACCGCCCCCAAACACTGCTCACACTGTATGCTGTGCTGTGCTCATGTGTGACTGTAAAACACCACGTTACTTTACTGTGCATTTCATGACAAAAACATCATGAGATTTGATCACTCAGTATCCAGGTTCTTGACTGTAGTGCAGACACACTGTGGTCTACTGGATTAAACAGGCCTTTCGTATTCACTGACTGTGGGTACAGTTGAGAGAACATGACTGTTATCTTAAAAAAGGTTTATTTGTAAACTGCATTAATAGATAGAAACTGACACTCACCATCTCATCAGCAAGGATCCCACTGAGTTTGTGCTGGTGGAGGAGAATAAGCCATTTCAAGCCAATCAACTGGTACGGCTGTAATTTAAACCTGAAGGAAGGCCAAAGGAAACAATTACTCCAAGTGATTTCACAACCCATTTGAAAATAAAGTGTGGGATGTAATTAAAACAGGGGTGGGAATAGATTAATGTTTTTTAATCTAGATTAATCTCACTGTAAACTTTGAGTTAATCTAGATTAAAACGGCTCATTTGAATTCTGCTGAAGGTCTGAAGCCCCCCCCCCCCCAAAGGATCCCAAGTCACTATAAATATATAGTCATTATTCTACTATTTTTAAATTATATATCCAAACATTTCATACACGATATCACTGAG
>JBBPDE010000015.1:8225878-8238950 GCA_037974605.1 Nannopetersius ansorgii | reverse complement strand
ATTCTTTCCTCTAATTTGGCCGTGCCAGAATGTGACCAAAGACACAAAAATCGATGTTCGACACCCCGCCCCCCCCCCCCCCAAACAAAACAACAAGACCCCAGGAGTAAAGGCTTAGCCCCTCATTCATGATCCTCTGGTGGATCTGACCATGATTACTCAGCCGAGGAAAGTCAAATGAGTTTATTCAGATCACTGGAACCGCGCTGTTAGACTGAATATTTATGTTTCTATAGCATTTCATTTAAAACACCCCCAAAGCATGCGGCGCTTAATACCTTCAATGACCCTCTGCAGAGATTAACCGAGGTCCGTTTTAATGCCTCTGCTTTACAGCCCGACTGAAGTCATGCTGATTGTAAAATGTGCTCTGAAAAGAAGCAGGGCGACCCCTGCAGGGGTTCTGAGTTGGAGTTGTGGCACTGGAGGACAATGAAGAGACTTAAAGGTCGACCAAAGCAGAGTCGGAAAAAACTGCCACCCGCTTCCAGAAACGATCAAACGCTGTAACCCAGAAACTCGAGTCTGTGCTTTGTTTCTGGATCCTTCCTTTTGTAGTCCAGCCCCGTTCGTATCCAATCACGCGACGCCACCAGACTGGGAGGGTGAAACCTGGCAGGGGCTTCTCAGACACAAGTGAAGTCAGCGTTTGTCATTTCAACCACAAACTCAGTGAAGAGAAACACCATTCCTGCAGGAACATGGAGCAGCTCAACAAAACCAAAGACAAACACCTCAGGACTACGCCAGCGTGGGCAGGACCGGAGCGAGGGCCGCAGTGTGGCTGACAGGGCAGCACTAGTCTAAATGAAGACAGTATAAGTTGTAAAGCCTATTGGTGTCCAATAGGTAAGAAGCAACAGGACTAGAAAATGGAGAGTAAATAAATAAATACAGGGCATTTACTGTGGCAGGGGGGAGTGAGAGTTCTTGTTTATGGCAGAACATGACAGTGTGTGTTACGTACACACACACACACACACACACACACAGCTCCTAATGCAACATCACTGCAGGCTCGTCAGCATGCTGGGAGGACCACTTCTGAGGGATGGAGGACCGTTCACTCTGTGATTGGACATTTATTCAAGATTCTTAATTCGTCACATGGATAGTCCTGCAGGTACACACCTCCAGCGGGATGTCGGCGCAAACACTGTAGACCAAGTACAATTTAAATCTCATTTTCTGAGACACAAAATAAAATAAGGAGAAAAGTAGATATGAGTGTAAGTGCAATGAAAAACTTCAAACACAAAGTTTCTAAAAGACAATCTAAAGGTAAATACCAGCGTAAAGACGGGGCACCGCAGGTTAGGGGTGTAAGCTATGGGCTAAAATCTGAGGTTTATTATGTAATTATAGAAAAGCAGCATTGACTGAACTCACAATCTCCCAACAACAGGGTCACGGATTAAAAACTGGCTCCGTTTAGGATCCAGACCTTCCAAATGGCCTGATTTAAAGGAGACGTTAACCCTTAGGAGTCTAACTCCAGCTCTAGCTGTTCCTCTTTACTGCTTCTGTGGAATTCAGTACATTTTTAAAGCCGAATTATAAGTGCATTCACGCTCTGTGCGGAGAGTTCTGGGGTTGTCCTCCATAATTTAGTTGGTTTTATGTCAAGAAATGACGAAATGAGGCAAAATGGTAAACAGGTCGGTGCGATTCTTGGGAAACAGGGTTTTTTATTGGTGAGTGAAGGATGGCTGTACGCTGATAGTGAAGACGACAGAGGAGGTTCTGATCCCGGAGGAAACGGCGATCGCAGGCCGGCGGCTAATGGAAACGATATCATTACTCAAGTCTCTTCCCAAGAGTTCCCCCCGAGATCTCTCTGGCATGGAAGACTCATGTTGCAGAAAACAGCAGAGACTGCATTTATTTCCCAGATTTGGAAGTTAATGCTCCACCAGAGTATCCTGCAGAGTATCGGCCTGGTGACCCTCCTCCACAGCGCGGAGAGAAATGAGCTCTGTTGTGTGGACAGCCTGGAAGATTATGGGAGTTAAGGAACACCCGTCCACTCCGTTCATCTAGGAGACGGTCTGTTTAAAGCTGATAAAATTGCTTGCGGCTCGTATTCGGCGCTCAAACCCGGGCAGGAGATTTAGGAGACGCAGGTGGAGGTTAAACGGGTTCAAACGTTTCTTCATGCCGACATCAATCAAGCGCCTTAACGCTGAGAAGCGGAGAGAGTTGGGCTCGCGGGCGGCGCATCATGTCTACAGCGTGGCGTACGGTCCAGCTCAGTGCAAACAGACCTGACGGGCAGCGGGGGGCCGGGGGGGGGATTGGGGCGGTTTGAGGGGGGGGGGGGCGAGGGATAGTTCTAAACAAAGTGATCGCGGGGCGTGGCCAATTAGCATATCTTCTAAACATATAGAGCTCAACATTTACAGTCAAACAACCGACATTTAGAGTCTCCGTCTGTAAACACCGCAGCTCAGAGGCTGGAGACTGGACTCGGACTCGGTAAAACATCGCTGAACATCGCTGTCTCTCTGAGAAACGGATCGTCCTGGATATCTGCGTGTTTTTGGGAGAAATCCTGACCACTCTAGACAGGCTTGTCCCTGGGGCTTGCGGCGTTAAGTGTTGTCCCATGTTTGCGCAGCACCACCTGATACAGCGGCGGCGGCGGCGGTCATAGCTGAGTGCCGGTGTAGCGACTGCAGAGTGCTTCGGCAGAAAGGCCCCATTTACTCCTGACAGGTGAACACGACCGAAAGCTCAGCACCATGCACTGCTGCCGCCGCGGTACACTCACACTCTCTCAGCACCCCCCCCCACACACACACACACACCTGCACCACCTGTCTGTGCACCGCCTTCGCCGTAACCCACTAAATCGTCTCCAGCTGCTCGCCGCTACCCATCGCGCCGGAGAGTTTCCAGCTCCTCCGGTCCCGCCGCTGTCACCGGGCCGCTCTTTAGTTAAGATACATAATTATACGATACTCTGCTGCAGGGATGGATTTCCACACGCCCCTTTCTGACTCCAGGCTTTCTATTTTAGTTTATTTTTCTACCAGAAAAAGGCTAAGAAATGACCCTGGCCTGAGGAGGACGGCTGCATCGCGCCTTTGAAACTCATTTTAGGGAAAAATTGAACTTAAATAGGACGGTTTCCCAATGCCTTCCTCCAGTTACAGCTCTCTGAGCAGCGGCTCTTGCATCATCCTGCAGGGGGTTCTTTTTCAATAATGAGCCGCAGACCATAAATTATCCCAATTACTACACAGTTACCGGCCAAACTTTTCCAGGCCACAGACTAAACCCGCAGACTAAACCTACAGACTAAACCTGCAGACTAAACCCACAGACTAAACCCGCAGACTAAACCCGCAGACTAAACCTGCAGCCTAAACCTGCAGACTAAACCTGCAGACTAAACCTTCAGACCGAAACTGCAGACTAAACCCACAGACTAAACCCGCAGACTAAACCCGCAGACTAAACCTGCAGACGACACCTTCATACTGAAACTGCAGACTAAACCTGCAGACTAAACCCACAGACTAAACCTGCAGACTAAACCTGCAAACTAAACCCACAGACTAAACCTGCAGCCTAAACCTGCAAACTAAACCCACAGACTAAACCTGCAGCCTAAACCTGCAGACTAAACCTGCAGACTAAACCTTCAGATCGAAACTGCAGACTAAACCCACAGACTAAACCTGCTGACCAAAACTGCAGACTGAAACTGCAGACTAAATCTGCAGACTAAACCTGCAGACTAAACCTTCAGACCGAAACTGCAGACTAAACCTGCAGACTAAACCCACAGACTAAACCCGCTGACCAAAACTGCAGACTGAAACTGCAGACTAAATCTGCAGACTAAACCTGCAATCTAAATCTGCAGTCTAAACCTGCAGACTAAACCCACAGACTAAACCTGCAGACTGAAACTGCAGACTGAAACTGCAGACTAAACCTGCAGTCTAAACCTGCAGACTAAACCTGCAGACCGAAACGGCAGACTAAGCCTAGTTCTTTATCACACATCAGCAGGGTGCAGGACCAGGGGCTGCTGCTGGACTGAAACAGTTAATAAAGGCGAAACTCAGCAGAGAAGCGGTTTAAACCGGTTCAGCAGGACCTGCAGCAGATTAACTCTGACCTGAAGAGTCTGGACTTGAGCTTGATTCTGATTCTCTGGAGCAGAACGTTCGATATCCTCAGGCCTTCTCTTCGCCACCCGCCGGTCCTGAGAAGCCCAGCAGCCCCGCAGGCCCTGCTGCAATTATTCTGTTCTCCTCCCCCAGATCCGCCGCTCTCCGCCGCGTCCCTCCGTCCCTCCGTCCCTCTGTCCCTCCGTCCCTCCGTCCCTCCGCTTCCCTCCGTCCCTCCGTCCCTCCATCCCTCCGCTTCCCTCCGTCCCTCCGTCCCTCCGTCCCTCCGTCCCTCCGTCCCTCCATCCCTCCGTCCCTCCTGCACCAGCTTCTCTTTGTTCCTTTTCTGAAAACGCGCCTGCCTCTGGGTCGAAGGTCGTGCACTCCTCCACTACTGCAACTGATTTTAAAATCTTGGCACTCTGTTCATCCCTGACCACAAGATCCAGGTCCTGTTTATTTGTATTTTATAATATTTATTTTATAAAACAGGATGTGTAGGATGTTTATTAATGAGATATTTATTGATTTATTTGAATTATTAAGTGTGACTGGTTTGCTTGTTTATATCTGTATTCGTATGTGTGTGTATGTATGTAGGTCATCTGTACCACCGCCATTCAGTCTGAAAGGGGCGTGTCCCCTTCACATTTCATAATTATTCGTTTGGACCCCCCCCACATTTAACATAAAATATTAGTCCACTCAGCGCTGACGAATCTTGAATCTGTCGCAAACGAATCCACTTAATCGATAGGAGACACACACCACTGGAAACCCGAGCAGCCTGTCTCCGAACTGACCGTTCACTTCAGCTGCAGGCGGAGAGTTGGAGGAAAACCCGGAGCGGATTTCCAGCGGTGTGTATTCTCCTATCGATGAAGTGGAATGGATTCTTTTACAAAAGATTCAAGATTTAACAGCGGTTTCCAAACACCTCCCACCCCTTAAAAGGACAGAGATTTTGCACGTGTAGCAACCCATAACCCCACCCCCAAACCCAGACCCCGCCCCCAAACTCAAAAGGACCAAGACTTTGCACATGCAGCAAGCCATGACCCCGCCCCCAAACCTCAAACCCCCCCCCCCCCCAAACCCCACCTCACACGTAGCCGATGCGTCCCCCTCGCATTAAAAATGCTTCCGTCACCCCTGACACAAGGTGTTGTCAGATCACTCCCGTAACAAAGGCTGCAGTTTTCAGATACAGATGACTGTACATTTCCGTGATGATAAATGACTGGAAACTCGTGGAATGATATGAAAGATATTAATCAGAAGCACAAACCCTGCTGCCAGTTATTTGATTTTTTTTTTCCAGCTGGCATCTAGAAATATCAGCCCTCTGAACGCAGAGATGACCTGCTCAACCTTCTGGAGCGTTCTGATGAACCGAATAATAAATTAAGAATCTTTCATTTCATATTTATTATTTTCAGTAACTTGACATCAGGCAAGACCAACAGATACATCAGAGACGAGAAGGTCGAGTTCAAGAGACCCTACAACCCCTTCACCCACACACTGGAGCTCTGTAACCTGCTCTAATTCTGATTCAACTGACAAATATTCTACTATGAGACACACACACACACACACACACACACACACACACACACACACACCCCAAGAGCTGAACCTCCTCGGAATAGCTGTTCTCGGAGAGCCCGTGAGATCAGAGTGTTTGGAGCTTTTCCTTTTTCTGTCCTGAAGGATTTTGTTGTCACTTTTACAGACAGATATGCAGCTCATCCTCCCTCTCTGTGCCCCACCCCCTCCGGCCCCCCGGCCCTGCCACTGCAAAGTGCTCGGCTCCATAACCCCCTGAGGGCACGCTCGGGGCACGGTGGGTGTCTGTGCAAACAGATATTAGATACCCGCCCGTCTGCCTCCGATTCTAAGTGTACCGTATTCAAATCCTCCGCTTGCAAACGAGCCACTTATCAATCGGCTCAGAGGTCAGGACGCCACCCACAGTTCTCCGAGTACCTTCAGGTTGCGTAACCCTGTTGAATCGGCCTGATCAATATCAGCATCGCTGGGGTGAGTGTGTGAGAGCTGGCCGGCAGGTTGGGTGCGGACACAGTGTGAGGAGCCTGTGCGTTTGGGAGAGGCCTGAGGGGGTAAAGACAACTTCAGCTGCTCGAAGCAAGAAACAACTGAAGGCACATCGCTGGAGGAGCTCGGACGAGGGTTTTGGCCCTAAACCTGTCGTCAGAAACCTTCGTCTTCCAGCATGGCGCCCCCCTGTGGCAGACGTGTTTGGTCGCTCCGCCTTTCTCTTGTTTTTGTGTGTTTTCTCATATAAAAGCTATAAACCTCGTGTGGACAGCAAAGACAGAATTTCATCGCACAGAGAAACATTTTCTACTTTTCATAAGACAATACACGTATGGAATCTTCAGGGGCGACTGATGGCGTGTGTATCCTGGGAACGCGTGGAAATGTCAGCCGTCATTTCTTCACTACACCACCCGCTCTGGAGATACTGGTCATGTGACCTGCCGGCAGGAGTGGATTCAGACACGAGGCAAGAGTCAAACACTCCTCTGTGAGAGAGTCTCCGAACGTCAGGGTGTGAGCGATTGATGAAGGGACGCTGGGCCGGTATAAGGGACCCGTCTCGCCGCCTGTCTGCGTAATGAAGACGCATGAGCGAGTCGCTTTGCCAGCTGGCTGTGAAACAAGTGAAGTGCAATCAATGTGCTTCAGGCCCACCTGGTGCTGCAAGTTCCCGAAGAGTTCTCCGGAGAACAATGGAGCTCCTCGGAGACGGAGAGAGTTAACCCCTAGCTCTACTCTTCCGAAGAGAAGGAGGCTCCGTGTCCCGTCCCCCTCTCAGGCAGCCTTAGTGCGCGCCGCTCCTGGAGAATGCAGAAGTTTCCTCTCTAATTGAAGCGATTCAAATTGAGCCATTCATCACAGGAGCTTCTCCGCCGAGTAACGCGACTGGAATGAACCTGTGATTCATTAGAAAACTCCCAGCATCCATCTCCTCCCTCTCCTCCTCTTTCATCTCCCGCTCCCATTCATCTTCCTCAGCGTTCACCCTCCTCCCACACTCCATCCCTCCATCCCTCCATCCCTGCCACACAGCTCTTATCTCCTCTCAGGGTTCGCCTTCCCTCCTAAATGCGGGGGGGGGGGGGCAACACCAGAAAGCAGAGATTTCTCTCGATATCTTCATTAAGGTCAGGATTCGGTGCCCTGAATACCAATACCAAAACAATCCCGAAGGTTTCTAAGGTCTGGCTCTACAAGGTCACCAGCCCACTGACGAGAGACGGCTGGTCCGATAAACGGTAAGTTCAGTATGGAGTTGCAGCATGGATAGTTCAGCCCCTCTCTCCATCACCAGCCTTAGTTCCAGAATAAAGTTTACTTGTGTGAAGTGTTCGCTAGTTAGTTATCGGGCGGAGAAGGTTTCAGAGTTAGAGGAGCACATCCGGATCTGGATTTTAACTAGGGATAGGAGACGAGAGTCAGGTGAGTCGCTAGCCAGTCCGGGTGCCTTAGGGGAAGATATCTCGGCCCCATCTCCGGCTGTAGAGCACCCGCAGAAGGGCATTTGGGTGACTATTAGGCGGCATAATCTCAAAGCCCTCTCTCGCGGGAGCTTCCCCACGCGAGCACCACTCCCCTCCTCCCGTTCACATGTCGAACAGGTTTTCCCTCCTCAGTGCAGCGCCAGCTGAGAAGCCTGTTCAAAGTGCTCTGGTTTTGGTGATTCAGTTCTTCGACAAGTGAAATTAGCTCCTCCTTTAGGGGCTCCAGCGACAGCTACTGCTAGGTGTATACCGGGTGCCAGAGCGCCGGACACTGCAGGGAACCTGAAGCTGCTAGCTAGCCATAGGTATGAGAGGATAGAGTTCCATGTAGGGGTTAATGACATTCGTCTGTGGCAGTCAGAGGTCACTAAGGCTAGTGTTAAAGAGGTGTGCAAATTAGCCCAGACTATGTCCGGCACACTAGTATTTGCCCAAATTCCCAGATTTGTTTTGCTTTCTTTGGCAAATTTTTCTTTGGCAAATTCCACTCACTGCCATTACAGTGTGAATTTCCCTCTGTGGGACTAATAAAGGTTTATCTTATATTATATTAATTTTGAATGTGAGGAAGCAGGAGGTTTGCTGAGGCTCCCTGCTGGAGTCAGGTGGAGATAAAGAGGACCACCACTTCTCACACAGTCAGGACCAAACCAACCCCAGGGCTCTTTGGTCTCGACGCGTCTCCGTTTCAGGCTCTTCACTAACGTCGCGTTCGAAAGCTCTGCTGGAGTTCTGTTTGCTGCAGATCTGCTGCTTTTGTTTTCACGAAGTTAGAAAAGCCGGTCCTACATAACGGCACTAACGCACCCAACACACCGACAGACATATTGATGCGATTTATCATAATTCTACTTTATTTTAGAAAAAATCCCATCTGTTTTATTCCTGTCAGACTTTCTCATAAGCGATGAAGAGCGAAGGCTGATGTATCGGCGCACACTGGCAGATATTAACCGGCAGATCGGTGAAAGAGAAAACGCAGGAAGACATTCCACGACAATTTCAGGACAGTTCAATCATCTTTGGCGCCGCTAGTGGAGGAACGCTTTGTCCTCTTGGCTTTTTGTTCTTGTTGTTGTCTCTCTTCTGGTCTCCTTTAATAAACCAGCGCCGGCCGTTTATCACCCTCGCACTCTTTCGTGTATCTTGCTGAGAGTGTGTTGGATCAGAGCCCTTTTCCTAAAAGCTTTTTTTCTGCCCGCTGTCTTCACTCTAAAGATCTTCTTGTAGATTGTAGAAGATCTTAAATGGATGCGCAGCCCAGCGCCCTTCCTCAAAGGCATATACAGGCTTCCGCCTCTACACACAGCCTCCACTCACGCAGCACTTAGAGCAGGTGGAACTGAACAGCGATGTCACAGAGGGTCACCGATATAAATCACGTTCAGAAAATAAAAATCCACTCCAGGAGTTGGTTCCATCTTCATGGATGCTTTTGCTGGAGATGAGCCAGGCAGCTGGAACAAGATCCTGGGGGGTATTCTACATCCCAGACCTAAATTTCCACCTGTGCTAGATCCTTCAGCACTGAGCTGCTGTCATTCCTCTTAATTAGGCTTAAGAGTTCAGTGTTCAGCACGACTGAACACGTGAAGAACCTGCACGGCTAAAGCCCAGAAAAGCGCCTAAATTCGCTCAAAAACAGCACTGAGATCGGACGTGACTACAGTTCAGATTTGAAGCCGTTATTTGAAGCTAAAGTCTTTAATATAAACAGACCTAAGTTAAAAACCCCGGTTTATGTTACAAACCCAGTCGCAGTTTCACGCCTCATATATTTTAGCCGGAAAACTGTAACGTGACTGTTGCACTCCTCCTTAGCAGTTAGCTGTTAGCCTTTAGCAGTGGTGTTTACCTTTCTTCTACTGGACTAAAGAACAATGTCTAATCAAAAGAGGAGATGCAGGCTCTAGTCTGCCCTCTAGTGGAGGACTGAATTAGAGTAAATGTTAGGATCTCTCTCTCTATATATATGTATGGCGCTCGGCTGGTTTTCATGGGGGTCAGGTGTCCCATTACTTTTATGAAAAACCTGCGCTAACGCGCGATAAAAGACTTGTTAGCTTTCATTAAAAAAAATTTGCTGTTAGAAATAACGTGCCCAGCCCTAAACACACATATATATATATATATATATATTTATAACTGAATGAAGAAAGAAAGAATGAAAGAAAAGAAAATAGAAAGAAAGAAATAAAACAAATGAAAAACTAAAGAAAGAAAAAGAAAACATGGGAAAAGAAAAAGAAAGAAGAAGAAGTGTAAAAGCTGAAGAAAGAAAGAGAGAAAGTACGTCTCCAGTGCTGTCCCTCCCTCAGTCTAATCCTGCAGTCCTGACCTCGGCCTCCTCCAGGAGTTGAGAGGAATGCGTGGGATTCTCTCGCTCTTTCCTTCCGTCCCTTTATTTTTCCTCCCTTCCCTCCGTTTGGGTGTTGGGGAGCAGCAGCAGCAGCTCGGCTGGAGCGGAGCAGTTATTGGACTAAAAGACTGAGACTTTAGTGGACGGAGGTTATGAGAACCAGACCCCCCCGCAGAGAGGAGGGGGGGGGGGTTCAAACAGAAATGCCAGGGGACACTTTTATAGTGTGGTCTGAATAACCGGCCTGCAGGTGTAGATTTCACAGGACCGCAAGTGTGTATATATGTACAGTATACACACATCATTTATTTGTTTGTTTGTGTGTGTGTGTGTGTGTGTGTGTTTATAATGGTGTTCTACTGTATTTATGTTTATTTGTGCTTTGTAAGATTATTATATTAGTCATGATCACTAATAGGCTGTAATTCTGTGTTTACAGTCATTTTCAGTTATTACCCGCCTCAAGATCGTTTCAAAATTACAATGTTTTACATTTTTTCTGCCATTTTAGAATCATCTGTAGCTCTTTATTACCAACAGACATCCTACAGGCCTTCACTTCTACAGCATCCAGAGCGCGGGACAGAGCGCGGGACAGAGCGCGGGACAGAGCGTAGGACAGAGTGCAGGACAGAGCGTAGGACAGAGCGCGAGACAGAACGTGGGACAGAACACGGGACAGAGTGCAGGACAGAGCGTAGGACAGAGCGTAGGACAGAGCGTGGGACAGATTGCAGGACAGAGCGTAGGACAGAGCGCGAGACAGAACGCGGGACAGAGTGCAGGACAGAGCGTAGGACAGAGCGCGGGGCAGAGTGCAGGACAGAGTACAGGACAGAGCGTAGGACAGAGCGCGGGACAGAGTGCAGGACAGAGCGTAGGACAGAGTGCAGGACAGAGCGCAGGACAGAGTGCAGGACAGAGTACAGGGCAGAGCGCGGGACAGCGTAGGACAGAGTGCGGGAAAGAATGCGGGGCAGAACACGATACAGAGCGTGGGACAGAACGCGGGACAGAGCGCGACACAGAGTGCGGGACAGAACGCGGGACAGAGCGTGGGACAGAACGCGGGACAGAGCGCGACACAACGCGGGACAGAACGCGGGACAGAGCGTGGGACAGAACGCGGGACAGAGCGCGATACAGAGTGCGGGACAGAGCGCGATACAGAGTGCGGGACAGAACGCAGGACAGAACGCGGGACAGAGCGCGATACAGAGTGCGGGACAGAGCGCGATACAGAGTGCGGGACAGAGCGCGATACAGAGTGCGGGACAGAACGCAGGACAGAACGCAGGACAGAACGCGGGACAGAGCGTGGGGCAGGGCGCGGGGCAGAGCGTGGGACAGAACGCGGGACAGAGCGCGATACAGAGTGCGGGACAGAACGCAGAACAGAACGTGGAGTAAGCGTCTCCAGGGTAATTGTCTCCAGAGTAAATGTCTCCAGAGTAAACGTCTCCGGAGTAAACGTCTCCGGAGTAAACGTCTCCAGAGTAAACGTCTCCAGAGTAAACGTCTCCGGAGTAAACATCTCCAGAGTAAACGTCTCCAGAGTAAACGTCTCCAGAGTAAACGTCTCCGGAGTAAGCGTCTCCAGTGTAAGCGTCTCCAGAGTAAACGTCTCCAGAGTAAACATCTCCAGAGTAAACGTCTCCAGAGTAAACATCTCCGGAGTAAACGTCTCCAGAGTAAACGTCTCCGGAGTAAACGTCTCCAGAGTAAACGTCTCCAGAGTAAACGTCTCCAGAGTAAACGTCTCCGGAGTAAACATCTCCAGAGTAAACATCTCCAGAGTAAACGTCTCCAGAGTAAACGTCTCCGGAGTAAACATCTCCAGAGTAAACGTCTCCAGAGTAAACGTCTCCGGAGTAAGCGTCTCCAGAGTAAACGTCTCCAGAGTAAACGTCTCCAGAGTAAACGTCTCCAGAGTAAACGTCTCCAGAGCAAACGTCTCCAGAGTAAACATCTCCAGAGTAAAGGTCTCCAGAGTAAACGTCTCCAGAGCAAACGTCTCCAGAGCAAACGTCTCCAGAGTAAACGTCTCCAGAGCAAACGTCTCCAGAGTAAACGTCTCCTGACCGTTTCCTCCCGTGGCCAGCCTGCAGGACCACCAAGAGGCTGGGGGCGGGGTCTGGAAGACCTGAGATTTAAGGGACCGTCCCAAAGGGAATACTGACCACCATAGTGTTACTATTGGGGTGTTACTGATTAACACTGTTCTACCCCCTAATTCAGCCACACTCCTGAACCTCACACTCTAATCCTGCACCTCACACACTCCACTCACAGCGAGGCGAGTTCATCTGGGAGACACTCCGGGGTCAGAGGTTCGGCTTACACCAGCATCCGCCATCAATAACACACCTGCTGGTCACAGATTCTCCTCAAAGCGCGACCTGAAATCTGCCTCAGCGTCTCATTTATCATTAAAGAAAGGAGACGTTTACACTCTGAGGTCTGAGGTCCATCTCCAACAACTCCTCTCTAACACACTTCAGAGAACTCCTCCCCCTGCCGCATGACTGACTCCAGTACAGGAGACCACAGGAAACCAGTGATACAGGCAGGATGGTGGAAAATACTGGCAAATCGCAATAAAAAAGATCATTTTCTTTGGGGACTACTTTGCTCTAGAACCTACAGGAACTGTACAACAAGTCTAGCCTTATAAAGGGGTTATAACTGATTTAGAATCAGGTTGATAAATAGGTTGTAGACAGATATAAATCATTAATAGGCAGCTTATAACAGTTATCATACATTGATGCCGGGTCTCTTTCTCAGGCAGAATGTTAAACTGAACCTTATTGGCTCTTTATTAACATGCTACTACCAATAAAACACCATCTAAACAAATAGTGATCCTTCATCAATATATAACTGCTTAGTAGGGGTGTGACGAGACGCGCAATTAACCATAATCAGTGTAACTATCAAAGTAGTGCTGTCTTAAAGCTCAGAGCGCAGAACAATGAACACAATGTTCTTCAGCAGGAAACAGAGCTCAGACCTCGGTAATGAGGTAATGACCTGTAAACCGC
>JBBPDE010000015.1:8176706-8182144 GCA_037974605.1 Nannopetersius ansorgii | reverse complement strand
TTTAAAGATACCCCATTATTATATTTTTTAAATATCCCCATTTTTATGCGTATAATTTATTTGTATAAATACGTATACGTATATTTATCTGCCACTCCTTAAAGGCCGGGCCGTGAAAACAGTTTCTGATATTAAACCAGTCCGTGATGAAATAAAGGTTGGGGACCACAAACTTCTGCATATAACTGTATATCCGATTTACTTCACAGCGGGTTAAATTCACAATAAAATATCTTTTACTTACAAACGTATTTTATTTTCAAATCTATAATTTATACATATGGGAAAACAGAATTACGAACTGCATTGTTTAAGATGAATAGAAATAAAAATCTATAAAGGACTTGTACTAAGAACAAAAGACAATAAAACACAGTGGGTTACAATGTGTTTTCCCTGACTTATTTGTTTTCTCTCTTGTGTCTGAGATTGAGTCGACAAAGCTTGGACAGTCCTTCTACATCAGCCAGCCATATGAAGTCATAATGTGCACATTATGCTTCTCCGTGTCATTGCTTCTGAAGCAACCTAGCCTGCATTCAGCGTGAGTTAATTTCTCTCTTGCCTACACAAGTTTGTGCCTTGCCTTGCTACTAAACGCATGGCGTGTAAAAGGTCACACCCTCTGACCGGGGTGAGAAAGGCTGATTCTGGGGGGAACTCTCATATAATGGTTCATTAACATGCAGCTCCATTGCCGCCATTCTGGCCAAAGAGAGAAAATAAATAAAACACAGCAGGCCATGCATTCTTCTGTGCCAGAGAGAACACTAACCTGTGGGCCTGAGGTTGAATGAGGGGCGGGACTGAGTGAGATTGTAAGTGATGGGTTTTTAAAAACTCTTGGCAGATATGTCTGTTGGGAGAATGCATGACAACTGTGAGTGAGTTTCTGTGTATGCATACATGTAATATTAGGTAAACTTTGGGAGGGTGGATGTGAAAAGATGTGTGAAGCTCATTAGTGACTGTGACTGCATGTAGGAGAAATACACACAACATAGTTTTCTCTCTCCTTATTTCTCTCTCCTTATTCTCTTTCCTAATGTTCTATTTTGATGGGATTACAATTCAAATTGCTAAAAAAAAAATGCAGTGATTTGTTTTTTGCCCAGACTGGCCATGTCTGTGTTGACTGAAATATTACAGGGGGAAATATCTGTTGTTTTTTCAAAAAGGGATGTGATGATTTTAGTTTTGCCTGAATTTCCTGGCAGATGACACGTTCCATTGGAACAAGGTTTTTGACCCCTGCTAAATGCCATATTGAATCTCCTGTCATATGTAACCACATGAAATGATGGACTTATTGGAGTCTAAACTATTAACTTGGTCTGGGCAATAGAGCTGCATCTCCATTCTCTCTACACTGGGAGAGCATCAGCAGACAGAGAAAGAAAATAAATTTAATTAGGCAAACGAGATCCTGCAGACTGATTCAAGGTATGATTTTATAGTCAGTTGCAGGTGTACAGCATTACCTTGTATTTGCAATATCATCAACTTTCTAAGATCATACAACAACATACGATACAAAGCTCTGAACTTGTAGAGATTACAATCCACTTTTTTATTCCTGTTTGAATGTGTTTTTTTCACTGAAGAGAAATGAAAATACTAAGTCCCTATGCTTAGGCCAATCCAAGTAGGGCTATAGGGAGCATGTTCACTATGTGCCACACCCTTCTGAAACAATCAAAGATTCCAAAATGGCTCCTTTAATAATGCAGATGCTCTTTACCAATCTCATTATCAAAATGGCTCCTTATAGAGCCATCCATTGCAAGATTTTAAAGGAAAGCAAAGAGGGTATCGCTCTAAAGTAGTCCTTTTGGTGTCTTTATTTTCAAGAATGTAGTAATTTGTCAGAGGTGCTTCTGTTCAGCAAGAGTAAGTTCTGAAACAGTCTATGTGCGTGAGAATACAACAGAATCAATAGTACACAATACACATTACACAATGACTTGGCCCCACTTCCTCTGGTGACAACAGGCACCCCAACATCAAGGCATGGCAGGGCGCTGTGTAAACCATCCACATTCAGATAAAAATAGAGATGCATGGCCTTGTGGCCTGACACAGCTTTGTTATCTGTTTTTACCTCCCTTTTGTCTTTGTCTCTGAGGTCCCTGTGGGATTGGGAGCCATCCAGCACCTCTCGACATGTAAACATGTTATCACACTAAAGGGTCAGTGCGCTGTGCGCAGTGTGGGCCATCTTGAAAAGTCTCTGTGTCATGTATTTGGACTGGGCAGGTTGGATTTCCTGAGTGATGGAGAGAGTGGGATCAGAGGCCTATTAGCGCCACTAATTAGAAACAAATGGAAAAATATTCTCATTCAAACCTGGGCAACAGGTATTTGAACCAACAACAACATGGACACAGAGGTACACATAAACCTACTACCAAAACCAGAGTCATCCATGAAATTGACTATTAACTGTAAGACAGTGAACTGAATACAGATAGTGAGTCCAAATTTCAATATAGTGTCTCTATCCCAAAATGTTTGGTTCTTAGGAGAAGGGGATCGTTTGAATTAAAGTAAATGTGTTTTTCTAATCAGTTTTGGACCATCTGATAATATTTGATTTTTTTTTTTTTTTGTACCATTGTTTAACCAGGAAAGGTCCCTTTGAGATTGAAGATCTCTTTTACAAGGGAGACCTGTAACATCAAAACCCAGATAGAAAAAGACTTAAAACAATTATAAGCATACAAAGCAGTAGTATAAACAGAATAAAATAATAATTTAAAACAATAACAAGTTAATAGCTTTGTCTCCATGCCCTCCGGAATGAATTTGAACTAATGTCAAGATTTGAAGGTTTTGAAGTGCCTTGCAAATTTTTCCAACCAGAAGGAGCATAATACTGGAACTCTTTCTTCCCAATCTTAGTGCAAACACCGGGGCCATTCAGAATATAAAAGTCCTGTGAACGTAAACCATAAGGTCCATCTGACTTCTGCTGAAGACACACACAGAGATAAGGAGGATACCGGACTAGAATAACTTTATATACAAATCTATACCATTGCACTGCATTCCCAATGAGGACCAACCAACCCGAGAATATAGCTCACAGCGATGACTCCGAGGCTTGCAATTTGTAATTAAATGGAGCGAAGCATGATAAACTGAGTCAAGCATGCTCCGTGCTTGTACCAGGGCATGCATATATAAAAAGATCCCCATAGTCCAGTACTGGCAAAAAATAATAACAATGACAATTTACAGGGCAGCAGGTGTTTTGAAGTGGCTTAAACATCATACAAGGTTTTGTCCTAGCAGCGACAATACAGTTGCTGTTCTTTCTACAGCAATAATGACATACTTCAATGAAGTAGTCCTCTGACCCTTTGCATTACCACTCGCTAGATCTCATTTGCAACAATAAAGCTATGTCTGCATTAAAAAAACAACATAAGTGGAGACATTATAACGAATGGCTGCATTGCACATCTATAAGGTGGGGATACTGTTTGAAAGAGGGAAAACAGTAAAGTAGAGCAGTCTCATTAGAATGAGCTTGGGTCACAAGTCATTCTCCGTAATCCTGACTCCAAAGAGCTCACGTTCCTGTCTGTAAGCTCAGTCAAGTATACAAACAAATAAAACTGCTACCCGAAAGCAGGGAGGTTTGAAGACTGAGACAACAAAGCAGTTTTCCTTCAGATTAATGACTCCCACTCCGTTTCCACACATCAGGATCACCAGTCTACCTCAAAGGAGTGCGCGGCTCACAGAAATGAAAGAAATGACATGCTTAGGACTTATTTGTTAATGATTAAGAAAACAGAATGTATTCAGAGGCTATGCATTTTCCCATCTGTCTTTGATCATGGACTGCCTCTGACCATAATTGCAAGCATATTGACAGCTTCTATTTTAATTAATTACTCAGGCACAATAGGCTCATAGCTATGCTTTGTTCTGCATTTTTTTAACATCTGAAATGAACGAAATGGCTGATCATTACAGTTTGATAAACATTTTGAACAAATTCTGTAAACAAAAGAGAGAGAGCGACAACAGAAAGAAGCTGAAATGTGCAGTATAGAACAACACGCTCCCATGTCTTTGTTGTTGGTTGTTTACCTTCCACTAGACATTCGTGTTTACTGCTCTTTGCATGTACAAATGAATGTCATGCCATGACAGTGAAAAGCCTTTGCGTCTGAGTTCAGGCTTTTTGTGGGAGTCTTGCATTGGGCATGCAGTTTGATCACCCATCGTAAACATTAATCAAGTGGAACAGGCTGGGGATAGAAGTGTGGTCTGAAGCAAATCACTATAAAATTGTTTGCAAAATTTGGAAAGTCAATTCTGACCAGTGGACGTAAAACCATCCCTTACTGCTTATCAAGATGGCTAATGAAATTGAAATGGCTCAGACAAACATACATGTGACAAAAAATGAATGGGTGCCAGTAGGCAATAACAAGCAAGGTGTGATTGGCATAATTCTTATTTGCTCTGCTGTTCAGAAGTGAGGAATCACGGTTAAGGAATCAATGTTTTCAATAAAACAATGTCTAAAGTGCTTCATTAGTTCAGACTAAACAAACATTTTTGTTGATTTTTACTTATTCTCATAATTTAAAAATATTGGGTGCTGTTTTCACTGTCTCTCCGAGACAACCAGAAGAGAACGGGTTCCCTTTTGCAGTCCTGGTCCTTCTAGCTCAGGGAGTCTTTCCTTGCCTCTGTTGCCTTTGGCCTGCTCACTAGAGGCTGGGACCTGAACTCTGTAAGGGCTGTTTTGTGACAACTTTGGTTGTAAAAAATGCTATTTAAATAAAATGGAATTCAATTGAATTGATTTCATTTGATAACTTTTTATAGTTGATGACTTCCATAAAGGTTAACAGCATTTTTACTTTTTTACCTAAACTGCTGTATGTTTATAAAAATATTAATATAATGTTTGTACACATTTTTTTAACAGTGGCCATGCACTGATCACATAAAATGTCAGCTTTTCTTTTCAGCTACATGGATGTTGCAGTAATCTATTGCTAGGAACATTTTGACCTTAATAAGGCTTTGCCAATGGACAAAGCAGAAAAAGGCCATCAGTCTTCTAAAATCATCATATTAAAAGGCAAAGTTCCCAAGAACAACATTCTCAGTGTGTCAATCAGCTGGTCAGTCAGGGACTATAAGTTGCTTCATGACATAAACTCTGTCAATGGCTCTGTCTATAGACTCTGCCTACCTCTCTCTCTCCCTCTCTGCCCTATCTCTGGCAGATGAGTGATATGCACCCTGCCACCCGTCAGCATGTCGTTGGCTCACCCGCAGTGTTAAGTGGAGCTCCTTGTGTGTTTCTCGTCAGGCTTTAGGAGGTAGAGGCAGGATCTGCCATCACTGCCTCTGACACCTACTGTCACACACTCACACACACACACGCCCACACACACACACAGTCCAAT
>JBBPDE010000015.1:8166706-8174206 GCA_037974605.1 Nannopetersius ansorgii | reverse complement strand
CACACACACACTGCCCATGTCAGTAGTTCATATTCACTGTGATTTATTAATGATTTATTTAGCTTTGGCTGATTACTTCATCAAAACAGGTCAAAGCCTCTAAAAACCCAGACTCCTCGAGTCCTTCACCGTCGGAGCAGCTTTACATTCCCCTGAGCTCCATTAACCCTCTGGACTCTAATCCAATCAGAGACTGCGCTCGCCTCTTTAACCCAATCAGTGTGAACCGGTCTTAAAGGCGCAGTGACAGAGGGGACCACAGGGAATCAAATTTGTACAAATGCATCTTAATAATAATTAATAACCATCAATTAAAATTCATTACAAAACACCAACTATCCATCTGCATCTGCTGTGAACAGAAGGCTCTTCAGACGGACGGCTGTCTGGACCTGTCTGGCTTTTAGACTCTTATTTCTAATAAGATACGGCAGCCACCCTTGACCTTTAAGGAAGTGACCCTGTATTTATCTAGAGCGAGGTCCACGTCTCTATTGGAGTCCGAGTATCTGCTGACGATGTGCCACCTGCGGCCTGGCCTGGTCCGGGGATCTCAGTGTGACTAACAGACCGAGGCGCTAAAACAGGCCCAGCTCTCATACTCACATAAAAAAGCCAACGTTATTCTGTCCTGCGCGTTTTCAGAGCTCGACCCATACCATCAGGACAGAGGTTTAGAGAACGACCTCCGCAGCCGTTAGCAATGACCCCCCTGTGCAGCGAAGGGGTTTCCACTCGAGGCTACAGATTTGAGTGTGGGGGAGGGTGCTATGATATGTGTGATATATAATGCCATGTGTGGTGGTGTTTTTATTTATATAAAGAACTCAAACTTCCACTAGGGGGCGCTCACTTTATGCACTTGAGTGAACGTAACCGATGCCTGCTCCTATAGATCCTGCAGACCTGCTGCAGCTCTCGCAAGAGTGAGACTTTCTGGGTTAAAGACTAGAAAGGGCCCCTTCAGATGGATTTAAAGGTGGTTTGAAAAACTACAAGTGCTTCAAAAGAGGACAAATAAAAGTGGGGTGTTTTCCTAAACCACATTACTGCCAAAACGATGAATATCATGTCTGTATGATCATTAGCCTCGTCACAGGATTGCTGTATTGCAGGAGGTAGATTGCCAGTGGTGTGACATCTCCGTCGGGTATTTCAGGTACTGTAGTCGACTACCAGTGGACAAAAAAGGGATTCAAAACTTTAAATTCCATACAATCACACAATCCTGATGCACTGCTGCACTACAGAAGGACGTGAAATGATGAATAAGATATTAAATATTAGTTTTAAGCTAGGGCAGCCTTTTGGGTGGAATAGAGAATAGAGAAACCATTCAGTATTCACCAAAAGTACTTCTCCTGTGGCTTTACTTCAGAGAAGGCCTGTTTTTTAGAGTGTGCTGTGAAGGGAAAGGAGCACATTGTGCATTCGGGACAGTCTCAGGTGCGCTTGTCACTTAAAACAGCCATGTAAAGTCACAAGACAGCGTCAGCGGGGACAAAGCAATTACTAAGTGCAGTATGTTTGTGGCTGGAGCGCAAACACTTGTCTTGGTGCTATAAGTGTTATTTAAATGTCAGGAGGTAGGGCTGGAATGTAATACTCCGAACAGTCAATAAAGGTTAATTAACATCGAGTGAGAGCAGGAGGCTCTGGGAGGTTTAGAACAAAATGGCCGGAGGAATTCTGTCCCGCCAGTGAACCGCCGTATCTGTTTCCATCTAACCACTGCAGCCTCGGCTGCAAGACGGCTTTTCTCGGTGGCTGCACAAACTGGAAAGTGACTCAGTTCGTGAAGGGCTTGATAAACACCTGGTGAGTCACGTACCTGTGAGCGGAAACCAAACGCGACGCGGGTCAGTGGGACGGGATCTGAGGACTAGTGACCCATAGACGAGTGTCATATGGAGAACACGGGGCGAGCGGTCCGGCTGTTTTGACGTTCTGCCGTTGCTTATGGACGCGCGGCTGACAGCAAAGCAGGCCTAAGTGTCCGCCGCACGACTCGATGTGCTTCATGGTTTCCCTGCATGCGGCATTCAGGTTGCGTCGCTCCTGCCAGAGCTGGGAAATGTCAGAGCAGATGTTGAGTGGGCATGCTGATACACAATGGGTTTTTTTCTGAGTGTGGGCACCGGTGTGGGAGATTCAAATTACGGTTGCCTCACGTCAAGCCCATGCCTGCTACAGCCAAGACGGATATAGAAAAGAGAAGGCATCGCGGCTTAATGGGCTGTTGAACCGTTACAGACAATGTCACCTTGTCAACTCAGACCATCACAACAGCACCGCAGCCTTTCAGCCTCATCCCCATTGGGCGGCTGCACCCCCCCCAACAGCCAGAATGCGGAACGCAATGAGGAGCAACCAGCAGCCCGGACCCCGAGCCTGAATGTGTCTGAGCTCGTGTCTTTGGCACCCTGCTCCGGCGAGCACTGCATTATTGACTAACCGTAATTGCGTTATTCTGCACATTTCCACCCCCCCCAACCCGGAGGTGTGTGAGGCTTGGTGGGGCTTCCGCTCAGCAGCACTCGCAGCGAGCCTCCACCGGCGGTGGGATTAGTCACGCTGTAGATCCCACAGACAGAGCTCAACAGGATCTCTCCAGCTGGGGGACAACGCAAATGTCCTATTACTCCAACCACAGGCTCAGCTCACTCCACTTATCTCGCCCAGCCCTGACCCCCGTACAGCAGACGCAGCTTCAAGACCTGCGGTAACACTTGAGTAACCATGTTATGACACATCTCTCCAACGTAGGCTGCATTTCTGTTCCGGAACAGCTACGCCAACAGGTCCGCACCTACACTAACGGCTGTGATGAGAACAAAATACGAGAACAGTTTATAACAAAGTCCACAATATCATTCATAAATGTCAACCCACAACCCGAGAATGCGAATCAGAATCAGTGTGTTTCATGAGAAACTCTGAGGAAACTTTTTGGAGCTCTAGAAAGCCTCATTACGGGAATCTGCCGCCGGTCAATGCTTGTTTAAATCAGAGGTTTGAAAAGGCCTTTCTTGTCACTGTGGTGGAAAAGCGCAAGGAATCCAGATTAACTGTGCGCTGTTTGAGAGTTTTCTTAGCGGGATAATTTGGGGGGAGTTTCTGCGCATAATGAGGTAAAAGAGCCGAGTAACGGTGAAAGAGTGTTGTGGTCTGTGGGGACGCCTGGATGAGCAGCATAAAACAAACGAACTGGCCGGATGAGACTCCCTGACCGGACCAGACAAGTCAAATGACCAGCGGCAAACAACAAAGCAGGTCTAACAAGCAGCACACAAGGAAAATAATACAAGCACGCCACATTTTCCCCACCATGTTCCTCCATTATTCCAAATCACCTTTCGAGCCGCGAGGCTGTAAATAGACCTGCTGCTCCGGTATTCGCTTCTATATGGTGCAGAAATACAGAGGAGTGAGAGGAAAACGGGGAGAGGCTAACATAGGCAGACAAGCGCAATCCCATGAAAGATCTTGTTATTAAAGCTCTCCACACCCAGAACAAAAAAGAACATAATCAGACACGCCGCTCAGGGCTCTGGCAGGCCGAGGCGGGCCCGGAGCTTTGCAGGCTTCCAGTTGCCATGAGTCTGGCCGTCTTTATTCTCCATGATACGGGTGTCGGAACTGGCTCCTCGGGCCACTCGCGGCTCTCCAGGCCGTTTGACCCAGATATACAGCGTAACGATCCGCCCACCCCCTGAGAGTCTCCACGCTCGGCTACCGCCACCCATTCATCACCGTGCAGCAGCCATTACCCCCTCCACCCTCCACCCTCCACCACGTGCCAAAGCCAGCTCGGGAATTAAACATGCATTATGCATCTCGGGAATGAAGGCAAGGATCAATAGCCCTGCTCCCGGCCCCCACCCCACCACCACTTTCGCCCCACTCCTCCAGCATGTGCCTCCTCTCCCGGACCCCTCGCCTCCTCCTTCCACCGTGCCAGACGGGAAGGTTTGTTTTTTGTCACAAACACAGCAAGATGGACGGAAGCATGAGTTCCGGTTAATCGGCGGCTGATTGTGGACTCCGGCGCTCTTTCAGCAGAGGCTGCTATAATAGCAGATGACTCATAGCAGTTTCGCTCACACTGATAATCATGGGCAGGCCATTAGAGCGCACTGGATGAGAGCAAGCCTCCAGACTGAGAAAACATCATTAGTGCTCAGCTTGCATCACACACAAGCGCTGGGCCACTGATCCCCTTCACTGGGCTCCTCTGAAGGCTCGGCTGCTTCTGACTTTAATGCAGCCCAGGGCAGCGAGGTTCGCCGCAGTGCACTTGTTACGGGAGCATCTTTCACGTTCTTTTTTTCTTCTTGGCGCCTAGCCTGACACGGGGTCAGAGGTGTCCGGTGCCATTTCTAGCTCAAGGATGTCCCTTTCTTTCTGCGTATAAATAACTCGTCGGGGGTCAGTGATGTCGACCACTGTTTGAGGGTAGACACCAATTCATTAATGTGGAACAAATTGATTCTTTGGGGGAGAAAACATCAAAAGATCCTTTGAAAGTCTCCCGATGCCTTACCCACAGTTAAGGTGGGGGGGTAGAAAAACAAGAGAGTCATCCAGGGGGAGAGTGACACCTCTGCATTATTGATAGTGTTAATGAAATGAAACGGCATGTCGGCTGCAAAGTACAGGAATTAAAGTGCGCCGCTCTGTGACAGGCTGTAACGCCCCTGTCTGGCTTCTAAAGGGCCTACAGTGATTGGCACATCAATGGAGCTGGATCTCAACAGCAGAAAAGCTCCCTTTCACAGGCAGGGTATTAGGATTTAGCCTTCGCCACGACAGCAAGTTCAAACTCCGCGGCCTCAGGAATGGAAGTCACATCCATTATTTCTTTTCTGCTGTTGAGAAAACAGGACTATACACAGTGCCCCCTATGGGCTGAGGCTAAGTACTGCACGAGAGGCCCGGCCTGGATATGTCCTCAGCTCTGATCCTCAAGCAGGCGGCTGAAGCAGTGCCGCCCATCTCCGATTTGGTTGTTGTTATTTTCCTGAAGTGCTTTCAGCCTCCTGGTCTGAAAGCACGTGAAGAGGAGCTATTTGAAGCCAAGCCAGCCATCGCGAGCTCATCCAGGAGAATCCCCGGCCATTCTCGAGCGCTCCAGCTGCCACTGCGTTTGAACCCGGGCCAATTCCGCGGAAACACGTGCTTAAAGCGGCGACAGCTTAGGAACAGATGAGCTTTTTGTTTGCGGTGTGATTTGATGTATTTCACATGTGTAATCTATCAGAACCACCCTTTTGTGCTCGCCGCTCGAAATGATGCCCCCGTCACGATAATCGCGTGCTGCACCGCGTGCATGTACAGAAGATTGCTTCTGAATTGCATTTGCAGCAGCGGCGTGTTTACAAGCCTCTGAAGAAAATCTCCCATGCGTTCAGTGGATGCCACCTATCACCTGTCAGCCTAAACCCAGCCTGCATCCGGCGCACGATGACAAAAGCAGGGAGGGATTGAACGGATTAGAAGCGAAAGGTCAATTACGAGAAAGCTTTACGTGTGACTGATCGTGGTCAGCGCGAGGCCAAACATCCAATCAGGCGGCGGCCTTATTTAATCACCCAATACAGCGCCGCCGCCGCCACACGCCTTCGCCAGCGCGGTTAACCTGCAGCCGAGAAAAGGCCAGAGCAGCTCTGTCACCACACATCTGGATCTGGAATATAATTCCTCCTCTCTAACCACCAGACCTTCACCTTTACCGCCCGATATCTTCCACCACAGCTTTCCTCAGACAAAAACAACCGAAAACAACATGCTTTTCATCATTATGAGGATATTAGAATATTTTGCTAATTTCAAGGCATTTTGGCTCATTTAGTGCCAAACTTGAAATGAGGTGAATAATCTTACAACAAAGATTACGCAATTTATTTAAAAGGGACAAATGTTTTTATAAAACACGCACAATTATCCGCCTCCCTGCTCCAGAACAAGCCTCTTTTTCCTTTAAAACTTTAAAAATAAATATTATATATGAATATTTTGACTCGATTTAAGATTGTACCTGCCATGATATCACATTTCGCCATGTAAACACGACACAAGCGCTGACATGTCAGCAGGATATCAGGCACACACACGGATCAGAGAGGAACCGATGGCTGGTTCTAGACGCATTTTTATTTGGCTGTCAAACCACCCGCACCTCTTCAGCCTCACAATGACGCGGCACTGACTGCGGCTGATTATCCCAGTCTGATAACTCCTGTTCTGCCTTCAGGCCTCCCTCCTGTGCCTTTTACTCTGTTACCCTGTTACATGGTTACTCCCTTACTCTGTTACTCTGTTACCCTGTTACTCTGTTACCCTGTTACATGGTTACTCCCTTACTCCGTTACTCTGTTACCCTGTTACTCTGTTACCCTGTTACATGGTTACTCCCTTACTCCGTTACTCTGTTACTCTGTTACTCTGTTACCCTGTTACATGGTTACTCCCTTACTCCGTTACTCTGTTACTCTGTTACCCTGTTACATGGTTACTCCCTTACTTCGTTACTCTGTTACTCTGTTACCCTGTTACATGGTTAGTCCGTTACTCCATTACACAGTTACACAGTTACTCCCTTACTCCGTTACACCGTTGCTCTGTTGCACAGTTTAATTCACCCAAAACTGGGGCTTCCCAGATCCAGTCCAAGCCTCGTCCAACAGAACCTTCCATCTGCTGCCGCTCACCTCTGGCACAGATATTTATAATCTTAAACACTCAGGAAGAAATCAAAGGGACACATGACCTAGTTCTTACAGGCCTTATAGCCCTTCGCTCGGAGGAGCTGATTGGTCCAGCCGCCCCGGATCTGCTCTTACACCCACTGACATCTCGCAGAGGAGGGAAACACGGGTGAGACAGAAGTGAAGACCTACTGCATCAGATCAGAGCTCACAAACCTGAAAGTTCCAAACAGCTTGAACAGAAATAATGATTTCCTGACGTCGTTCTTTATCCGACACCAGAGAAGGTCATTTAACCCCTGTGGCTTCATTCGATGGCTCATGCAGTGAGTTAATTACATCACAAACGGCTCTCTGTATTGTCAGGGTTCTACACAACAGTGGCCCTGAATAAAGAACCCCTACAGAACCAACAGCGTCTTTCAGAAATAAAAATAGTTCAACAACAGACTCAACATTTTCAGTCCAGTTTATTCCTGAAAGTTCAGTTCAGTCAAATGTTTTGTTAATGTAAAAATCTGACGTTTACATTCCATAAATTTTTTAGTGCTGGGCCGTTAACGGCGCGAGATTCTTATCGCACGATAAAAAAATATCGGCGTTAACTCATTCACTCCAAACTGTTCACGGACACACGCGCGTTATGAGAGCCACGAAAACAAAGGACAGAACCAGGCTCAGAAAACACGCTCCGAGTGTCTCTGTCAGCGTGTCTTCCTCGTTTCCAACGGTTAGTGGTGAGAAAGCAGACACACCCTTCACATTAAAATGTTGATTTACATTTTTTGGAGCC
>JBBPDE010000015.1:7969147-7985828 GCA_037974605.1 Nannopetersius ansorgii | reverse complement strand
AACTGGAACGGAGACTGTGATCCAGACCTTCTCCTCCAGCATCAGTGTCTGACCTCATAAATGCTCTACAGAATGAACGGAGACAGATTCACACAGAAACTCCCGAGTTACAAAAAGACAATTTAAAACACCTTTATTTTATATCAAAAACCCCACATGGTAAATAAAAATAGGTACAGGTGACAGACAGCATTTCATTTCCATTAAAGCATTACAATCACAATGAGCAAACGGCACACCCGACCCATCGAAGAGTACAGTACGTCCCATGGGCGAAATCATATTGCACACCAATTCACGTACACCGCACCGAGCCCAACGGATTACATGCTGTAAAGTGCTTGAAAAAAGAAAGAAATCAGTTAAAACCACCACTAAAGACTTAAGTCCCGTTTAATCAGCCAAGCTCAAAACACCACCATTGAAACTACATCAAAAGCAACCAGTGAAAACTTAGATACCCCCCATAGAACAAACAGCTAAAACACATACAAGGAACTAACAGAACGCTTGTTTACGTGGTTCCCAGTGAATACGCCGTGACACTAAGGTAGCACAGCAAGAACAAAATAAAAACTCGACCCAGAAACTGTAAACTAATGTGCATTGATTCATTCGCGAATCTTAGAAATGAAAAAAAAAAAAACTGTCAGTTTGGACAAAAGTGAAAATGAACAATTAGTGTCTACAAAAGAAACAGCGAACCCCGATGGTCAGCATTTCCACACAGCGGCGCCAGTAAAACAAGCTCACATGATTCTTTCAGTTAACACAAGCGACTTTGACTCTCGGGACAACATTTAAAATCTATTAACTTTAGAAGTTAGAGAAGAAAAAACAACGTTTTGTAGAATCACACTGTGCTCAAGTTCTTTTCTTATGCTGTAATAAAAATGGGGAAAACTCACTGATCCTGTAGTTTTTTTGTTTTTTTAATTTGTAATAAAATCAAAGTGATGCCGCGTCCCTACAAAGGCCTAAATCTAACGGACAGCTTTAAAATGAAGGAATAAAGAGGACTTTGATTTGTCAGCTCTTAGGTTTCCAGCTTTAAAAGGAGACGAAAACCTCGGAGCTTCAGTGATCGCGTTGAAAACAGGCACAGACTCTGCCACCTCTTCAAAAAAATCGAAGCATAAAGTGAAATATTAAAGGTTCCAAAAGAGGTAGGCAGCCAAAAAAAAAAAAAAAAAACAGCCCATAGGGCGAGTACCTGAGGAACCACCCAGAACCTCACCGCGTCTACCACTAATCCAGGCAAAAAGAACAGACCAACAGAAAAGTCCCTTTATAGTCAGGTACCTTGTTGGCCCTGCAACAAGTCTGTTCAGTCACTCAAGGCCATTCAGTTTCTTCCCAGTTCACTCTGCCATAACTCCTGTAACGGCAATGATAGTGCAGATCAGCCACATTTCCTCTGCGTCTGGGAGGAACTGTGCCTTGGTGCAAGACCGAGCAGCACACGCGTGATTCAAATGCTACTTTGCATTAAAAAAAAAGAGATACATTCTTAATGCGAAAGCTGTTTAAACATCAGTCGTAATGAGGTCTGTGTATCGTTAACAAGCAAATCCTTACAGACACAACCTTTAAGACAGACTGTTTCAGATTCGATTTCACTGCAAGTAATTTATTCATCAGATCATTCGCAAAAGTCTCGGTAGGAAAAAGGTCAGCCCAGGTATAGTGTTCCTAGCTCTACTACAATCAGAGCAGTTAACAAACCCAGCCATTGGTTAGTGCACAGGAAGTAGGTAGTGCCAAATCATCTCAGAGCGTAAAAGATCTACAAATCACACATCGCTCTGGTTCTGCCAGACATCAGAAACAGCTCACAGGTGAGGGAACAGTGAGGTTTTGCATCATAGTAAGGTGCACCGTGGTGTTCTGCATTGCCATTCGAGTGCTGATAAACCTGATGTGTTATAACGATTCCATTATAATGGAGCACCTGCTCAGTTGATCTCATAAAAAGGCACGTAGGCACTAAAGCAGTCGGTCAGGTTACTCTCGGCTGGATGCGACGCAGGTGTTTACGAGGGAAAGCTACATTTCGTGACCTATTGGAAGCCGGGGACAGGTAAGCCAGCGGGGGGGGGGACAGAGACAGATCAGCGAGGACAGATCAGCGAGGACAGGCAGACTCAGACGCTGACAGCGAGGTTTCACATGTAGGACAGACGCTTGGCTGCGATGAACTCCTCCAGGTGGACGGCTCCTCCGCCCATGAGGCCGAAAGCCGGGTACATGGTGCCGGAACAGTCCACCTGCCTCTCATACAGGCAGCGCATGCTGTCTGCGTCGTAGAAGAACACCCGGCCCGCGTCGTAGTCGAGGCACACGCCGACGCGCTGAGGCAGCGGCAGCACGCGGTTGCCATGGTCGCCCGCCGCCGCGGTGATGGAGGCTTTGGGGATGAAGAGCTTGCCCATGCCCACGGTGATCAGGGTGAAGGGCTGCGAGAGCTCGTAGCAGGTGTCCTCACTGCCACTGTCGTGCCCGCTGTCATGGTCGTACCTGGGAAGAACATACGGGTTAGCAGGAGCACACTAATCACACAAACACCATACATTTACACTCCCATCAAATACTGATCCTCACTTCGGTCCACGTTAGTCCACTGGGCTCCTTTTACTAATGCAGGTCATATTCAACAAATAAGCTGACTGTGCATTTTCAGCAGGAAGTAATGGATCTAAATCACTGCATGAATCTGTTTTAATGCATGAAATGAAGCCACTTAATAAATGCAATGCCATCATTTCTGCTGTGGGAACACTGGAAGTGTCTATACCAGAGTACACAGTTACAACCTCAGCTACACGAGATCTGTTCATTTTTACAGTGGGACGCATCCTCAACCACACCACACCACCTTCAGGGGCCGGACTAGCGCTCGGACATTCCTAAACATTTCCGTAATCTGTGCTGTTCTGGTTCTGAACACTGCTTTGCTAATGAGTATGTTTAGGAAAAAGAAATATCAGTCATCACGAACCATCCTGCTGGAGTCCTGAATCAAACACAGGTGTTTCGGGTCAGCACTGGGCTCAGCAGAGCTAGAGACGGCCTGAGGGTGAAGGGGGTTGGGGGGGTGTCAGAGGGTGTGTGTGTGTGTGTGTGTGTGTCCGGTGTTGTGTTGCTCACCTCGGGCTGCTGGTGTCTCGGGGGTTATGGAACCACTCCATCAGCTTGGAGTCTGACGCCACGCCCACTTTCACCATGTAGGAGCTCGACTCCACACGGAAAGCCCAGTAGTGTCGCCCGTGTGAGATGCCGGTGTCGCCGATGATGTAGTCGAGACAAATGTAACTTCCTGTCTGGACGCGTTCGGCAGCCAATAAGAAGGGTATGCCGGCCACACTCTCCACCGAGTCCCGCCTCTTGCTCAGCTGCAGACGCTCCGCGCTGAAGCCACACTTCTCATTAAACACGAAGCCAAACACTGAGGAGGAACAGAATATCTCCTTTAAAATGACTTCCACATCCATCTTGTGTTGCGTGGAACATTACAGTAAAAAAGAGCTACTTAAAAACACAGAATGTGATTTATTTATAGAACGCTGCACTTAGATCACAAGCACGTGAAAAAACAAGAGAATGGCAAAAAGGCCTTTTTCCTGAGATGCTGCCAGAACAGCAGCAAGGAATTCATCCACGTTTAATCAGACCAGTCACTCGCCTGAGGAAGGAAAACTAACGAGCAGCACACACTGCTGGAACGCCCCCGCTCTGAGACGGGAAGGGGCTTAAGTTAGCTGATTAGTCCAATCAGGAGTTTTGGGAGTGTGGAAGAAAATTGAAAATGTGCAAAGCAGTGAGACTCTCAGCCATAGCTGGGAAAGCCTGAGATCTAGCCTCTCCTGGGCGACGGCACTCACTTTAAAAGAAAGAGCGACTCTTTAATGGTCTTCACTGGTGCAAGAACAATCCGCCGACCTTAAAAAACTGGGCCAATGTTGTATTGCTAAACTGTAATTACCTCAGAGTAATAAAATCCTTCCCTTTATCTTCCACTTACGTCTTTTTTTTTTTTTTTTTTTTACTTGTTCCACTGCTATTTTTGCGAGGGATCAAAGCTTTGCGTCCAGCGCTGAGGCGAGGAGCAGATATTTCCCCTGCGCGGCGATGACCCAGAATTCCATCTCATTAATAACACACAGTGCATCCGCCGCTACACGTCCCACAGAACACAGGAATGCTGGGACAATCAGTGTTCATTCAGACCAGGCCCTCCTCCAACTCCGCCAGCGGGACACAAACAGCCAAACAATACGCGCCGTTCTGCCGGATTAGTGCGAACGAACGGTGAAACCTGTCCGTCACACGGACACTGAGGAGGAGCGGCGCTGGGGTGACAGCCGTGTAAAACAGTTCAAAGCTGGTCTTCATTAACAGAATGACAACTAAAAGACTGCAACCCGCTCTGCCAGGCAAAGATAGAGAGATCTGTCGTGGCGATAAACTGGTAAAAATAAATATGACACGGCCTCCTAAACTACTCTGGTGCATCAACACACGCTTTGATCACATGGGCCATGTGTCTATTGGATAATCTCCTTACTTAATACGGACAGGCCCAAAGAGACAAACACGCTTCTCAGCAGTGAAACCGCCACATTCCACAGGTTCAGTCAGAGCTGAACCTTCAACACTGTTTAACGTGAGCCAGTCCTGGCGTTTCATGGGCACTTTGATAACTCGAGGTAAAGGATAGGTGTATTTTGGAGGCGTACTCCTAATCTGTGCTGCTATTTCTGGCCCTCACACAGCCCACACGACTGAAGTGAAAAATTTATGCATACATTTCTATACTATAGTTCTATACATTGATGGTCTTAAGGGTAAATGAAGTACTTCTTTACTAAAACTAGTTTGGTGAAGAGTACAAAAAGACCCCACTGTGTAATAATAAAGTCACCAAACTGCCATCATTCTGCAAAGAAATCCAACAGAGCGGAGAGCCAAACCTGATCCATGACCTCCTCAGTCATTTACCTGGAGCCGGGGGGGAGTGGAAGGACACCTCGGGGCTGTAGGGGCTGTACATGGTGTTCCTGCAGCTCCGCACCCTGAAAGCGTAACGGCAATCGCTGTCCAGATCACACACGACGGCACTGGAGCCGTACACACGCTCCGTCTCCCGCCACCGGCTCGCCTCCTCGTCCGCACCGCCAACCTTTCTGTACTCCAGGACGTGGTGATCTGTGGGCAGGGAGTCTTCAGGCAGCCTCCAGTGGATCAGGCCCTCGTTGTAGACGCGACTCTGAGACAGGTCGATCATGGGAGGGTCAGGAACTGGGGGGAGAGTTCAGAAGCTTCAGAAGGAGACACAGCCTCAGAACAGAGCTTCTGAAGACCACACTGGTGCAGAAAAACAACAGAAAAGTATAAAGCAACACAAAAACAGCCGATCCTGATTCAAAATGGCTCAAACGCTCTGAAGAGAGGACATTACATTTACATCGATGGCATTTATCAGACGCTTTTATCCAAAGCGAGTTCCATTCCCTACCTACAGGGGGCAGTCTCTCCCTGGAGCAACTTTGGGTTAAGGGTCTTAATCAGGGACCCAGTGGTGGTGCTGAAGGTAGGATTCAAACCCATGACCTCTTGGTCCAGAGGCAAGTATCCTACCCACTAAGCCACCGCCCCTTTTTCTTATTCAGTAGTCCCTCCTTCAACTGAAACAAAGCTGACCTGTCAGGGACAGAAACTAAGCACATTTACACCAAAAGCTACTGAACTCTACACAGCCCCCACCCCATTTTAATAATTATTACATTATTAATTGGGTCCTACAGCCTGGCTCTGAAGTGCTTTAGCCACTGTAAATGCCCCAAACTCTAAACAAACTTCCCTCTTCACAAAAAAAAGGAAGTTCAAGATTAGTTAGGACTATGAGCGCCACTGTCACAGACAGGAGGAGGGATGGACTGTCCCCTGTAGTTAGGCAATGAAAGTCGCTTTGGGTAAAAGCGTCTGATAAATGTAAAAATGTAAAATGTAAAAATGGACGGATGGGTGAGGACAGACGGACAGGATGGAGGGTGGGTGAGGACGGACGGTGCTGTCTCCGTGGATACACAGCCTGTCAGACAGGAAGCCTGCCAGGGCTTCAGGCGCGCAGCCCGAAAAGCTTCTCCCGGAATAATAAGCTATTGATCAGAACAGGGGCTGCATTAAGCCTCACAACAGGGAAGGAACCTTGTCTTCTCCTCTGGCCATGAGATTACAGCACCACAAAATATGGCGAGAAAAACAAAGAAAACAGCCTGAGAGGGCTGGAAGTGCAACACAGCGAGCATTTAAAGCATCCATCAGCACCGCACAGCACCATTAGGGCCCATTCTAATCAGCGCAGCCTGTTCAGATGGATACTTTCTGCCCCGTCTGCTTTTTCCTTCGATCGATCCCATTACAGCATCCGCCGCTTCCCAACCGGAGTGCATTCGGGCCGTCTGTAGCTATTGGAATCAGTTCCAAGAATCGGACACTTGGCTGAAACCTTCTACCCTTCTTAATGATGTCTGAGGAGCTTTAACAAAACAGACTTCTTTCTCATATTTAGAAAGGCTATATGTTTCTGTAAATAACTGAAGACAGCACACAAAGGCAGTTTTAGGTCACTGGTTCTCAAATCCTTGGCCTGAAGAACCCGTGCCCTGGATATTCTGGTGTTTTCCTTGCTAGAACACACCTGATCCAACTAATCTGCTGTTTAAAAGCCTCTTCTGAGCTGAAATCAGTGTGTTAGGGCTGGACAAGACCGAAACATGCAGAGCAAGTGCACCCAGGAACCACTGATGTGGGTAAACATGATCTAACTTACACAGACGAGCAGCATCTAACGAAATACTGACCGACCGACTATCCCCTGCTGACTGAGGAGGATTCTGGTCCACACAGGACCAGAGTCAGTCAGTGAGGAACCCCTGGACGAGGCAAACAGTTTCTTGACCAAATGCACGAACCATGATGAATTAAATGAACCAGTTTGCTTTGAAGGCTTCTTTTTGCACTCTAGGCCCAGGGAGTATAAAAGCATGTAAAAGTAGCAGCGAGAGAATAACTATTTAACAAAAGGTTTTCATATCAAACAGGCCGGGCTGTCTGTCTGACACACGGTTTACCAATAAATGTTATACTGAGAAAATATGCTCATGATAAGCTCAGTTAATGCCGCTGTGCACTTTGTGCGTGATTTTACTTTGATATTTCAGCCTTGAGCCATTTTTATAAGGGCACCGCAGCTAAACTGCCAACGCAGCACTTTCCTGACTTGGGAACCGTCTCTGTACCTCGCTGCAAACAAATCAAATATTTCTTCCTTCTCTTATTATGCTTTTGATAGGCACACCCCCCATCTCGCCATGCCCCAAATAATGTTACTTACTGGTAAAAACATTTTAAATGATCTTTCCTGATCTTACCCATTAAGAATGGTTATATGCAATCAAGATACTGTTCATTTCCGTTAGACTTCCTCAAACCAGTCAGGAGCCCCGAGGATCACACCATGTTAAGTCCTCCATGAGCCAACGGTGCATTCCCAAAGAGTCCTTACACAACAGGTCTGACCCCGGGCTTCAGGGACAGTGCACTAATGAAGGCAGATCAGGCACAGTTCACTGGAACGGCCAGAGCCACTAGTTATAACATTTCAGGGGAAGGGACAGAAAAAGGCCCTTCATCCAGTCAGTGCTTCAAATATCTAAAGGTGGTCAGAGTTTTCTCGCTCACTCAAACTATACATGAAAGTTATTCCTCTCTGTAATATTTAAAACAGCCCTTTGTTTCTAATTTTGACACACCAGCCTGAGGACACAGATCTATTATGTAAGGGGCCGGGCTATACGGTCCCAATACTTTCAGTGGCAAAATCCCAGGATATATTAGGCTCTAAACGGCTTATTCAATTAAAGAGCTTCTGGTGGCAGCCACACCACCAGCAACCCCCCCACCCCCCAACCAACAAACGAGTGAAAGTGGCTCCTGAGGACTCAATCTCACCTCCTCCGAAAGAAAGCTCTTTCAGCAAAGACTCTTCCCTTGATATGTCCAGGAAAAATTCATCAAACGAGGGGCTGGCTGCTGCCTGAAAGGTCTTCAGTGACTCCGTGGCCTTCTGGACCCTGCAGCCGAGAAGAGAACGAGGAGATTCGGGAGGTTTGATCTGTTCTGTAACACCAGGTCCATCAACCCTGAATAGATCAGCACTGGAGTAATCTACATACGTTCGGCTGACTTTAGTATATAAGCTTTAAAATTGGACTTAAGAATAATAAACCATGAAGAAGCCTCTAAAAAAGGGACAACACTCTCTCCAAGGCTCTGATGATCCTATAAGAGAGCATAAGCAATCACTGAAGATAAACTGCATTTATTTATTTATTTATTTTTAAAAAATCACAATCTGTGACAGTTTACAGTAAAGGGCCTCAGTGAACGCCCAAAGCTCCTTTTTAGCTAATGGAGGTCAATTATGAGGATTAAATTGCGGAACACACAGTTTCAGGAGCCTGTGTGGTTTAAGTCCAGCCATGCAGGTCAGTGTGCAAAGCTGGCTGCTTACAGGCACATCGCCAGTTTCCAGTGACAAAGACCTAAAGATACACTGCTTTCCCTCACTAAGCTGCTTCTGTCAGCACAAGAACAGCAGCTTCTATCCCCAGCAGGAGCGGCGAGTGCTCCAGAGTAAACACAGCGCTCACTGAGACACGAGTAAAACGATGAAGGGCAAACCTGACGTGGAGCTGCTTCGCCGTCTGGACAAAGCAGGACTGGTCCGTCTCCTTCAGCACTTCCTGGGCGTAACCCACCAAACCACTGTTCTCCAGCATGCCCTGGTATTCCTCCACCTGTCTCCTGAGCTGGTCCACGCGCCGGTTCCTGGACTGCTCAATAGACCGCAGCATCTCAGTCTTCTTTTCTTGGAGGGTCTCGAACAGGCGGTCGAAATGTTCGTTGGCCTGTCTCTCAGCCAGCTGCCCATTCTCCTACATCGATAAAATACACTATTCAAACTCGCAGGTCTTTTTAACAGCACATGAATGCTTGTTGGTTTCTAAGTGATGTTTCCAAGACCTTTAAAGGGGAGGGAAGATGAACAGCAACCAAGCAGTGAAAACACGAGCGAGTGGATTTAATCAGGCGCCGGATGCGTGAACTGATTTCCTCAGAAAGCTACGGTTGTCTACATCCCTCGTGTTTTTCTGAAACGCTACAAAATCTCATTAGGTTTCCTATAAAAGTGTCAGGAAAGCATAAATCACACAAAACATGTTGTGCAGACAGGAATCAATGCAGCAATATCACACAACGTTTTCAGACAGGCCATGAACACAAACAGTGTGTTATTTGGCAAAGAAAAAGACTCTTAACCAGCACAATCTAAATCATCCCAAAATCAAACCTTTCCAAAGACCCTCGTTTGCCATAATAGCCCCCAGCGATCCAGAGTTATATAGTTCACCCATTACTTTTGTTCGAGGTGAACGGTATAACTTCGGATCGCTGGGGGCTATTATGGCAAACGAGAAAGTGGTAACGTGTCGTATCTAGTAAATAACGAGAGCCAGCTACACTCGACCAAAACATGACTTTTCTTTTTTTAAATCTGCAGCTGATTTTTGTTTTGGCCAGTTAAAAAGAAAACAATGTTATTTTTACCGTGACTTTAGCCAGTTATACTAATAATATTCAAAGCTGGGCACTATGAGAAAAATATTTGATGCATATCAGATGTTCGGGAAAAAAAAGGAAATATGACATTATGTATAAGTTGAAACAACAGCTACAAATACTGACTGTATAGATTTCACACACTGGATTACTCTGAATTAAAGTTCCCAGATTATATTTTGTAACACGACATGCAGGTAGTCAGTGTTGCAGAAATACTGATAATTTCCATGATCTGCTCAGAAAAGCATATTGTGATGTACTTTATCATGGATTGTGGCCAATGGACAATCTGTCTGCACAGAAATCTTAAAAATGTATTTTCTTTGCACCTTCTCTCTCAACTGAAAGCGTGAGGTAAAAGTAAAGCACAGGCTGTTTACCTCGGTCTGATGAATCAAGACTTCGAGCTCTGAAATCTGAGTCCGGACTTGGTCCTCTTTGCTAATTAAGTAATGGATGCTCTTCGACAGCTTCTCCTGTGGACAGAAAAATGAAGTCCATTAGGCTATGAGGACACGTGACGGAAAACTGAACTGCGTCTGATTTCCGGGCAGCTCTGAACTAGGAGAGAGCTGACTGCTGGAGACACATGAATTCCAGCGACTGCATTAAACATTCATGACTCGGCCTTTCGGACCAGCTGTCTGCAGCTGTGCACTTCAGACTGATGCCAATGTGGGTCTAAGGGTCCTGACATTCTTCAAGAACTGTCCTCTGTCCCAAATGTGGAGACAAGGCCTGTGCTGGCAGATGCAGAATGCAGAATTTCCCGATTACACAGGAAACACGATCCCCTGCTAACGGGCTACGCAGGCCAAGAACACACTCAATATTTTATTAGCATTGAAAAATGGAAACTGTAAACCTTCATGACCAGGTCAGAGGGGTCAGGACATGCTTGGAAAGGTGCCAGAAAGTTTGGGGGGGGCGTACCTTGAGTATCTTGTAGGCGCTGCTCATGGACGTGACCTTATGGTTTGCGTGGGAGCCGCCCAGTTTACAGAGGTGGCACACTGGCCGGCGGCAGACTTCACAGTACATGTTGACCTTCTCCATCTCGTGTTCAGGACACATCAGCACCTGCAACCAGACTCATACACTCATTTCAGGAGCAGAGGCATCCGAACATAAAGCCACCTGACGCTTAATCAATTTCAGGAAAATCATTTAGAAGTAAACGTCTCTGAATCCCTGAGAGGCTGAAATTAACTTCAGAGATAATAACGGACCACGACCTTCTGCAAGGCAAACACAACAAGGTCAGTTTCAGGAACACCTGAGTAACTCAGCAGTTATTTCAACTCTTCACTGCTTGCTCTCACATTGTAGAATTATAGTCATTCCGTGTGTCTCCTGATTAATTATACGGCTTGTTATCAGAATACTGGCCTTTGAAATAGTGATCCTGCAATAAGCAATGATTCCTCTTACAGTTTACGGTGAGCATCCTGACCAATCACAGCTCTGGGTTAGGGTTAGGGTGATTCTGTGAGTGTTTCCATGAATTAAGGTGTGATTAATGTGAACCGGTTTTATTCCTAAAAGCAGTGATTCTCAAACCGCGGGGCATTCTGTTCCAACCTTAGTCCAACACATAACAGGAAAAATGTGGAACCCAGGAGGGTCCCTGGGGACCGCTCTGAGAACCACGGCCACAAAAAGCTTCCAGTGAAGTGTTCTTAGTAAAAAAAAAACTGTTTGCTATTGAGATTTGTGCATGTGAAGAACATTGAGTTTAAAAGAACGTCCAGATTCTATAAAGAAGCATTCAGTTAGTAAACAGACCTAACATCGTGTGGAGGTTCTCTGAACCTCTGTAAGGTTCTAATCCCTTTATCTAACAGAGGCAGACGTGTTCTGTGGATTTGCTGAAAAGCTAGTGTAGACCATCAACTGTTAATTAAATCAATTTGGGCAAAACGAAGGCCTCACAAACGCCTGTAATACATTGCAAGCTATTTTACAAATAGAATGCCGGTCAATAAATATTACCCCAACCCCCCCCCATACCTTCGGTCTGAAGTTGGTGGTGGGCCCAACATATTCATGCTGAGCTTTGGGCGTGCCCCAGGGGTGGTGCAGCTTGAAGCACTCGTTGCAGTAGCTGGTCTTACAGTCCATGCAGCTCTTGGTGGCCTCCTGTGCAGGAGGCTTACAGATGTTGCACATGATGGCCACCGCGGCCCGCGCCGCCTGCCGGTACCGCTCCACGATACTCTCCAGCGTGAAGTTGCGGAAGAGCATGCTGATGCCGCGCTCCCCGAGGTCGATGTCGTGCTGGCAGCCTGGGCAGGGGAAGGTGGTGACGCGGGGGGTCACGGAGGAACGCCTCCAGCCAGGGGAGGATACGGACCCTGCTTCAGCACAAACATGGAACTGTGAGGTGAAAAGAGGTGGCGCCCCCTGCGTACAGCCATGCGCTACAAAAAGGAAGCACCGCTGACCTAAAACGATGAAACCCCAGTCGGCCGACTCGGGTTTCAGGTGCTCGCACACAATGAAGCAAACGAGGAAATGCCACAAGCGCTCACAATGATCTGGACAATGACTGGTTCAAACAAAGTGAACGAAACAATAATAATAAAACAAGATACACACACGAATGGGTTACACTGACTGATCTTATGGCAACGCTAACTGAGGACACACCAAACGGACAGATGATGCATCAAACTTAGAAAATATGGAATGACTGAGAAGTAGCAAATTAAACTGTGCATGAGAAGTCGTACCTCCCTTCATACGCTTTAATCAAAACTAGGCTTTTTGCTGCTCGTTGTCCAGTTCAGTGTAGTTAACACTCACTCACAGCACATCCACATTCACAGACAGACTGCATGATAGGCATTCACAAACACTCACAGCAGAGGCAAGCAGTGTGTACACAACACAGAGCTAAAGAAAGTCCAAACAGATGCGTGGCAGGCAGGGACACACCAAGACAGTGAGGTCACTTTGTGAGGCACAATAGTGACGGATGGAGGGCAAAAATAAAACTGTTTCTGTGATAAACATGCAGCGACCACAGAGACTGTAGACTGGTTTAATGAGGGGGGGCAGGAGACGGGCTGGGTGTTATGGACTGATGTGAGAGGGGTTACGGAACGATGGCGAGGGAACGCGGCGAGATTCTGGGCGATGGAGGAGTGGTCTCAGTGGCCCAACGCGAGAGGGGAATGGGTGAATGGGTGAGGGTGTGTTATAAAAAGAAGCGTGTACTTAGACTGTGGCTGTGGCGTGCTGCTCGGGGAGGGGAGGAGCAGACAGCATCTGCAGCTCGGAAAACTGAGGCTAGCTGCTGCTGCTGCTGCCGCATTGAGACTCAGTGCAGAGGGGGAAGAAAAATAAATAAAACGCTCAGACCAGAAACAGGCGAGTCATCATTAGGCCATTCTGGCAGGGCATAGAGGACCCTCCCCTACAAACACCCTCTCCTTCAGGACAACGGCTTTGAATCTGAGGCATAAAAACGAACCAAGGCTGTCTGAGGGGTGAGAAGGGAAAGGGACTCACCGGACACCTAAAGATTCAGTTAATATCAGTAAGGATCTGTATAGACACCACTGCTCTGTGTTATGTTTGTATTTTATGGTGCGGGAGCATCAGTATTAGGCTGATACCAGTGCAGGACCAGTGCCGGTTCAGATATCCAAACAAACACAATTAGCCAGAATTATCACAGAACTGCTTGCAGGGCAGTTGAATGTTAAGTCCGATATTTCAGATGAACATCAGTCACATACAGGCCAACATTAACGCAAGAACGATCCTTAACTAGCACATTACACTGCATTTTAAATTTAACCCGCACACATTTGGAGCACATGTGACTCACTACTGCTCTAATTGCTCAACCCTTCAGGGAAAAACGCACAAAGAGCTTCAAATAGAAATCTCCAATTCAGACAAGCTGGAAGAGCCATCTTGAATTCGCACTGAATTTCTGTACTGGATGATTCCAGATCAGCACTCTGAGGTTGTCTGCGAAAACAGACCCTGTTGTCTGAAAGGGCTGCTCTCTGTATTCCAATGCACTGCATTTTTCGCAAACAACCTCAGAAGTAGGAACACAGTCTTTGTGGCAACAACTGGTTGATTGACTTCATCTGACAAAAAACAAAAATTGTAATCTTGATTTTTTTTTGCTGAACCACACTTAAAATGTTAACACGTAAAAATGTTATTTAATTTTATAAAATGATAACAGATCAAAATCAGCATCAGCCAATACTGAAGTATCACAAAAGCAAAAGGGGCGTGGTCTCGCTGGTCTCCATGCCGTGATCTCTGCGGGGCGGCGGGTCACTGACGGATTAGTTGGGAGGAGAGGTGTGATATTAAGATTGGAGAGTTGGGTGGAGGGGTGTAGCGCTCCAAAACGCATCCTACTTTAATCAGTGCAAGACTACTGAGCATTTAAACAAAACACCACATAATTAAATGTTTAAGCTGTAAATAAAGCCATTCAAAGTGGGTTTGGTGTGAAGCCAGTCTGAAAAGACTCAGAGTTGTTTACAGCGGCGGTGAATGGAACCCGACAGCCGAAGAGCGTAATGCCTCTAAAACCTCCCTCAAAGAAAGTGATTACTCGAAGCGGTGACACATACAGGGGCTGTTTGTTCTAATTTCAGATAATTTGTTCAAAATATTTTTCCCATTCATGGTGGATGTAAGGCAAGTTACATCAGGGTCCAAAGAAATAGTATTTTGCTCATAATTACTGTTTATTATAACGGCTATATTCACAGTAACACTCGGTTCCATTCACCCCCACTGGAAGAAAACTGTCAGTCAGTTTCTCTACTGTTAATCAGATCAAACCACTCTGAATGAATGTTTCCATCTCAATGGCTTACACCATGCAGAAATACATTTTTAAACATGGATAGAAATCTCCTTTAATGAAACTTCGAACATTTTTGTATGTTTTGTAATATTCTCTCTACCCAGGAGAGGACGGAGGAGGGGGCACCTCAGCCTGGCCCCAAATTCCAGTCTCAGCACCCCCATGGCAACATCCACACTTCTTTCTGCACTCACTTTACCGTCTCTCCAGATAATCAACTCTGCCTCTGCACTGAGGCTCAGCGCTTGTATTGCAATAGAGCAGCACTGCATTATTTGCTGAAAATGCTCAGTAGACTTTTAAAAGAGGCTCAGGCGGAATGGTTTGGTTCTTCCGCTACAAGAAACCGCACAAGGAACCGCTTGTAGGAGGGAACACAGAGAAATAGTGTGAAAGTGTGTACACAGGGGTTCTAAAAAAACACCGTACTCACTACAGCTATTCAAATTATGCAACCCACATCTACCTCTCCCTCCAAACGACCTTCTCAGTGAGGCTGAAAGCGACAAACAGAGAAGTGAAAGTAAGAGTAAACAAAAGGACGAATGTGAACAGAAGTGGGGTGAGACCTGGTCCACAGCCCATGAGTGCAGAACATGAAACAACAGCGATCATGTTACTCGTGAAACATTGCAATGCAAAGCTGAAGGGGAAAAAAAAAAACATAATACAGGCAAATATCTATCATCCATGAGGGCTTGATGTGTATCTCTTTGTGAGGTGCTAAAAATAATTAGGTCAGTTTGCTTAAGCAAATGTGGGGCGCGTGAATGCGTGATGGTCTAAAATATCTGGAGGTCTTTGGCTGCGTTCGGCTTAATCCCCCTCATTCATTCCAGCTGGAGTGCAACACCATGACAACCTTCTGAGAGAGGTGGAACTAGAACATGGACACATCACACTCTCTCTGCTCCGCACCAGCGCCTCGGCCCACAGTAAATCTGACTGAGGCACCACGCATTATTTTACCTGCATGTGGCGCAATAATAAAGGACTCTAGCTCTGAGCAGGGATTCAGGGAAAGTAAACAGGCAAGGCAGGTCGCGGGGCAGGCTTGAGCAACACAGACGCTCGACTAGTAAACGCAACATTAGATGCTTGTAATAAACGTACAAGACAACGATTTTTAGGAATTTTTTCTTAAAGAGGTTTATGTTCGTGTTCAATAATGTTTTTAAAACCACACATTTGTTACAGAGAGAATAAACTCTGTTCAGGAGCGTGAACTTTCAAACCACTCAAAACAGGGAAAAGGTCAGAACTAAACTCTAAGCAGAGCGTCGTATGCTTCTGTATACTGTGAGACTATTGGGGGAAAACGGAAGAATGAAACCCTACATTATACATCACATCTAGAAATGCCCCCTCAACGCAGCACAGGTCCAAAAACTACAGAAAACATAAACCATCGTTCGACACGCTGAACTAATTTCATGTTTTTAAAAATCTAAGAGATTCTGACAGCTACCACACTGCTTCCAAAGCGTTCTTAGTTTAAGCGTTTTTAAGTGGCTTAAACTGGATAAAGGATTTGTTCGGTCATGTGTTCTAACACACAAAAATAAATCTGGCTATTTTCATTAGCCAGGATCATTACTGAGCGGTTTCTGGACAGACGCTGCACATCTGTCTTTCAGAAGGATGGACACGGGGCAGCAGAGGGTACAAAGCAAAACAAGGAACAAACTGAACGTCTTTTTCTTTCTTTGCTTTAAACCCCAAAGCAGTGTTTTAATCAGCATTATTACTTCGGATCAGGGTCAGGACAGATTTGGAACACACCTGATCGCACGAGCCTGTCCAGTCTCTCCATGCTGGGTGAGGGCACTCTGGAGCGAGGGCTGCCCGGGTTGGAGCACTCGGAGCCTGCGTCCGTGCTGAAGGAGTCCTCATGGTTCAGCAGGAGCAGCTCTTTGACGCATTTGTGACAGACGCTGTGCTGACAGGGCAGGATGAGTGGGTGCGTGAAGAGCTCCTTACAGATGGGACAAATCAGCTCCCGCTCAATATTCCTTATGGGCACCTGTTTTATTGGGGGGGGGGATACAGAGAAAGAGAGAGAGAGAGAGAGAGAGAGAGAGAGAGAGAGAGAGAGAAACAGAGAGAGAGAGAGAGAAACAGAAAGAGAGAGAGAGAGAGAAAAAGAGA
>JBBPDE010000015.1:7932988-7950693 GCA_037974605.1 Nannopetersius ansorgii | reverse complement strand
CAGTAAACACACACTCTTGCTTATATTTTCATGTATGTGTAAGGCAGCAGAAGTGTTACGCCAGTAAGTGGCACTATTGCACTACACTACAACCCAGGTTTATGATTTACTTGCGCTTTTTGGTCCCTCTGTGATTCCGTATTACTTCAATCACTTCTTCTCCGTCATACCGTGTATTCTCCGAAAGACATCACGTACCGAACCGTGACCCGTGTACCGTGACGGTTCGGTACCAATACATGTACCATTACAACCCTACCATTTAACATTTTATATAAGATTTTAGTTCTGCATAAAAGAACCATAGTACTATAGAACCTTTTTATATAGAACCATTTAGTCTATGGGAAAAGTTCCATTTAAACAGGCGCAAGGTTCTATACAGTCCCAGAAATAGTTTTATTAACTGTGACAATAGCAGAACCTTTTATTTCTATATAGAGCCTATTTAAAAACAGCTTTTCCGTTAGACCAAGTACCATTTGTGAGTTAAAATAGTTATTTGAGCATTTGCTAAACAACGCATGGAACCTTCTAACTATATTATAAAAGTGGATGATAAGGGTCCCGAGTCCTATATGGTTCAATAATGTCAAATTAAAGCTTGTGGTCTAAATTTATAACTACACATCCATTGACTACACATTCTGGGACAGACTGAGAAATTAAAACTGTCTAATTACTTATGGACTGTAAAACTGTAAAAATATTCGTAATGGTAACAGTTCCCCACCCCTGGGGCAGAGCCTAGAGGTACTCTCAACAGAAATCATCTTCACTTGTTAGACACTACTGTGTTAATACAGCTTAAAAACAGTTTCTATCCACAGTCCCTGTAATGGAGAACAGTCTGCATCATAAAAGTCACTTTTTTTCAGTATTTAAGTACAAAATGAAATTGTTTCATGTGTGAGCTCAGTGGGTATTTATTAGGCCATCTTTTCTGTTTTATGCAACTGTGTGGTTGCCAACAGCCCCAGCAGGCTGCGGAACTCAGTCTGGTCCTCGAAACGGCAAGTGACCGGTCAGAGACCCTCAGCTCCAGCGTGCTGTTCCTCTTTCCTGAAGCTGTTCTTCTGTTTCACCTAAATGACTAGTGCAACCGGAACTTAAGCACCCCCCTCAAACACACACACATCACCAACACCCACGCCCTACTCCTTGAAAAACTCAGACTTTAATTCCCTGTTAACAATACTCTATTTTTATACTGCACGTTCTGTTATGATGCTGCTACGCTGATCTGTTTTTTTGCACATTTTTGCACACAGCTCTCTGCTGCTAGAACCCGGTAGCTGTTAAAATACTGTATTTATCCTCACTGCAGCTGCTGTCAACTGCACTGAACGTTGTCTCGTCTCGTTGTACTGTTGCTCTTGTTCTTTGGTCGTGTGTTCCATTCTGTTCTGTTGTTGCTTCATGGTCCTTGAGGCACGTTGTTTTGTTTTACTATGTACAGTGTGTGTATGATAGAAATGACAATTAAACCTCCTTGTGGGCAGCTGGTAGCCTAGTGGTGTGATGGGAAAGGTTCGATTCCCAAGACCGCTAGGTGCAGCTGAGGTGCCCTGAGCAAGGTACCGTCCCACACACTGCTCCCCGGCGCCGTGTTCCTGCTGCCCCCTGCTTCACTTGGTGAATGGGTTAGATGCAGAGGAAGTGTTTCGTGCTGAGGTGTGCTCACGTATGACCGAATGATCACTTCACTTCACTTGAAAATGACAGATGCAGGTTTAGCTAAAATATGACACCTTGAAGTTCTGGTATCCCTATTCTATCCCCCTGCCCTCTGTAACGGGACGATATAATGAAAAGTAATATACACCAGAGCACAAATCCCAGGGGCTGAGTGCCATTGCCAGGGTTTAGAAAGAGCCCACTCTATAGAAACTGAACCACTCTCATATCCTCAGCAAACAGCTGCTCGCCTGCGTCACAGACCACAAGCGATCGCTAACATTAACAGCTCCAAATCAGCACGGCTGCCTACAGAGACAAACCAGGCATGTAAAACACTCCGTACTCTGGAGACGTGAACATATGTATAAAGCCACTGTTCCAGTTAGTTACAGGTCATTTTTTGGAGAAAACATTGCAATAAATACAAAAACAATGTATTGCAACATATTTGTAGAGGTTAAACTTTTCTTAACCGTTCATCAAAGAAGGCCTGTGCTCTCCTAATTGTGTTTTTCTAGTCAAAAGTTTAATTATATTTATTTTTATCCCAATGCTGTATGGCATTCTTACAGGCAAAACTACACGAAGTGCCCAGTTCAACGGTTTTAAACTATTTTCTTGGTTGTCTAAGACTCTTGCACAATACTGTGTATCCAAAAAAAAAAAATTCAACTTGAAAGTACTCAAATATCAATAACTTCTCTCTATTGTAAAACGAAGTATTTGGGGGAATTCCACAAATTTTTCAGTTTCTGCATAATTGACTACACGGAGTCCTTCAGTGATTGGGCTTGATATAGTTACACCAAACCCTGATTTTCTTTAAATATTACCCATTTGGTGGAATTGCAAATTGGTGGAATTGCTTTTTAAATTGATCCCAATTTCACGGGCAGGACGAGAACCTGCCGCAGTGTCTGGTGAAAATGTGGTATCAATCATGCAGCCTTATAAATATCTGGCGTTTGCACAGTTGACAGTGGAGCTGGCTGGATGATGCTGTGGGATTTCTTGCAGCTCGAGGGCTAAACTGTCACTGCACTCCACCGTGATTATCCCCACTCTAATGCCCTGCCGGTCTCAGGTCCACATGTGCCGGGGTATCAAGTTCATAGCGGCTCACCCTGCTGCCCTCTCCTTTTAAAGGATACTGCACAGGCCTGCTTATGTAATGGGTCAGCCTGTTAAGAAGGGACTGAGGGCCATTCTGGAAAAAATAACATGCCATTAGGATCACATCTTAAAGTCTAAAACAAAACAAAACAAAAAACTTGTCCCCACACCACCAGGGCACAGACATCGGGGTGTGTTTCAGGCAGCATGCAAAGGTATTACATAAGAAAATGTGACAGCCTTTACAAGTAATAAACTATAATGAGCATGCTACACAAAACGTGAGTGATAATCTTTGATGTCTAGACTCTGAGCCTGACATAACAGCCCGCGCTGCAACCCATCACCTGAGAAAGTACACGTGTTAAGCCGGCATGTAGGACACATTTTCAGCGGGGTATTATTCAAGGTTATTTAAAGACGCCACAGAAGTAGGCTGAGTGTCACGTGGCAAAAAATGAAATAGAAAAATAGAAAGGGGTAAGAAAAGAGCTGGAAAACAGAGGATAGGCTAGACTTTGTCTGCTGATTGGCGATTTACTTGAGGGTGTGTCCATGCAGGAGTAATGAGAGTCCCTTCATTTCCTGCACTACGCTGGTTTTAAAAAAAAAGGGTGTTGTGATGCAGCAAACGTGTCTCCCACATTTAAAATCTACATGCCCCGACATCCATCATACAAGGTAAATGAGGTAATTACTAAAATAAGTTTTGTGATACTGTTGGCAGACACAAAATGTGACAGAAATCAGCTTGTAAAGCTCAGCTCACAAGGAAATAAACAAAGCCATGCTCAAAGTCCATGGGCGGACCAGTTTTTAAGTGCCGTAATGTAGAAGCAGTGACTCCACCCCTAAATGACTCATCCAAGTGTCGTTGACTCTTCAATGACTGTACAAATTTGTTTTATACAAGGAAATAAGTGACGTTCTTGGAAAGGCACATGTCTTAAAGTAATGTCAGTGGTATAAATATTCAGTTATGAAATAAGAGGACAATGCTTAAAAGAAAGGGAAGTGCAACAGAGGTTTATTGTTAAATATGCTCTGAGAACATCGAAAAGCCATTGTAAAAGGAATTTCCAAACGCCACTGCGATAAAGTGCAATTCTCTGGGAGAATTCTCTCTCTATTACTGTACATTTGTTTCTTTTGCTTGTGAAATGTGCTCTTAGGTACAAAAAGCCCTTGTTTTGAAACTGCACAACTGTAGCTGGCGTAAATATGAACACGAGCATAGAAACCAACAAAAGGTGCATCCTCATCATCTTACAAATGTTGAAAGAAATAAGAAAACTCAGCAGAGCAGATCCGTGGACGTTGGCACCGATTTGAAATACAGACTACAATAACTTAACTACATGCTGTGCGATAAGATGATGGTAAAAATCTTTGTCTCAGTTTATAACTTGTCTCAAAACAGTCTGGCTCAAAGGTCCTCACAAATGAGCTTGAAAAATGTCCAAGTCTTTATCTCTGAAGACATGAATACTCAATAAAAGCTCAGTTATTTCCTCGCTCTGGTTTTACTCACTGAGTTGCATTTCAAGTGAAGGAAGATTCGAGAGAAAAACGTTGAACCTAAATGAAACGGGTGGTTACAAAACAGTGGCACAGTCCAGTAACACAGAACAGTCGCAAGATCATAGGCTGTGCATAGGAGAAATAAAGCACTTATGGTATTTGCAAACATTAACCACATCATAAAGCTTCTTTATGCTTGAGAGTAATGAGCGCATTCCATTCCACTTGACAAAATAATACGCAATGAGGGTATGACTATGGATTTGGAGAACGGTAATATTACAACAGTACTGTGTCCAGATACCAGCAGGAAAACAAAGATCAAATCAGACATGGCCCACCACCGCTGAACAGTGGCAGAAATACAAAGCAGAAGGTTCAGGCAGTAATGCAAAAAGATCTTAATAAACAGCAAGAAATAAGCTCTGAGGAGTTGAATTTGTTTAAAAATATTAGGCATGCCCATCTATTATCAATATCTGTACTAGACTTCTTATTCTGTACAAACAGCACATGAAGAGCATGAAGGAACTTAAAATGAGTTCCAGACTCCAAGATGCAAACTTGGTAGTCCTCTCAGTCATTATCTGTGTAGCAGCACAAAGGCCTCCAGCTTCTCCGGGATATTTCCCCTGTACGTGAGATCGTACTTGATGATGGCCCGAGCGGCCAAACACTGTAATGTGGTGTGATTGATGGGCTGAATAAGGTTCTTGGCCATCTCCTTCTCGTCCAGCAAGTCGCAGGCAGTCTGTTTGAAGGAGTTGGTGCTGTCAAAGTGTGTGCCACAAGCAATCAGCAGGTTCATGATGTCGGGGTGGTTGTTGGAAGCGGCCACATGCAAAGGGCTGTTGTTATCCTCATCACGACAGTTCACGTCCGCGCCACACTCCAAAAGGATCGAGGTCACCTGGAAAGAGGGGAACTTGCAGACGGGGTAGCGACCCACGCATGTGGTGTTTCTGTCCACAGCAAGGTGCAGGGGGCTATAACCATTCTTACCACACGGCTGCAGCTTCAGGAACTTATAGATGGTTTCTTTCTTAAAGTGATCCTGTTCAACAGTGCAGGGAACTTTCTCCAGCAGGCAAATGAGGTGCAGGATGATGGAGAGAGCTTTGCTCAGCTGAGTGGGGTCCGGGCCAGGGTGGGGCTGCTTCATAGCTCGCTCGATCTCCAAAACGCTCTTGCTGAGGATGCCCATGAGGTCATCAAAGGAGACAGATGTTCCCAGCAGGCCTTTGGCACGATCTTGCAGCATGAAGGAAAAAAGTTCAGCAAATGAGAGCAAGCTGCTAGCGGTCATGGGACTAAGGGGGTCCAGGTTGTTTTGCTGCATGTCCAGAGCATACTTCCACAAGTTGATGCACTTCTCAAAATTCCCAGAATCTGCATACACTGCTCCTCTGTAGCGAATGTAGTACGAGGTGTCTGGATGCGAGGGGCCAAGGATACGTTCTCTAATAAGAAGTGCCTGCATTCTCATCTCATCAGGATCCGAAATCAAACTTTCCAGTTCCTCAATGGTGCTAACTTCCTTGGCATAATCGTACGCCATTATAAGCTCCTTAGGTTCTTCTTTTAACAGGATGTTGTTGGCATCACTATATCGCATGTCCATGGCTTTTTTCCAGTATTTCAGAGCTCCCAGAAGATCCCTCTTTTTGTCAACAAAAGTAGCACCCAGCAATTCCAAAGAATTGATCCGTTCCACTTTGTTTGTTTGAGGGTGCTGTGTGAGGAAATCTACTATGTTTGTGTGCCCAGTGACACTGGCTGAGAGCAGCGGGGTCATTCCATAACCATCCTTTTCCATTGAGGCACTGTACTTCAGAAGCATTTTCATGATTTCCAAGCTTCCAGATTCAGCACAATCATGTAAGGCCGTATTACCTAAAGAACAGAAACAAACTGGTAAAATGAAAAGTCGCCATACAGAGCATTCAAAATAAACATGGGAGAGGGAGGGGGGGGACAATATTTGATATAGTATTTGATAAAGTGTTCCTTACCTTTAACACTTTTTCTATTAACATCAGCACCCTTTTCCAGCAGATACTGAGAAATCTCCCTGTGGCCCTTATAACAAGAAATCATGAGGCATGTGTGGCCATGTCGATTAGCCACCTCCAAGTCTGCTTTGTGCTCTACCAAATACCTGACAATATCAAGGTGGCCATCAAAACATGCCGCTCTCAGAGGGGTAGAGTTTGTTAGTGTTGTGTTGTTCACAGAGGCACCGTGACCCAACAAAGACTGCACTACTTTAAGGTGCCCAGCCGCCGACGCTGCCCAGAGTGGAGGGGCTCCTTCGATAGTCTCTCCGTCAAAATTGACAGATCCTCCAATCTCAACAGGTGCACAACAGCACTCCAGAAGGTATTCCACCAAATCGAGGTGCCCGTAACGGGCAGCCATCAGCAGCGGTGTTGCTCCATTTGTCTTCTCAGCCATCAACTTTGTAATCTCACGGTCAGTTTTGTTCTCCAGAAGCTTTTGCAGCAGTCTAAGCTTGCCGTCTCTGGCGGCGTTGAACACAGCAGTTTTTAAATCCATTGCATTGGGTTGGTTGTCGCCTTCCTAAACGGATATAGAGAGAAAAAACACAAGGAATATATCTGACCAGCTGTCAATTTTAACGAATTCAAAGCACCTCGGGTTTGTACTGTAGTGGGGTTTATTTTCTAATTGAATACAGGAGGGCTATAATAAGGATAACAGGTTACTTGAGCTCTTGAGGTGATCGTAATTTATGGGAATTCTTGTTGTGGCTAATCACGACTTCCACGAAAAAAAGTGATAACGACCAAGTTAGTTTAATGCCAGTTTAATGCCTTGAAGCCAAATTAAGACGTTTGGTAATGACATTTAAGTTCAAATAAAAAGAAACAAACTAAAACCGATTTAAATGTGTCGTTGTCTACGATGGCTGACTAAATTACCTTTCTCCAACAGCAGAACACAATAAGTCTCCTTAGCCAACACTGGCTAAGCTGCTTAGCTAACTTGTTTGTATTTAGGGTCACACAAAAACAGCCATATAAATATAACTGACACACTTTCTTTGATCGGTTTCAGTTTTAGGTAAGCGAATTACTGTTTCAACATCAAACTTTGGTTAACAAATGGTAAACGGGGTCTGAATTCTACCTTTTTGTCGTTAGCAGCGTCGTCGCTCGTAGCTGTATCTGCTTCTCGGGGTTTCACACCTCTTTCGAAAACATTAACAAAGTCATAACAGCTCTAGAACGTCGAAATCCATGACTAATGTCCACATCCTTGCCATAGCTGTTGGTTTTGGTGGATATTGTAGCTATTTTTGAGGAGAAACCCCCCTTTTGCTGCCCACCCCCGCGTCTTCTGGTTCCTGGTGCCGGGAAGAGGGCTAAAAGAGCTTAGCCAGGCTCACGGAGCTGGCCGTTTGAACAGCAAAACAGCACTTATTTTGTTTTCTTTTTTAGTTTTCCAGAACAAAAACAAAATTGTATATATTACTATCCACTCATCGTCTTGTCCCGACGTGTTATTTCTTTATAATTTCCATTAAAATGCATGGAGTCATTTGTGCTGTCTCGTTTCTACCTTCCCTGTTAAAGCTGACTTGTTCTCGCCTCTTTTCAAGATTGACAGCACAAAGGGCCAACCAGAAACGCATTAGCTCGGCGCAGCCTCCACGCAAACAAACAAGGACTCCGAGGCAGTCACGACCATTCATTTAAAGGAAAATTCCACCCACTTTTAAAACTTGGTGAATGATAAAACAGCTATGATGTGAGCAGTATCCATATTATTTGAAATAAACATGTGCTGCTGCACAGTAACAGCATTACCCAAATTGTTCATAGTGGTTTTGAATGAAACCGGACGGCCTAAAGCCTTTAAAATCCGTCCCTGAAGGATGATACTCTGCCTGATGCATGAGTCGCAGTACTTTTAATAGGCTTAATACAAACCTTAAGCATTAAAACGTACATTTACGCAAGAGTGGTATGGACACACCTGGTTTTTGGGGTAAGGTTCAAGCCTTACTTCCAGTGAAGCACGATCTTAATGCTCCAGCAGACCAAGACATTTTGGACAGCACCAAAATGCAGACCCAGTTTGATCAGTTCAGTGTGGAAGAACTTGACTGGCCACAGAATCCTGACCTCAACCCCATCCAGCACCTTTGGGATGAACTGGAACGGAGACTGTGATCCAGATCTTTTCCTCCAACATCAGTGTCTGACCTCATAAACGCTGCAGAATGAAGGAGACAGATTCCCACAGAAACTCCAGAATCTGGTGGAAAGTCTTCAGTGAAGAGTGGAAGCGGTTACAGCTGCAAAGAGGACCGACTCCAGATTAAAATATATGGATTTGAATTTAAAGTCTTTAAAATGTCTGTTGGTATAATCGTCAGGCACTCCAGTACTTCTCTTCATATAGTGTTCTGTCACACAACTCCCATTAGCTACGTTTAAAAGTCAGTTTCTGAAATTTCTGTTTTGCATGAAATAAATATGAATATATTCTTTCATGACATGGATGTTTTGCAAAAGCTTTTAGAATAATTTGTAACATGATGTACAAAATAATACCAATATAGCAAAAAAAACCAAAAAACCCCAAAACTATGCTGCATATCAACTCTACTTTTACTTGCACATGTTGACCCCTAGTGGGTAATAAGATAAACAGGTCATTCAGAAAACAAAGCACTGAAGGAGACCAGCGAGGCCAGACAATACGGATCTCAGATTTATTGGTTCTGTACATGAGAAATCAGACACAGAGCAGAGTGGCTGTTGGTGTGAAGATGCACACAGCGGCTCTTGTTTACAAGTTGAATAAATCTGTGTATAGCTCAAAATCTGAAAAATAAACCAGTGTACAATCAAACTGTCAAGAAACAACTTGTATATAAGAGCACACTTCTGCAAAGCTGAAGAAAATCAATTGTGAACCCAGACTACTTAGAACAATCATCAGTATGAATGATTAGCCCACACTTAAGCCGATTCTACTAAAGATATAAAACAACTAACTTTTGGATTTTATTGGTTTACATTAGTTTCAACCTAATAAACATTTCAGCCTAAACATTTCTTTGATAACTCTTTCACCAATCACCATTTTGAATAAACAAACGGGCGGTTTTGTTTTCTTGACTGGTTGTTACCGGCAGACATGGAGATGTAAAAAGTCCAGCTTTTGTACTGAGACTGACCCCCAGCAGGATGAAAACCTCCTCGATGGCACCAGAATACCGCTGAGGAACAGAAGTGTTTTGCTCTGAGGCCACCCCGGGGCGTTCCTTGCATTCACATTTGTGTTAGTATCTACACCTGAAATCTGTTTCTTTTTCTCAGGGAAACAAGCTCTTCCTGTCGGTATATACTGGGCTGTAGTGCTTCACACATCTGGCAGTTTATGAAAATACATCAGAGCCAAAGAAAGATTATTTTTCATCCAGTGACTATTTTCACACACAAAAAACCAAACCAACCAGTGCCTCTGGCATCCTTCTGTGCATAATGCAGAGGCTCCACAATCGGGGGGTGGGGGGTGCCCAACACAATTACTAGTGGGACTGTCCTTCTGCCAGAGTTCATCCAACATGCCACAGTCAGGGCTTTGAAAGCAGCTGAGTGCTAAGATTAAGGTATGTTAAAATAAGACTGGAGCTGAACCTGGAGGAGGACAGTTCTTTACAACAGGGTTAGAGCTTTGAAGACAAAGCAGTGTGGTACTTTAGTTCATAAAGGGGTATTCAAAATGGTTTCCACACTTCTACATTTTCGCTGGAAACGGTGAAGACTTGACAAGCGGTCTTTAGCGCCATCTGATTTCTCATTTTGCTGCTTTTTGAGGAAGATTTTCAAGTGATGATGATGTGAAAGCAGTGGTACATCAGTGGCTACGAGCTCAACCTAAAACAATTTTTGTTGCCATTAAAAAATTGGTATGAAGCTGGGAAAAAGGCGACCATGTAGAAAAGACACAGGTAAAAAAGTGCAAACACTTTTTGAATGTCCCTCGTATGATCATCGCACAAAACATCTGGAGTGTAACTGCATGTGTTTAAAAATGGAATAAAGAGACAGAAAAATCCATAAATGTTTAGCTTTTCAAAGGCCTTCATTCCATATTTGGCTTCTTGAAGCTAGAAGTGAATTCTACCTAAGAACTGAATGTAACAGTTGAGGCATGAAGAAGAATATGTGCCTAAAAGACTACAGCAAGGTAACGCTTTTTTTTAGGTTTAGTCTGACAAAAAGCAAAAAGACGGAAAGAGGTGGAAGAAATTAAGTAAAAACCAACTTTATGGAGCCAAGAGTCCCAATATGCATCCTGAACAAATCTTGCTTATTTTATTTTGACAAATCTAACACTGAAGTCTAATTGAGCACCATGAGCAGCATTTAATTAATTTTTTTCCATCTGAAGAGCAAAGTGTGTGTTAAGTAGAGCTCCACATGAACATAAACCTTTAAAGGCCAGAGTACAGATGAACAAATACAATACAAATACAAATGTGTGGGTTGTGTGCCATATTCGTGTTTGACTGCTGGGAGAATCCTGAATACTCTGTGTCCAATAATAAAGTTTATTTGGATTGTTCTTTTTCTGGTCATTTTTACGATAACAGCCGCTTTTGTTCCGTTTGTGTACTCCGGCCTTTCCAGTGGAAAAAAAAATTAAACGCACACACACATAATAAATTAAGATGTTTACTTCTTAACATTGAAAACATCACTAGAATCCTAAACCCATACACAGATCTAAAAATAAATGTGAGGCCAAAACAATATCTTCTTTAAATAATCTTACTGCGTGTGGAGACCTAAAAATGGAGAATGAACCACGACAGCTATGGCTGTATATGTGAGAGAGACTGTAATCAGCGAGGACCTTGGGGCGTTACGATCCAACACGGGTTGTGGTGGTTTTCTTGTCTGAAAAGAAGCTCCTCAGAAGAACCACTTGACTGATACTGACCACAAGCAGGATGAAAGCTTCCCCGATGGACCAGAACGCCACTCTGGTGTTGAGGTCCTCTGCTCTGCTGCGGCCCTGAGCCTCCCTCAGACGGAAGTGCGTCTGATAATCGATCACAGACTTCAGGGCTTCGTGGATGGAGACACATGCCGATTCCATCTAAGCAGAAATTCAACGGCTGAGATCATTTTCAGCAATGTGCACACAGACAGATCTATTTACAACAAAGTTTACTAATAATATCAAATGTATTATAGTGGCTTTTTATACTGCACACAGTACCAGAACCTTTTGTAGCAGAAAGCTGCATCAAAGGCTCTAGTTTTATAATTTGTGGGCTTAAGATTGGTAACCACTGGACCTAATGGAACTCCAGCGTGTCCTATGCTGTTCCACAGGAAGATAAATTTACCAATGAACAGAATGTAAACATGTCAATTTCATGTGTGTCAGAATCATAACTATTTAAAGACTGTACTAAGGTGATATTAAATAGTAAGGGTACACATAATAGTTTTAATGTTTCTAACCACTGAATGGGTGCCCCATTCAAATATTTAGAGAAAAATCAGCACGTTTGTGTAAGCGCAGAATTTACATTATTATACATAAATATAAATTATACAGTCACCACTTTAGAATAGCATAAAATGATCCAACAATTGTCTTATTCTTATTCATTATGACAATTCCAACCTTTCTCTTGAATGAGAAAAGAGAAACAGGAGGAAAAATTCTGTTGGTTCTCGTCCAAGTCAGTCCTTTTTTCCCCTTTGAATGTGTAGAGAAGAAACACCCTGTCATTTAGGAAAAACATACCTGAGTGAGTGCAGTCACTCTGTTTTCATTAGGGAACAGTGGAGGGTCGTCACCAACTTGAAAGTCAAAGTACACAGTCTTGTGGGTAAAGGTGGAGAACTCATTGCTGAAACAAAACTTGTAGGTGCCGTTTTTAGCAGCTGTGAATGTAAAGCTGTCGTATTGCTTCTTCATCTCTTTGTAGAGAACTGTACCGTCTGGATCCTCCAGACGACAATCGACGTCATAGTGTCCCCCAGTCACCACCTACACAGAAAGTGATTTAAATGCAAAAAAGTTATTTACCGTAAGACCCCAGTGTTGTTTAACCCAATCCCTATTAGTCACATCTGTAGTGTATAGTCAAGATAATCATTTGGCATCTTAAAATAATACTCCAGTGTTTTCAACTGACAATATTTATTTGGGGAAGAAACATACTTTTTGTAAATATTTTAATGTACACTAAGCTATGCATGAACGGTTTTATGCACTGCATTATAGAACATGTCAACACAATTTGTAAAGAGTCTTGCAGCAAAAGGATCTACAGCAACAACCAGGAATGGCCAGGCTGCCGCGTATTTCCAGTAAGCATTCGGCAAGTCTGTCGCAGAACTGGACTGCCTGCATAAACATATAAATGTACATTATTGCTTTTTTGCACACCTTTAATGCTGACATTTAGTGTCTTCTCTGTATTTAACTCATTCACCAAGGGAGCCGGGAACACTGTGCAAGGGGAGCAAGGTCCCCGTTAATTAGGGCTGCACGATATGGACAAAATATGGGTACCACAATTATGTTGCTAAATACTACGGTTGCAATATTTATCAATATATTAAATGTATTAAATATTTTTTTTTCAAGTAAAATATCTGAAGTATTTATATTAAGGGGTACACAAAGGTTGGAAAAGGCTCATATAAGAATGAAATACAAATCAACTTTATGATGGAAGAAATAGGAGAAAAATGTACAATATGGGCTAAAGAGTCAACAATTTGATTTTTTGTTAGATTACATGAAAACTTTGATTCATAACTCACAGCAAACTGTGATTTGTCACCCTGTCAAAACGACTACGTGTTAGGGCTGCAGGATATTAGGAAAACATGTGATATGCAATAATGTAGTTGAGTGTTGTAATGGCGACATCACATGCGATAAGTGAGTAAAAGCTTAGCCTTTATAGTGTTAATGTTTTTCTGCTTTGGATTTGCTGGTAACAGACTCTAGACTCTGACTAGTCTATGCAGAAAAAAATTAAATGCAATATTTCCATTCCAACATGTGTTTTGGGTTTTTTTTTTTTTTTTTTAGAATTTACTTAAATTGAGCATTTCAATGCTTCCCATAAAATATTTGAACAACTGAACATTGTTGAAAAGATATTATGAAAAAATATTTTAAATAATTTAAAATCTTAAATAAATGTAAACATGATTTAAATTATCTTAGGTTCTTAGCCAGAAAAAAACTGCAAAAGGAACAATCTATAACAGCAGCACAAAAGATAAATGGAAAAACACCATTCATTGCAGTTCAGTCAGTCTTTGGCAATATGGATATTGCACATGTTGATATTGCGATGACTGTAAATTTGCGATATATTGTGCAGCCCTACTACATGTCTTCAAAATGGCAGAGACCGATAGCATGATTTCGATAAACAGACGATATATTGTGCAGCCCTACAGTTAATGACCTTGAATTGAGAAGATACACCAGCTTAACTGCGGTGTACAGTATTTTTAAAACCTCACCTAGAGCTGTGAATGGTCAACCTGCCAAAAAACTGTGTATTGCAGCCAATCTGAAATATCACGCAAAACTGATTACACAAACTTGAAGCACTGGTGGCCTAATGATTAGGAAGTTACCTTTGCAATCATAAGGTTATGAGTTTGAATCCCAGGACTTCTAGTGGTACCTTTGGGGTACCCTTGAGCAAAGAGCAGTCCCCACACACTGCTCCCCAGGCACCCCCCATTAGTGGCTACTCATGAAGCACTCACTTGGTTAAATGGCTTAAAAGCAGAGAAAGAATTTGACACTGTGATGTGGTTACATGTGACCAACAAGGCCACTTTAGCAGTATTACACAGACCGATACTGTTTACTAATGATACATCACGCAGCCCTACCACCTTGATTTCAGAAGAAACACCAGATAACCAGGTACCTACAGTATGGTTGGACATACAGAGTATGTAAGATTGTTAAATGCCACGTGTCCTTATGGAACTGCAAAGATGAAGGAGAACAAGTTTGGCCACTCGTAGGGCTTCACATGTCTAGTCTTACCTGGAACTCGAGTGTGCACTTGGTGCCTATTGTAATATCCTCGTAAAAGCACTGCTTGGCGTTGTCTGGTAGCTCGAAGGTGAGCTCAGAGCCCCACACCCAGCCCCAGAGCAGCACCTGCACCAGCAGCCTCCTGCCACAGCCACGGAGCCACTCCATCTCGGTCAAGCGTGGACACACCAGATCTTTAGGGATGACAGAGACGGACAGACCTACAACAGAAAACAGGAGAAAATGAAGAGAAACAAAACAAACATACATAACAGATGAGCGTTTACTGTTATATCCACCTTTAAACAACGCAGCACCTGCTTTCTGCCACCTGCAGTGCAACGAAGCAACAGAATAAGAAGACAAATATCAGCGTTATTTTATAAATAATCCCCTTTAAACCCAACCGGGCCGGTTCAAGCGGAGGATGATAATAGCATTAGCATTAGCATCTAAAATGACCTAAAATGTGAGCTTTGCGACGTGAAAAGGAGGCCGTCTACAGCGGTTTTAGCGCCGAGATGTTTAACAATTTCAATCCGATCCGGTCAAGAAGCCAGCTAATCGAATTTAGCTCTAAAAACACATGAATAAACAGTAAACTCTCCTCAATGAGGATCCACTCACCCTACAGCCACTACCCGGATGAAGGAAGTCCCCGCCATGTGTCAATGACGTCAGTCCTAGCTACTTCCACATCACCAGCAGGAAGTAAACAGGCCGTGCCGACACGCGTGAACACGCCACGCAGTGACAGGACGCCCTGTCTCTAGATTTAACCGGGGAGCAGTGTGTGGGGATGGTCCTTTGCTCACGAGTATCTCAGTGATGACCCTAAGAATGGTGGGATTCGAAGCCACCACCTTTTGATCCCAGGGACAACTCCCTAGCCACTAGGCCACGTGCTACCGTTATTAATAATTATTTTATTGTTGTTTTTTTTGTTGTTATAATTATTAGATATTGATGTAGTCAATAGTCCTCCTGCTACTGTTATTAATAATAAATTATTTATTTATTATTGTTGTTATGGTAGTTATTATTGTTATTGCTATTATTGTTGTAATTATTATTATTATTATTATTATTATTATTATTATTATAATCATCATCATTATATAATAATAATAATAATAATAATAATAATAATTATTATTATTATTATCTTTTTTTAAATTCTTTTTTCATGTTTAGGGTTAATTTGGTTCAGTTTGGCGAGGGAGTGAAACACTTGCGAGAGCGTAAAGCACCTGTCTGTTCAAGCCCCCCGCTTTCTAACATTATGTCCAGGACAGTTGCTTTGTAGGGACTGACCCTGCAGCTAATGATTGTACATCGCTCTGCATGAGAGCGTCAGCCTTTAACAAGTGATTGTTGGGGGAAAGGGGAAGGCCGGCTGGAGTGTGCTGTTTTGGTTTGGCGCACTAAAATCTTGTGAAGCGGCAGCAGGACGACTGGGACCTGAACCTTGATTCAACTCTTTTTCTAAAATCCACACCCTAACAAAATTCTCACCCTTTTTGATGCTAGATTTCCATCAGAACTGCCTGTTGAAATGCAGGTAGGTCTCTTCTCATGTCGCTGGGTGTTTTTCTCACTCGCTTTCTGTTGTTTATTAAGTCTTTTAAACAGTCAAACTGCACCTGAACCACCACAAAACCACATAAAAAGTGAGTAGGTATTAAGTAGTTCTTAGTCTGTGCTTTAGTCTTTCTTAGTCTGTGCCATGCCAGGGGTCAAAGTAATTTGTTCCTCTGTCAGACAAGCCTTTTGAGCACCTGTGGCTCATAGTTCAAAATATGATTATTTTAAACATCTGGGCGCTGGGTATTGTTTCTGTATATAATATTGTGAGGGATTAATACAGTTTTAATCTCTTTATCTAATCTATCTATCTAACACATGAACACAAATTCCTTAAATGCAGCTTTCTACAATAACACTTCCTGAAGACCACAGTCCATTTGTTACCAGCACAACAGATAATGACAGGAGCCTTTGCATAAAGTTTTTGACAAATAACAGAAATGTAGATTTTAAAGAGGGAGAGGCAGATTTCCCTGGACACTACATCACTGAAACCCTCGCTGGGTGACTGTTTAAAAACTAAAATTAACATCAGTCACCTGAAACCATACAAAAGCAGTGTACAGAGGAAGGAAAGCACACTTGGGTGTTTGGAGCAATGTAGTGACTCTAGCACTATTGCACAGGATATGGACTGAAAGTCAGTAGTTACTTTTGCTGGGGATGTTGGGAAAAATTCAGCTGACTAAGGCTGAAGACCATGCTGAGGAGATCCCTCCCCAGTCCAGTCCAGTCCAGTGTGCTCGGTAACTAGGTAGGGCTAGGATACATTGCACCGGTAGATAATCCTGCAGGTCTATATATGAAAATGTAAATATATGGTACTATATCTAGTACTCAGGTGATCTAGATCTCCACCCCTGGATCTGGAGCTGTAATCTGGGGAGGGCTGTCTGGTAGCATCTGACTAGGATATCACCTCTAATTCCATACCAGGCCTTACAGCTGGTAGCCTAGTGGTTAGGGCAGTCGCCCTGCACTGTAAAAAAAAAAAAATCATAAAAAAATGGTAAAATGACTGCCAGCAACGGCTGCCAAACAAAAGCCATGAATTTAAAGTAAAAAATTTTATTTTAAATAAAGTGAAAAAACATTAAATTTACAGAAATTACCTATTAAGCTTTTCCAGGGAAATTCTGAATAGAAAAATTCTAAAATTTCAGCAGATAAAGAATGTTATTTTAAAGTTTTACCACTTGTTATTATGATCAAAAACCTTAATTTAAAAAGCCATTCTAAAATTTCAGCAGATAAAGAATGTTATTTTGAAGTTTTACCACTTGTTATTATAATCAAAAACCTTAATTAAAAGAGCAATTCTAAAATTTCAGCAGATAAAGAAAGTTATTTTACAGTTTTTCCACTTGTTATGATCAAAAACCTTAATTAAAAGAGCAATTCTAAAATTTCAGCAGATAAAGAATGTTATTTTACAGTTTTTTGGCTTATTATTATGATCAAAAACCCTAATTAACCTTCCTCTTGTGTTAGGGACAGCACCGACCCGTTTTACTTTTTTTTTTTTTACTAATTTTGTTTATTGCATCAAGGCTTTTTGACTTTGTCAGGCATCTGTATTTAATTAAAATAAAACAAAAAAAAAACAATTGTACTAAATTATAAAGTGCTCTGGTGAAAATTGTTACCTTTGTGTTGGTAGGGTCAGTTTTGACCCAGTTATAATTTAAGGTTATAAAACAATAGTTAGGGTCAAAACAAAAATCATA
>JBBPDE010000015.1:7919568-7931210 GCA_037974605.1 Nannopetersius ansorgii | reverse complement strand
ATTGGGATCATTTGGGGGGGCATTTTAATCTAGATTAATCTCAAGATTACAATGAGATTAATCTAGATTAAAAAAATGTATCTATGCCGACCTCTACTTTTAATTATTGCGATTAAAATGAAATTAAATAAAGAAGCCCTCAGGCCTGTTGAGGTAAGCACAGTTGTCATCCTCTATCTTATCACAGGTCAGATGGTGCAATACTCGTGGTCAGACAGCATTTTGGTCAAGGTGAGGTTATGCAACTTCTGAATGGAAGATAAGCCCATTGTGTTTGCCGAGGCTGGAGCTGATCACCTGTGCATCTGTTTTTAGTTTAGCTACAGTCAGGACACTCAGCGCAAGCTCTCACATGTTGAAGAAATCAACTGAATCACTCTCTCCTCGCTACACGTCTGCTAGCCTCTAAGACAGATTCCCGGAATTCCACCGCATCGCACAGCGCTGAGAGTCAATGTCATAAAAACGGAGTGAAGCCCACAGTCAAGATGGGGCCAGGTAAATGCAAGGAGCTGGAAAATTGCCTGCAGGGTCAGAACTTGCCAATTTTTTGAAGTTTTCTTTTTGCTCAAGGGTCTTGCAGCATCTGCAAATAGTTCAAATAAGTTGTCTAGATGCACTGGAACACACCGTTCTGTTATATTGAGGGGTTTCATTAACAAGAGTTGTGACCGTATTAAACTTCAAAGAAATCAATGCTATAAAAATGTTACAAAACTAATCATTATTACATTTCAGTGTTCATAGGTCCAGCCCACAAACTGCAAATTCACCCCATTTTGAAACCAATGCTTTCGTGACATCACAAAAAAAGCGTATTTCCATGTTCAGGCTTCATCAGTTTAGCCCCGCCCACTGAAGTTATAAGGAGTGTTTCAGCCTGCACTGCATTTTCAATGAGGCACCTTAAAGGGCTGTCAATCAAAACCAATCTATATCAGTCATAAAGGCACAGTAACGATAATTTATGGAAACGAATTCTTACTTTGGTACGTAATAAATATAGACTCTAGCTCTTTATTAATAATCGCATGGTGTATATATACATATATACATAGTATATGGATTAATAAAAGGTTATTAACATATTACTTTACGTTATATATTAAGGTCAATGTAGTACACAAACACCAAACAGAAGATACTGCCACACTCTGCCGCTTTATACAGTCAGTGTCCTGATAGTAATGTTCTAGACAGATACGAATAATGACCCTTGGGTGCAAAGACAGATAAGTTTTATCAACTGATAAAACGATACGGTTTTAATAGCCATGACATAAACGGACAACAAAAGGACTTCCGAAGCAGAGCTCAAGGGTTATATTAGGGTAAAATGCGCTTTAATCTACTGTTCTCTCACTTCTGTGCCCAGTAAGATACCCTCAGTATTGCACGTTAACTATAACTGTTGTCTATAAAAGCACCAGCCTACTTTTATTATGTCTTAACTGCGATAAATGAATGGGATATGTGCCATTTCTCCATGCGGGATCCTAAACATCTGAGATTCTCAAGATATTAAGTGGACTCGTGGACTTCTCTCCTTAAGCAGAGGTGTTTAATGGGGCTCAAAGCCAGAAATGAGATGGATGTTGTCGAATGTTGGTCTGGCTTTAATATCAACGTGATAAAGTCGATCCGCTGCCACGTATCAGCTCGCACGCAAAGTAAATCAGGTCACTGGCCGAAACGGGTTCACTGGACTCCAGCCCTGGAGTTTCGTGACGTAAATACACTCAATGTATCTCTTTACCTAATTATCAGGCCCTTCGTCAGTTAGTTATTAGCTCCGTAGATAAATTACATTCTCCACTTCAGCTTTGAGAAATGCATCAAATTTTACTTTAACTACATTCTGAGGGAGTTCACAGAACAATCTCCTGATATATTGCTAATTTATGCTAGATTTTATGCTAAAAATGACATTTAATAATAACCGCGCATTGTTTTGTTGGTTAAACCATAAAACGCTATGTTTATGGCTTTTAAAAAGATGTAAATCTACGCATATGTAAGTAGGTACCATCTCATTTTTTCCTTTCCAATGCAATGAATGTTTGCAAGAATATCAGTAATCAGCTGGCGAAGATTTATTGTGATTCTGCTTCAATTGACACTTTTCCCCTGTACTGTCCTGACCTGTCTGTGCTCCTGGCCATTTGAGGGGCTAATAATAATGTATTCCACTTAAACCATGTATATACGATGCCATTTGTTTCTCGGCAATTGTGGTTTGTCGTCTAGGCTGAGCGTTTTCTGTCCATTATATTCATATCTTTTGAGTATATGAATCGTTTTGGGCCTGAGCACTGTGATTTTTTAAGTGTCATAGTCGCATTTGCTTTCTTTGTTTCTACGTTTCCAGCAAAAAAATGTGTTCCGCAGCCAACAGAGCTCTCTAATGGGCCGTGTCGAGGGAAAAAACGTGAACGTAGACTTACAAATGGCGTTTTCTCCCCAAATTTACTCCAGAACGTCATTTTGACACTGTTCCTGTGTCCCGTCCGCTGGTCAAAAGTCTGGCACTGCTGGAAGGGGGGGCTGTACAGGTGCAGGCTGGCTGCACATTCCGTGTGACTGACGTTCTCTACCCGGTGGAGGCCTATGGAATCTGCAACAGAGAGGCATTCCAGTGGAAACATTCAAGCGAAGCCGTATGGGGTTTCCGTTTACAGCACAGCCACGTTTCACATGCAAGAGGTGGAACCTCAAACCACACGGGCTCAGGCTGGTGTCTACTGTACATCTGAATGAAGAGTTAATTATAGCGGCATCTATTTTAGGGTCAAGCCGTATCTGAAGACTTGGTGTTAATAAGCCTACTGCAATAAGTCGGTTCACATTTGATGCTACAGACATGTCTGGCAATGAATGGATGTAGGATCGAATGACAGGGACCAGAAGGAAAAGAGATGCCGCCTGAAGAAACATTTATAACATTTATAAGTAAGCATTTTGGTCCAGTGCTTAATGGGTTATTACGTGTCTAGGCCATTAATGGATGTACCATTCCGTACCATTTGGTTCAAAAAGCACCATTGTGAGAGCAGCGCTATTACCATTGATGTAGGCACACTGGTTTTCCAGTAAGACTCGCTGGGATTTCTGGACCATGTCGCCGTGTGATTTACGGTCAGGCCATTCAAACAGGGTCTCCTTCAGCTGGCCCTCCAGGAGCTTCATGAAGCAGTGGGAGTCTGCATGGTCATGGATTGAACTGCGAGCAAAGAAACGGAGCAAGGACACTCTCAGGAATACGCAACACTCGCTACTTTTAGATTTCATGTAAATATATCATTAAGCAAAAATAGAAAGAAAGAAAAAAGTCAGAGCTGTGGCTTAATGGGACGACGGCACGGCATTTTTTGTGCAGACCCATAATTTCACTCTCGCAACGTGATCCAAGCAGCGTCTGCTTTGCAAAGCAGTTACATAAACCAGTTTTTAGAACATTCCACGCAAACTGATCATGGAAATCCACTTTTGTCTGCCTTTTGATCCATTTATTTGTGCTTATCTCCCTTTATAACCTCACAACACCCAAACCTCATTCACTGGCACCATGTCTCCAACCACACAGAATCATTATTTATCATCATTTATCATTAACTACGCTCATAAATAAGGCAAAGGTCTCTGTTTCGCCTACAGACGACATCAAAGCAGAGATGATCCATGAGGATAACACCATTGCATTGATGTGAAAAAGTACACATTCATCAGTCAATACACTTCTTGAGTGTTTTAACACACAGTTACTAGTTATTTGGTGAATGTAATGTATTGGGGAAAAAAATGAAAACATAAAATGTGGCCATGGCAAATGTTACGCCTTTATATACAATAGATCTAGTCCATAAATAGACAATTGGGTACAAAACTTTGCTGAAAAATGCCACATTTGAAATGTAGAATCTTCCATGTAGTTATTTTTACATCGAGAACCAACAAAACATGCTGTTTGAAAGGCGTATTCAAAATTTCACGTATGACTGAACGCAGCAAACTATGTAACAGGAAAATGTTCTTTTAAATTTCAATGCAACAAAATGTGTTTTGCTGTTTCAGTATTGAGATCAGTAACCTCTTACCTGCCATGCCCTTCACCCCAGCAGAGAATCATAAGGTTGAATTTGCCATTGCCCTCATCCACGAGATTCCTGGTGTACCTGAACAGGGACATTAAAGGTTATTTAAAGTAACATTTTAAAGTCAGAAGCTATGAAGATGTTGATAACTAACTTTGTCAGTTTGAAAACCTGGTTCCAGCAACTGTGGCTCAGACCTATAGACCCTGATTACTCCTCTTAAATAACAGGCTTCAAATTAATACCCTTTAGACATTAATATCAGCCTAGCAAGATTTCAGGTGTGAGAAAGACTCATGCTTCTGAACACCAACTGAGGAGAGTTTATTTTAAACCTTCTTAAAGAAGTAAATAGATAAAACCATACGGCACCACAAAGAAATGTGCATTTATGCTTTACACATTGTTTTACGGTTATATACAGGTTTTAGTTTACTGAGTATAACTGAGCTGAATGTATAATTGAATGTATACTTTTGTCCAGCTGGTGGCCGGAAGGTCGTGGGTTTGAATCCCAGGACTGCCCCAGGACTTAATCCTTGAGCAAGGGACACATTGCTCCCTCTGCTTCACTTGATAAATCAATTTCACACACTGTGGTGTGTTCATGTGTGCACTATTCTGAGAAGAATGTTGTTTTTTTACAGTTCAGATATGTGTGATGTGAGTGACACTGGAGACATCCTTCTTTATACTCATTTCTGGGCCTGGGCTAATTCGAGAACGTGTGATAAACAGCGTCAGGGGACAGGACGAGCCCACAGATTTACAAACAAGGCAATCCTTTTTATTTCCCACCCGTAGCCGTAAGCCCCCCGCTGCGATTGGCTCGAATTTCGGACTCTCTAGCTGTCCGGCGTTCTAGAACGCCCCCTTCGCTTCTACTGAGCCAATCACAGCCAAGGGAGTCGGGTCCGTTACGAAAACGGGTGGGGTTCCTGTGAATATCAGCGGGTGTGCATCAGAAACTGGACTGCTATTGGTGCCCCCCCATCCCCTCCCTGCAACACCTCCTTTCTGAAGTCTTCTCCAAACACAGTGAGACCAACTGATCGACCAGAACAATAAACAGCCAGACTGGAACAAACAGACAGGCTTTCAAAACAAAAAAAGGCCCACTCTCAGCTGTTTCACAAACAGTAATCTAACCCATAAACACATGTTTCAGAAATGCATTGACCACGAGCTACAGTCAGAACATTTTCAGAACAGTTTAGAAGCTCTTTATTTATATTAAATCAGAGGACAGTGATTTATCTGTAAAGAAATAGATAGAAAGTCTATTAGACAGAGAGTCAGAAAATAGACAGAAAGTCAGAAAATAAAAAAGACAGAAAGAGCATAATAATAATAATAATAATAATAATAATAATAATAATAATAATAATAATAATAATAATAATAAAATGTTATCCTCACCTGTATTGGTCAAATTTGGCAAATTTCATCCACTCCTGAGGTTTGCTCTCATACGATTCCATAATGTTCTGCACCTCCTCAATATTGATGTGGTCACTTTCGAAAATTTTGTGCAGGATTTTTATGAGATCCTCCAGAGTCTCTGGCTTCACCACTTCGGTTTGATCCATTTTTTTCAGCTTTTTCTTCTGTAGAACCCAGTCTGGATGTCTGAATGAGTGGAGCTCACGTTTTATAGATTTTGGCCAACTTCAGTGGACCGAACCACTCTGCTGTGAGGGGTCGACTGTCTGTTGAATCGAGTTCAAAACTTAGGCAAAAATAGTTTTAACCCACGATGTGGATGTCTAGTTTAGGATATTACTAAATATCAAAACGACAATAAAAGATGCGAGTGAAAAACTGAGGAGAGTTTGAATTCGTTTTGATGCAACATAGCCCCCCATGTTTTTGCCACTTGGATCAGTCCTGCCACACGGTCTAGTTTTGAACTGGGCTGGTGTTCAACTATGGACCAGAAAAGAGAGGCTGTTGCATTAAATCGTACATGTTTAGAACGAAATCTACCTCTAGACACATAAGTATGCAGATTTTAACCTTTTTTACTACACACACAACCCCCAGAAAAGACAGAAACTCTATTGAACACGACGAATAAAGATTGGCCAATTATGGTGAGGATGCTCACAGAGGGCGCGTTCACTTGCTAGAGTGCAACAAGAAACGTTGTCTCGAACCACACAGAATCAATATTGATCGCCTTTTATCAATAACTAAGCTTATAAATAAGATTACAGGACAAGATACACCTCTGATAATACTCTGATACACCTATTTATTACATCAAGGCAGATGTTTCACAAGGATAAGACCGTTGCACTTGTGTGCAAAAGTTTTTTATACACATCCTCTACAGAAAACACACTTAAACACACTTTTCCCAGCACACATTATATTTTATATGCTTTAAGTGACCCCTTAGGGCATCTTCACCCCAGCAGGGAGTCATAACGCTGAATTTGTGAAAAAGTTATTGCCCCCACTTGTGCACTTGGGTTGTACAGCAGGACAGCAAGTCCACCTCTGAATTGGTTAGTGAAGGTTTTGGAGTGGACTAGTCAAAGTCAGGACTGTCAGGAATCAGGAATCCAGTTGAAAAAGTCAGGAATCCAGTTTAGATGCTGTGGCATGACCTTAAGAAGGCAGTTCCTTCAATATGGCTGAATTACAACAATTCTGCAAAAAAGAGTGGGCCAGAATTCCTCCACGGCGATGTGAAAGACTCATTGTCAGTTATTGCAAGCGCTTGATTGCAGGGTGGCACAACCAGTTATTAGGTTTAGGTAGCAATTACTTTTTCACATATAGTCAAGTATCACAAAATTTTGTGTTTACTTGGGTTATCTTGGTCTATTATCTGTGTTTGATGATCTGAAACATTTAAGTGTGACAAACACGCAAAAAAAAAAAAAAGAAAAAAGGAAGGGGGCAAATACTTTTACACAGCGCTGTATGTGACATTTGTCCAGAACGTTCAGTTATTTAACAGAGTTTAGTATTCTGATGGCCTGGGGGAAGAAGCTCGTTACGTAACTGTGCAGCGCGTAATGTTTTCCAGAGGGCAGGGGCTCGAACAGCCCATGTGCTGGGTGTGTGGAGAACTGAGTAGCGTAGTTCTTACACAGATGAGAGTGAGGTCCTGATTATTTTCTCTGCCATCCTCACCACTCTTTAAAGTATCTTCTGTTCAGCGGCAGTGCAGCTACCGTGCCAGACTGAGATGCTGCTGGTCAGTATACTTTCTGTAGTGCCTCTGTAGACAGTTGTGAGGACAGGAGAAAGTGTGGCTCACAATCTCTTTTCCAGTTCATCCCAAAGGTGCTGAATGGTTTGAGGTCAGGGCTCTGTCTGGGCCAAGTTCTTCTACACTGAACCCTTCAACCACGTCATTACTGACCTGTGCACTGGAACATAGTCATACTGCTCTTTCAGTCGCTGTTGCACAAAATGGTATTTGTGGTCCATGTCAGGTCATCTGTGATGAACCTTTTCTATCCCTGCGTTACTGTGTCCCAGTGCACAAAGCAAGGCCAATAATTACGTGGCTGGAGGAGTTCAGTGTGGAAGAACTTGACTGGTCTGCACAGGGTCCTGACCTCAACCCCATCCAGCACCTTTGGGATGAACTGGAACAGAGATTGTGATCCAGACCTTCTCGTCCAACATCAGTGCTTGATCTCATAAATGCTCTTCAGAATAATTGGACACGAAATACTTTTGTACATAAAGTGTATCTAGTGCAACGGGTGTCAGTCGTCCTCTGACAGGCAGTTTACTCATCACCCTGCAAACCAAAATACACGAAATTAGTGTAATCTGATGAATTACGTTTCAAGTGACAGTCCCATTTCTGTGGTGGCAGCGTAACTTCATGACAAATTCAGCTTTTTCTAGCTTTATAGTGGGAAACCTTGATTCTGGGTCTAGACAGGACTTCCACTGTAGTCCATATTAGCCTAAATCGGTCTCTAAATTTTATTTTAGAAGGTTTTTCTATATTTTAGATCAATATCAACAACAATTCTTATAACTGTAAAACAATAACAACTGCAATAATAATAAGTAAGTAATAAGTAATAACAATAAAAATATTAATGAGTAGTAATAATAATAACAACATAACAACAACAGCAATAATAATGATAATTATTACATACAAGATATTATTATTATTATTATTATTATTAATAATAATAATAATAATAATAATTGTAGAATTAGTAGTAGTAGTTATGATAATAATGATAAAAATAGTAAATAAAATAGTCAAATAGGGAAAAATTATTCAAAAAGTGACTGCCAGTGAAAAAAGAAATGTATCTCTGATATTGCATTTGAATATCCACTGTGTCTCTCCACCAAAATGGAAAAGCAGTTTACTGACATGATCCACAGACCTACATTTATTTCACATTTACAGTTTTACATCAACAGTTATCACAGTTATTGCCAAAAGGTCAGTGAACGAAGGTCAGAACGAACTTCAGGTACCAATCCCCCACTGGCCCACCCCCGCACACCCCCGCACACCCCCCGCACATTTGAGTGTTTTCCGGTTACGACACACCTGGTGAAGAAGGAACTGTGCAGAGGGTTCCAGGAGCAGGTTTGGGAACCCATGGTTTAAGGTTTGTTAGGAATACAATTTATTTGCCTGAGTTGTTGACCACTTGCAGGAAAAATGTAAAATATTTAATGAAATCGACTACTTATATGAATTATTAGCCAATGTTGACAAATACTAAAAGGAACACTAAGGAAATTAGCCACAGAATGTTTTTCTTGTCTAATAGTTTCAGGGAAATGTACTTCAGTATTGCAGAACTGTTTCTCCTCCACATCGCCACCCTGAACACACACCACTCATCATCAGGATTAATTGTCTAAGATTAACATTTGCTATTAATAAGTTCAGTGATAAATGTGCATTTTGAATGATGAACAGGGTCATTAAAAAAGGGGAGCTTTTGGCGCTCAAACGGCTATTTTGTGATCATCACTGAAAAGGAGGAAACCCACCCATGACCACTGAAGGATCACAATAATTGCATGTATGTTTGTGGTTACAAGTGTCATATATGACCAATGAAACAATATAAAATAATGAAACAACTGACCACTTGTAGGTAAAATGTTTTATTCAACAGTCATGGCTTCAGTCTCTTGCTGATTTTCTTTGAGAACCAAACTAATACTTAAGCAGGGATAACCACTAGGCCACCGGCTGCCCATATATACATATGTGTATATATATATATATATGGGCCGCCGGTGGCCTAGTGGCTATCCCTGCTTAATCGCGGTTTCAGTCTCTCACTGATTTTTTCTGAGAACTGAACTAATAACTGTTCGTGGAAACCCCTGCACCTAATTGTTTCTGCAAATAATTATTAGTTTGGTTCTCAAAGCAAATATATATATTACTACTAAGTTACTTTTACCTTTTAAGTAAAAGTGGGACATTGCCAACAGTGTCTTGTGGCCAGAAACTGACCCCTGATAAAGGAGGGGCAGCTAGTGGTTAGAGCATTCTCCCTGCGACCAGAAAGTCCGGGTTCGATTCCCAAGACCGCTAGGCACCGCTGAGGTACCCTGAGCAAGGTACCGTCCCACACACTGCTCCCCAGGCGCCGTGTTCGTAGCTGCTCCCTGCTTCACTTGGTGAATGGGTTAAATGCAGAGGAAGTGTTTCGTGCTGTTCACACCGTGTGCTGTGTATGACAAATGGTCACTTTCACTGACTAGAGAATAGCCAATCATATGCAGCATCTTTTAAGTTATCAACAAACTGACCCCTAAGAAGCTGAACAACAAGGTGCATATACAATGAAACAGTAAATACATTATTGTTCTACTTCTGCCAGCAGAACACACACTGCTATATCGGTGTTACTGCTGTGCTGAGCATAATTCATTGAATTAAATACCTTTATCATGATATTATGGACAGTAAAGACAAACAGTCGTGCTGCAGAATGACAGAAGAGTGGCAGGGACATTGGAGATCCCTTCAGTATTTGCATGTGTATTTATCTATAATGTGTCTAGACTGGTCCCAGGAGAGCCTTCCTGTGTTGCACAAGCGGTTGATAAAAGTCCATTTGGCCAGACTGTGTGAGAACTTTTTCTCACAAGCCATCAGACTCCACAACACACTGCCACACACACACACACACACACACACCTGAACTGTGAACTCGCTCAACTTTCCAACATTACACATCACTTTTTTAAAGCACATGCAGCTACATGCACATGTCATGTTCCGTTTGTTTTACTGTGACAGGCTGCAAAATGCCTAAAGAGTCAAGGATCCTAGATAAAGGAGTTGGTGTGGGGGATGGTGTGAACCTCTCTAGACCACAGAATAACAAGCGACTGCACAAGACAATTAATGCATTTCAGGTAAAAGCAGAGTTTGACTCTGCATCACCACACAACCAGTCAGACCTGCACTGTTACAGATTCTCTCATCTTAGAAAGGTTTTATTTGATATACTTTCATTTGTAGTTGTTCACTCAACAACTTTCCAGAGTCGAACGAGAATATAAATCTGCAGTTTCTGAAATAAACAGATAAGTTGTAGTGTATGGTACAAACAGACAGTAGTTATATTGCATATTTTAGCAGCCCCTTTTACACCATTTATTAGAAGTCAAGACCCCGACAGGACCACCAGAAAGCAGGTATTACTTCCACGACTGCGCTTTATATTTCCACAATTACACAACCACGATAGACTCGTTGTCTTTTGTAGTTGGTCCACTTACCCTATAATGTAAAGTAAAGTAAAGTAAAGTGGCTCCTTATAGTCGCATGTGAATCACAGCACACAGTATAAACAGCACAAAATTCTTCCTCTTTAACCCAGTGAAGCAGCGGGCAGCCAGGAGTACAGCGCCCAGGGGACGGTACCTCAGTGGTGCCGCTAGCAGTCCTGGGATTTGAACCCGCAACCATATAATCCCAGGGGCATATCCCTAACCGCCAGCTGCCCCGGATGGGACTCAAACCTAGAATGCCTCATGCCTTACCCATTAGGCCACTATAGGTGCACATCGTCGATCTGCAGTTTCTTGATTGATGCTGGACAACCACAACTTCCATGAAAACATTGTCATTACTTGTGTCACTGCTTATGAAATACTAATATCATGCTGAATATCACGACTTATATCACTATTACGTGCAAGTATGGACTCTGTATAGAGAACAGCTCCAAAGCACTATTTGTATCACTATTTCAGCTGTAATTTGTTTATTCATCTACAGTATTTATATCCTCCTCTCCTGCTGACAGGAGCATTTTGGTATGTAGTATAGTATATTTAGTACCGAGTATGTTCAGAGTATTAACTTCCTGGAGTTTTATTTTGGCTTATACTATATTTTATATTGTTCTGTGTGTGACTGTTTTCTGATTCTATTTTTTTAATCCTGAAGTCTGAATGACAACCTATTTTTGTCACGGGACAGGCGTTTAAGCCTAGCCCTGGAGCTACCTGGAATAACACCAGACTGAGACCAGAATGCCATGATCAGAACTCGGGTTTATTCTCAAAAACAAAGAG
>JBBPDE010000015.1:7884032-7895483 GCA_037974605.1 Nannopetersius ansorgii | reverse complement strand
TATATATATATTTATTTGCCATATGTGGACTGTCTAGGCCTCTAATGTAATGTAATGTCCGGTTGAAGTTCAATAGCAGGATCATTTAGTAGTTGACACGTATAGAGTAATAAAAGGTGGCTCATAAAGATAATTTATGAGGTTCTGCAATATACAGAGTCTTTGAGGTGCTTAATCTCATTAGTAATTTATTTTATATCTAAAATGTTTATGACCATAGCCTAATAATTACATCAGAATTCTGCAGCATGATTCTGTAACCTCATGCTGAGTGACTGCCTAGGTTACGGGTCTCTGCATCCTTTTTCCCCCCTCCCTTCTTATCTGGCTTGTTAACACAGAGGCGTTAACTAATTCTGACGTCAGACCTACACGACTTCTATCAAAGTGTCTGACTTGAAAGCGTCTCCCGCTTTTAATTTGTTTTTCTGGGTTCAGCCACTGAGGAGCGAGAAGCTCTTTGTTGCGGGTCTCGCTGGTGAAGGCGGTGGCCTCATTTATTATCACCTAGAGATAAAGAACGTAATTAAACATCACATTTTGACTAGCGCATAAATGCTGTGATCATAACCTTTCAAAACATCTACTTGTCTCCACAGCAGATGCAAAACAGCCCAGCAACCGTAGTGCAGAGCTTAAAAATAAAAAGAGCTCCTAAAAGTGACAAACCGGGACGTTAGTTTCTAATTGGCACCTTCTTAACATAAATATACCTTGTCATCACATAATGTTCAAATTAAGAAAAGAGCCCCAGACGCGTTAGGAAGTTACACAGAGCAGCTCTTTTGTGTCAAGTCTTGCTCTATTTGTTTACGGGTGCTCCTTGCAAGCATTTTGTGCCTCTGTTTGCCAGGGAGACTGGATGGCATTCTTCGCTGGGCTCCAGCGGACTGGGCCTATTGTGGCATGCTTTATCCTTCTGTTTACTATCACAGTCCAGTGGCGAGCATCCGTGCATGATGTCACATCTTTATTCGTGGCCACGCTCTTTTACTCGGATGGAATCACACTCTGTTGGCCCGTTCACAATTCGTCGTATGAAGGCCCAGTGTAGAAAAGTCCCAGTGTTTTTGAGTCTGAACGAAAATTATTGCATATTTAGTCTGCATACAGATCAGCACGCGGGCAATCCAGGGTTTTGGCTTCAGACCAGAATTTGGCTGCATACTGATTTTTCCCAATCAGTGAAGGCCCTTATCTCCCTACGCCGCCGCCGTTGTCGGACAGTTAAATTACTGCGGCGCTGAAGCCCATCACTTTGATGAAAGACCGTTTTGATATTGCCTTATTTATTTATTTATTTATTATAAATTTATTTATGTGCTGTTACATCTGCGCTCGTTTTGAAAATAGATGCTCCTGCTAGATAATGTGCTGAATTAGAAAACCTATTGTTTGTGCTGGTAGATCTTCTTTGATGTCAACTGCACACAAGCAAGGAAAAGTTTGTTGGCAGGGGGCCACGTCTTTGCTGAGTTTCTAACAGAGGTGATGTTGACATCTGATGCACACTGTCACAGGTGGAGCAGAAGATGTCCTATTTTTGACCGCCAGTCTGTTATGTGTCTGAACACTTGCGTCACCCACCTGCCTTCGGATTCGGATGCGACTGTACGCAGCCGAATCGTTCAAATGCTCTTCTTTCCCACAAGCGGTACAGTATAATGGACGAGGCCCTCTAGCTCTCAGGGGCTGCAGTGTCGACATACCAGAGGGATCTAAAAGGGTGCCTAGGCGATCGCTGAAGTTACCACACAAGAGAGGTTTCTGTTGCTATGAATAGCAGCCCGTGAGCCTCTCTCTCAGCAGCTATAGTGTTTCAAAATGGACGAAGGGGATGTTTTTAGCAGAGGAGGAATTTTGGCGTGTCGCTTTTCTCTGCATCATGTCGTCTCAGGGCACCGCGGCTAAGAGACACTAGTTTCAAGACTTAGGTCTATCAACCTCAACTTCATGTTTATTTGCGGCGTTTTTCCACCAACGTCTGGTAGTGGAGCTCTGTCTTAATCTCTATTGAAATAAATCAGTGAGTGGCCCTACACCGTCTGCATTTCTCCAAGCTGGATATCATTAAGACCGTAATCCACTTTAAACACACCTGACTGCAATATAATTGGATTCTTCATATAGATTCGAAGCAGGGCTTTCAGTTTAATGCCAAGCTACTATTCCTAACTCCTAACGGCAGCCTCTGGACTGTCTGTTGTCACAATAGTTCATTGACACTTAGACGTTATGAAAAATTTCATTTACACAGTCAAATGCGAAACTGTGATTACCTCTGATCAAATTGTGTGTTTTATTGCTTCTTTAAGAGTCAACACGTTGTCTATGAAGGACACTTTCTTTTCTCTGCAGAGGATGCATGCTTATTTTCACTTGGGAAATCAACAAAATGTGTAATTTCATCAAGGGTGGCCAAACTTTTGCATACAACTGTATATAGTTATAGGAATAAGTCTGTGTGCTTGGGTTTGGCTTTTAAATGTTCAGTTTTATGTAGCTGCCCTGGAGATCTCCACTGAAATGTTAATTTTGCTTAGATGTTTGCCAGGACCACAGCAACAGGCGCCACCATTCCCGTTAGTGTCAACGTTTGTTTACCCCTCAATGTTTTTTCTTTTTTCCTGAAACGTACAGAAGGTTGCGCTGCCGTTTTCTCCCACTCTGTCCGCTCCCGTCGTATTCCTGCCGGGCATGTTCTCTTCTAGTCAACACAGGAAAAACAGAGCGGGAGAGACATCTTTTATATTGTCTGTGATGCCTGCTGTCTCTTTACCATTAGATGAGTCAGTGTGTGTATAAATAGATACCATGAATGGCATTCATTGCATATGAGGGTGTTATCTTATGCCATCCCGCTTTCACTTGTTCTGTCCCGATGCTGGTGGCAGATGTGGCTCTCTCGTTACTCTTTGGTTGAGGAGCTTATGCACATCATCTAACACTGCTGTTTTTGGTTCAGTGGTTTATGACGTGATGTTACGGACGGATTTTTAATCTTGCTGGACTTTTATGTTTTCATCTCCAGGCAGATCTTGACAGCGCATTCTCTGCCGTGCCATTTTCGAGGAGTGACTCGGGGCGCTGGGGTGTTTGCTGTGGAAAACTTTTCTCTGTCGCTACCCGTATAAAACCGAGTTACCTAATCAGGCGGTAGACGGATGGCTGATTGCACGGGGCCCCTCACGCACGATGAGTTTGATCTACCTATTTTCACCGAGCTCCTCCCGCCCAGGGTTGTGCTTCACAGTAAGCTCTGAATCAACTGAAACAAGAAAAATCTGCTGTTTTAATCATCAGACGCAACAATAATGTGAATGACAGTAGATTAATGTACAGTTTTTATATCTAAGGGCTTTGCGTTTTGTTGTGTAATAGTGCCTTCAGTGTGATTTATTGGTCAAGGACATGAAAACTAAGCTTCAAACATTTGACATTTTCAACTGCTGCTGTTTGTGCATTGTTACATTTTGTGAGCGGTGTCTATAGATCTGAAGCTGAATGTGCCTAATGCTTTAATGCAACGTTTCTCAAACTATGGGAGCCTCGCTTTTGCACCAGTCAAAATTCAGTCAGATCAGGTCTGATCTCAGCGATGCTGTCACTGCGTGCCCCGCCCCGCCCCCTCTACTTCACGGCCCGCCCCTTGTTTCAGCATTCTAGAATGTTCTGCGTTCCGCCCATAGTTTCGTTCACTCCAAACTTTTCACGGACACACACGGCACGAGAGCCACGAAAACAAAGGACAGAAACAGGCTCAGAAAACACGCTCCGAGTGTCTCTGTCAGCGCGTCTTCCTCGTTTTTTTTGTGCCAAATAATCCCTGTGGGTGACCAGACATGTAATTTAATTTATGTTAAAAGTCCTTTTGCACGTTCAGCACCATTTGGCAGTGTGTAGTTTTAAAAAAAATAATAATAAAACAAAAAATTGATAATTACCCCTCCTGCATATGTGCAGGGCCCTGCAGCCCCAAAGCCTGACATGACTGGTCCCCAGGACAAATAAGTTTGAGAAACGCTGCTTTAATGCTCATCTGCTGGATCTGGTGTGCCTCACCCATGTGCTTTAATACTTCAATATGTAGAGGCTAACATTAGTCAAAGACTAAAGGGATTTTTTTAGAGAAACATTAGTTTTTCTCCGCACCTTTGGGTCCAGAAAACTGTAAAAGTGCTTTTTTTCATTGACTGTCTGTTCAGCACCGAAGGGTCCAGTTTATAGTGTTTGGTATCTGCTCAAGAATGGTACCAATAGAATGTAATGGGCACCAAAGGTACATTGGGAAGTAAATGCTAACCCGTCTGGCCGAGTCCCACAGAAAGGTTAGTGTAGAGCGGAATGCTGAAAAGGTTAACGCAGGCTGTGATAGGTGTCAGAACATACAGTGCATACAGGCGCACACTATCCTCCACTAAAAGCACCTGCAAATGGGCATTCTAGCATCAGAACTGGGCCATGAAGCAAAGGAAGCGGGGCAGCATGGTCTGATGAATCACATTTTCACATCATGTTGGGTGTATGTTACCTACCTGGGAAAGAGATGACACCAGGATGCACTATGGAAAGAAGGCGAGGTGGCAGAGGAAGTGTGAGGCTCTGGGAAATGTGCTGCTGGGAAACCTTGGGTGCTGCATGTATGCGACTTTTACTTTGATGTATACCTCTTATCTAAACATTGTTACAGACCATGTTCACCCCTTCATGGCAACAGTATTCCCTAATGGCTGTGGGCTCTTTCACTAGGATAATGTGTCCCTCCACAGTGCAAACATTGTTCAGGAAAGGTTTGAGGGACAGGACAAAGAGTTTGGTTTGAGGGGCAGGACAAAGAGGGGTTTACTTAGCCTCCAAATTCCCCAGATGTCTGTCTGATCAATCAGCTGTGGGACATGCATGACAAGCTAGTCTGATCCATGGAAGCCTCACCATGCAACTCGCAGGATTTAAGGGATCTTTTGCTAACATCTTGGCGCAGATACCACAGCACCTTCAGAGGTCTTGTGCAGTCCATGCCTCATTAGATCAGAGCTATTTTGGCAGCACAGGATGCAGGTGGCTTTGATGTTAGTGCTGACTGGCGGATTTTGATTGATATGTCATCATGGTGAGTTTGCTTTATGGATGCATTATGAAATCAAATGTATGTAAACATATGGAGACACATAAGGGGACATAAGGACATAAGGATTCCCAATCTAAAATATTAATACTGTTATCAAGTATTATATAGTGGTGTGTCCCTAGTGAGTAAGTATGGTCAGTGTTGTAAAATATTACGAGCCTGTGTGTGGTCTTTTACCATCATTTGATAAGAGGCTGTTTATAATGCATTTGAATGTGGAACGACTTTATCTTCATAACTGTCACTCAAGCTGAAAGCCACACACCAAGATGAGGTCAGATCCTCTTTAAGCAGATATCAGCATTTTCTCTCCAGCACAGAACTGCAGATAAGCTCCAGGGTGGTGTTTTTGATGGTTTGTTTGCCACAAAGTGTCTTATTTTAGCTGAATTTAGCCCAAAAGTGAGAGTTTTGCTGATTTTGTTTTTTCAGGATGAAACCTGTGGTAGCTAAACTCTTGCAAAGCAAAACTGATGGCACAGTCTTGTCATAAATCTAATATAATTTGTCCGTGATGAGCCTTAGCCATATGTCATAAGTCTCTGTGACTTTCCCTAAGACAAGACCCCCACCCCCCCGCTGTGACTTAAAGCAGGTTCGTGATGGATGGGGGAGGGCACACCTGTGCACTTAAATCGGCTGACGCGAAGGTCATAGAGTTGAATTTCAAAAAGGAAAAGCGCGAGGCTGTCTGTTGCAGGGCTCTTTTGCGTGTGTGATCAAACCGTGAGCTCAGGCCTTTGTTTGGTGCAGGAAGATGAATTATAGATAGAGAACGCAGCATCAGTATGTCATTCCCCTGTTATGCTCACCACATAAGATACGATGCGAAACAGAACACAGGACTGCCACGCTCGTGTGGGATGCCTTGGGTGATGCTGCGAGTGCTACTTGTGCCACAGGATGCTATTTCATAACCTGCCCTTTGATGTTTTGCTTTAGAAAAACCATCAAATCAAAGCGGAAACAAGTTGTACGAAAATAACTGCAGAATTCCCAGCTACTATAAGATCCGCGGCCCTTTGAATGAAAGATTAATCTGAGCTATAGGCTCACTTGCCAAATGGATTCACATAACCTACAGTGTGTGCATTTTTCATAACGTTAGACATTTTGATCTAAAAGCTTATAGTCAAAAGTGAAACGTGAATGAACTTTGTTTCCTAGACATCCGTGTGCGAGTGTGTGCCACTACCAAATAGTACCAAGCTGGAAAGGTGAAAAAGAAAAAAGGTGAAGAGACACTTTCCCTCGGTGAGGGACAGATGGTGCTCTTCAGTTTGCCCACATCTTCTTTCACTAAGCCTCTCCTCGTCCGACAACACGGTTCCAATCAAGGAACTGTCTTTTAAAAGACACACCTCTTCCTTAAGTAAGCACCTCGTTGAACAAAGGCCTGATTCTGGCCAACTTTGTGGACACAGTTTGGGGCATAACCTGTTCTATTACTGTGGTGGTGGGGGGGGGGGTGCGCTTGTGTGCATGTTTATGATTATCTGTGTTCAAACTTTTGACTGGTAGTGTATATCTGATCTGTGTAAGGAAAAGTTCAAACAAGCCTCGTCAAATGATTTTTCTTTTTTTTTAGGGATGATCGGCCATTAAGTGTGATCGGCCGATACCGATTTTTCCGATACCGATTTTTTTCCCCAGATAACAGAAAATTAGAGCTGCTACACAAAAAAATGGGTTTCAACTTTTTTAATGTAACGTGGGAGTTACTTTCCCTGTTTACTGGTTACTTGTTTAATAGTGACACATGATAGTGGCAGCTCTACAGCAAATACAAACAAACATCTAATTTTCTTTAATATAAAGCTTTTATTCATAACAAATTTTCTTTACAAATTTAAATAAATAAAATGTAATACATAAACAAATAAATAAAAAAAAAGATCGGTTTGAAACCGGCAGTACGTGTGAGTGATCCGCCGATCGCCGATCAGGCCAAAAATCGTCCGTTTCCGATCACTGGCCGATCGATCGGTGCATCCCTACTTTTTTTCCTAAAAGTCACATTTTTAGTTTCTATGTATTTCTATGTATTTATTTCATGCCTTTGTTTTTCCCAATATGTTACATTTTGGGGTGGGACAGTGGTGTGGTGAGTAACACTGTCAGAGTGGGAAGATCCTGGGTTTGTGTTTTCATGCTCACCCGGGTTTCTGCCAGTAGCTCTGGTTTCCTCCCACAGACCAAAGCCATGTATTAATTGGAGGCGCTAAACTAGCTTTAGGTGTGTGTGCGTCTGCCTTGTGATGGAATGTCCAGAGTCTCCTGGTTAAAGATAAGAAGTTCAGATAATGGATGGATGGATGGATGGATGGATGGACTGTATGTTACATCCAGCAATTAATCAGAAGTTTGTATCTTGTAGAGCAGTTGTTCCCAACCCTTTTTCCCTGAAGCCCCCCTTGTCTGTGTCCAAGACAAGCCAGGCCCCGTAACCCCAACTCATACCCGCGTAAACGCACAAAAAGAATGAAGTGATTAATTACAAACTTTTATTTGCAAAAAATAAACAGCGGTTTGTTCTTGTACTCTTATAAACATATACATACACACTTTTATGTTTCTCAGACACTGAGATGTTATGAATTTAATGTCTATAAAAATGATTTTGGTAACCTCACTGCAGACAAAATTGTGCGCACCCCCTGCGATCTCTTGCGCCACACTAAGGGGGGCCGGGACCCCAGATTGGGAACCATTGTAGAGGATGTGTTTTATTTTTCACATAGAAATTTGACCAAGAGGCCAAACATTTGTGCGAAACCACATAAATAGTGTCTGAAGAACTCTTATAGTGACAGTTTATTACATTGAGTCGTTAGATTATTACATCGGGTGCACAAGGCAGACAATAACGTTAATGCTTTTATTTCTTACAGTTTATTCTTCCTTACGACCTACGGTGCCAGATATGCTATTACTCTTCACAGTAATAACCTCACAGTAAGAAACAACAAAGCCTATTTTCTGTCATCATCTCCCTGAGTTGCCGGTGCTGGAATCTATATATGACATTGGCACATTCTCTCTCCTTTCTCTTCTGGCACGCTGTATAGGCCTCATCCTCTCTGCTTATGAATATACTATATTTGCCTGGCCCTCCTCCATAGTTAACTTGCCCTTGGCCCCCTTCCATCATAATCAAAAGCTATATAATGGTATTGATGCTTACCTTAGCACTGTGAGGCTAAAAGCATTAAGTGATAATTTTTTTCGCTGCACTGTGCCATCTCAATGAAAAACGGCGCACAATAGAATGACCTAGTAAGCGTTTTACTTACTGTGTCCTCTCATAACGTTGGCTGTAGGTTTCCATTCCCTCCCTATAGAAAGTGCATCCCTTGAATTACTGCCTATGGAAACGCCCCAGGCTCGCCGTCTTAAAAATAAAGGTCCCAGAAAGGATATTTTGGAGTGATGCCACAGGAGAACCACTTTTGCTTCCCTGGAGAGTCTTCCAGTGGATAGTTTGTGTAAAGAATGAACAGAATGTGCAAGTGCGAGGAACCCTTTTAAAGTTTAAAGAACCTCTGCGAGATGTAAAGGGTTTTTTTTCCCTAGAATTCTATTTCCAAGCTAAGAACCATCTGTGAAATGTAATTTTTTTAAGCGTATGAGCCACACGGTGGTCTACACATCCACGTCATGCTCGACAGCTCAGAGATTCGTATCTGAGAGGGACTGAAGTAAACGAGGGCAGATATCCATGTAGCACCAGGGTGGCATATAAGTCTAGTCAGATTTCCCCTGCATTCTTGGTGAGGGTTGCAAACAATGCTCACGTCTTTATCTTCTCACATGAGAGGATCAGAATGGAAGCAGGGATCAGATGCTAAATCTGTGCAGGTGTTCCTTAAAGATTCAAGCCACCGAAGGCCTTGAGACCACTGCGGGAAAGGACGGCGAAATTGAAGTCTCTTGAATCTGCTGCATGCATGGGGTGAGAGGTGGGAATACACGAGTTAATTCAGTGAATTTTCTTTTGTATACCTTACTCTCCCCAGGTTCACACTCTTTAAACAGGAGCCACAGAGCGTTCTTTGAGCACTGCCGGAGAAGACACGTTTTAGCTCCCTATAGAACCATGTTTGTAAATGAGATTTGTGTGTGTGAAAGAGGTATAAACTTCACATAATGCGAAGGTTCTTGCCATTGTAAAAATAATAATCATGTGTTTTTAATAGGTCCTCAAGGACACCTTACAATACATAGTAAAACCAAAGATGTATGGTGGTGTACAACAGTGTAACGAGACACAAAATGCAGCTTAATGCAGTTAAAATAATATTTTAAATGTTCGTAATATCTAAGTAGGGCTGGGCGATTAATCGAAAAGTAATCAAAATCGACATTCAGAAACTATAATCGATAAAAAAATTTCCAGGTCGATTATTTTAATTACTGTCCCTTTAAAAACACTACCGCGTGTGGAGTCACGTGACCCCGCTCCGTAATGTTACGTTATTCCGCCGCCATGTCGAGCACGGAGAGCTTAAACACTGAGACAACTGAGCAACTTGTCAGTGAACTATGAGGGCAAAAAAATAAATAAAATCGTTCATTAATCGTTATCGAGTTAAAATGTTCAATTAATCGAGATTTTGATTTTAGGCCAAATCGCCCAGCCCTATATCTAAGCCTTCAAAACATTATGAACCCCATTTTGGTACATGTTTTTTAAGACTGCAGATCAGTTTATTCCATGGATTTTGTCAAAAATATAGAGAATCTGTAAGCATCATCAGTCAGTAGCCCATGTGGTACCAGCAGCACATTATATCACAACTGTCTGTTAAACTTTTCAACTTGGTTGCAATCTTTAGAAAAGCAAAACCTCATTATAAATGTTTTCTTCCGGTTACATTACCTACTCCTAGCCGACGGCCCTTGTGATTTTTCTGCTTGTCTCCTCCTTTTAGCTCAGCTTTTTTGCCGTTAAGAGGAAAGACAGTGTTCTGGGATCACTTGTAGGTCAAACATGTTCCAAACGCAAAGCCTGTGAACCAGAAATGGCAGTTATCATTAATGAAACATCGTGAAAACAAGCTCCTTATGGTAAGATTGCTCAGGCTGGCATGTACCTCACATCTCCGTGCAGCTTTGCTTGAGAGAGAGGCCTTTACTCGACGCAGACAAGGCATATTAGTGTATGACAGGGGAGCTGATTTAGCTGGTCCTTCTGCCGTTCGTTTTATCTGCATCTCCAGACAAATACGCCGTCCTCATCAGGACGCCTTGCTGAGCGCTCCTCAATAATTTACTGGATTTTTTAAAATTTCATTGCAGCTGTTTACCTGTTCGAGGGTCCAGAGGCCCCCGCGTTATATAATTCACGTCATCAGAATGTTAGATCAAACCAGTTCGTGAAGCGAGCTGAACCGTAAACTCGAGCAGAACACACGATTTTGTAGCAGAATTTCAGAAGCTACTTTGTACTGGAAAGCACAGCCCTCATTCCATCCCTAAAGCTGGATCACCGCTGGCTGGTGTTTTTCCTCATTAAAATTATAATAATTAATTTTCATATCTGTCAAATAACATGAATTCTGACCCTTTCTTTCACTCTCTTCTTGCTGTAATCACATTTTTCAATTCTCACATCCTAACACTTGTCCCACTGATGTTGTTTTTTTATGTCAAAGGCATGTTAGTGCAGAAATAATCTTTATTTCTTTTAGTTTTACAAGCGCTTTTAGTGATAAGTGTGTACTAAGTAAACACGGCACATTTTATATTCACTGCTTGTTCTAATGCATACCATTTCTTCTATAAATATTTCATTTCCTTATCCTATTCCACAAGCATTGTGTTTCCTTTGTGCAGACTTTACATGCCTAAAGCAAGGATTACTCGTAATTACTCGTATTATTCTTGGGACGAGCGTTAAGGAAGTATGTATTATGGAACTTTAGTGGCTCGCAATTATGTCTGAGACTGAAGCGGGAGTTTGGAGTGTTCCACGTCCCGAGGTGGATTTAAAGTCATGTGGGCACAGCAGTCGGGGTCAGACCACCTCAGCCGCCCCAGCTTCCTCTTCTACGTAGACCCTACTGGATCAGAATTTGACTGTGGCTTTGCAAATGAAAACCTGCAGCAGGAAAACATTTCCATTGAATTCCATGAGTAGAGTTGTTTTCGGGTCGTGATGTGTAGAGATGTTACGATACCATCTTTCCCCTCCCGATACTGATTCCGATACTTGGGCTCAGGGTATCGGCCGATACCGAGTACTGATCTGATACCTGGGTGTGTATCTGTATATACAGCTGTAGATACTACTAGCCCTGTATTAATTGACAGAATTATTTTAT
>JBBPDE010000015.1:7872332-7882755 GCA_037974605.1 Nannopetersius ansorgii | reverse complement strand
AAACCTGGGTCATAGTGTGGTGCAATAGTGCCACCTACTGGCGTAACACTTCTGCTGCCTTACACATACATGAAAATGTAAGCAAGAGTGTGTGTTTGCTGGTAAATACACTGCTGTTTATTTAAAATAAACGAAAACAAAACGAGGCTCATTCTTTAGAACTTTGGTGTATCGTGAACCGTACCGAACCCTGAAAAAAAACCCGAGGTGTGTACCGTTGCACCCCTAATATACATATTAAAAAAATGTGATTCATCAGGCAAGGCCTTCTTCTTGCATTGTTCCATGGTTTGCATGCTCACATGCAGGTGCTTTTGTTGGTGTACAGGGGACAGAATGGGCACTCTGACCGGTCTGCAGCTTTGCGGCCTCATCCGCAGCTTTGCTGCACTCTGTGTTCTGACACATCAGAGTCAGCATAACTTTCTCAGCAGTTTGTGATGGATTTTCGGTGAAACGCTGCATTTCTCTTATTTTGATGTTTTGTCATTTCCTTTAAAATTGTGCTTTAAATGACAATATCTTTATTTGGAAATGAGGAGAAATATTGTCAGCAGTTCCTTTAAAATGATGGCAAATCTGTTCAGTTCAATACTTGCACCTATAAAAGGTAAAGCCTGAGAAACTGAACATTTTTGCAGTAGTTTCTTATTTTTTCCAGAGCTGTATATGTGCAAAATCACAAACAGGTATGCTGCAGTGTGGCTTTGTTTTTTTTGCATCAACACTTATTGACAATATTTCAAGTGAAAACAGCCAACTGTTTTTTGGCCAATGGAGAAAAAAAGACTGAAAAAAGGCTAAATTATTCTATGGCAAACTGTCAGATTCACAGAATGACTTTAATAATAACGAAAATGAGAAACGGTGACTAAAAAGTGCCGCTCCCTCCCTTCACACTCTTGCACAGGTCTGGAAACTGTTCAAAATGTGAGCAGCAACAGATAAACAGTGGAAACGACAAATCAAGTGTGTTTGGTAGATCTGTTGGTGGATCGTGTTTGGTATGTTCAGCATGTTCAGACCTCACAGCAGTGACTGGTATTGAACATGACCCGCTGGCTGCAGGGTCTCAGGACGAGGGCCAGAGTTGGCTGTAAAGAGCCACTCGCGCAGTGTGCGTCGAAATCTCCTTTTTTTGCTTTCCAAAGGTATTTCAGCCCTGTGGAGCTACCCACTCATAACTCTCTCCTAAATAGGACAAGGATTTTTCCCTTTCCTGTGTGCAGCAGCAGGTCTTGGCATAATATCCAGGCCAAAACTGAGAGTGAAGTGGATGAGTCCAAGACCCTTATTAATGCGAAATGTTAACCAAGCATGAGAGATCAGAACATTTACACATTCAGAAATAGACATCTCTAACCCATCTCTTAGCTCTCTCCGCCGCAGCAGACCTCACATTTCCAGAGTGCTTCTCTTTTTGATTCAGAATTAGATTCTATGAAGTGGCAGATAATTAGGTGTAGGCCCTCCTATATGCTAATGAGCCGCTAATCTCCTCATGAGCGCTGGGCTTAATGAGGGCGACTTATCCTAGGAAGAGCGGGAGTATGGAAATAAGTTGCATCGTGGGATGGGAGAAGCGAGCGTCTTTGCATAGTCTGACGCTTTTCAAATAAGGCCTGTTGTCCTCTGAGGCCACCGTCAGAAAGTAAACAAACAGTAATGAATTGTGGGGAAGAACCTTCATTTGTGAAGTCTGTGGCCTCCAATCAGTGGATTAGGGAAATAGGACACAGTCGATGCATATAAGCACATCAAAAATCTTGTCAGTGTTAGAAATCCTGTAAAAGGTGCGAGGGCAGGTGTTTATGGAAATACAGCGATATTAGTAATGCTGAAATTCAGAAACAGGAAAATACAGAAAATACTGTCAAAAGGCTTGGAAAAAGGCTTTTCTTCCTCAGCAGGGTTGTGCTGAAATCCCAATCCAATCCAACTTTATTTATATAGCACATTTTAACAACTAAAACAGTTTCCATAGTGCTACACAGAAGGGTAAAAATAAGATGCCACTCACTTACTTTAGCATCACTAGTCATCATCAAAACAAAGTAAATATAACTAGGAACAAAAACAGTAAAACTAATAAAACAAATAAGAATATTGTCATAAGACTAAAAACTAAGGTAATAAAAATAAATAATAAGTGAAATTAAAAATAAATAAATAATATAACTAAAATAACTAAAAGAATAATGTTCTAAGACTAAGAACTAGGGTAATAGAAATAAATAATACTGAGTGAAATTAAAAATAAACCACACAACTCACGACGTGTTAGATGCATTTCACCAGAATACTTGTTTTCAGTATTATCCTATATATAGAAACACAATAAGAATTTCAGTTCTGTATTCGTAATTTTTATATCCCTTTTGCAAAGGATGTCCAAAATAGGCCGATAGAGAGATATTCTGTGGTGATGTCTCAGATAACTGGACTGGAATTCTCCTTACCTAGATAGCAGTGATGAAACAAAGAAGTTCAAGTTTACATCTTTGTTTAGCATCTTTTGTTTACATAGTCATTAGATTCCTTACTGAATGGAGAGCCAGTTTTGTGCACCATTGCTACCTCAGTGAGTCAAGCACAGATACACTCCAGTTGAAATGGTCCCAGCAGGTCCCTTAAATGCTTTAAACTGTTTAAAGTGAAAAAAAAAAACAAGGCCTACAAAATTACAACAGTAAATACGCACAAGTCATCGAACGTGCTTGAGCTTTTATGTTGTACAATAATAGAAATTGGTATTTTGGTCATTCTTTTTTTTTTGCTTAAGCTTAATAAATAGGCCATGTTGTGCTGCATGTGTGTCTAACGCCATCTGTGTGTCCTTGTTTCATGCCCCACCTGCCTCAACAAAGTGTTACAGACACATGTGAGCGTCAGTGATTGAAGCCGAATTATACAGACTAAACAATGGCAAGCAAGCGAGAAAGCTGGCGTTATGTGAACAGTGTTGTAACAGTAATTAACCTTGATCCATGTCTGAAACTTTGTTGGGTCTTTGAATTAAAGGAAATTGGGCCTGGAATGTCCTTGAAAAGTCTGTTTAAGAAGGTGTTGAAACCCTGGAGTGAAATCACTTCAAAAGGCAAACCATAAATCTCTGACGACTCTGAGAGTTATTTCAGTGTTTTATGCTACATTTGTTCAGATTTATGACCTGCTGTGTGACTCAAGCTTGTCTAAGTGACAGTTCAGCAGGCAAAACTAGAGTCAAACCAATGAACGTGCACTTTGAGTTTAAGCATTGCTTACCATTTTAATACCATTTTAAAGCTAGTGGGTTCTTAAGGGTAATCTAAAGTAATGTTAAATAATAAGACACCAAATACAACATAACAAATGATATCTTGAGAATTCAAATTAGAGACCGACCGATTTATCGGCAGGCCGATATTATCGGCCGATATTAGGCATTTCCCAAACTATCGGTATCGGCATTTATAATGGCCAATAAATGAATATTTCAAAAATAAAATAAAAATGGACGAAACACCCTTCAACCATGTCATGGGTGTTGGCGTTGTATAGTTTGTCCACCAGAGGGCACTCTACATCATCCCTGTTGGCAACACTTGTGTATAACGCGCCACACATCCTGCAGCCTGCTGATCCAGCCAGAGTTGGGCGGAGAGAACCAGTTATCCGCGAGTGAGGTCGTCGGTGAAGTGTGTTCAATATCTAATGTTAGGGAAATCTGTTAATGTTTTGTTGCGCGTTTCTGAAATTTAAAAAAAATATATATATATATCGGAATATCGGATTTTAAAACCAACAAATATTTGTATCGGTATCGGCCTTCAAAATCCTCTATCGGTCGGGCTTTAATTCAAATGATTAAAGCCAGCCCAACATTTAAGTGTAAAATTTTGGGTGTTTTGTATGTAGCTCCTTTCAGTCCATAACCAGAAATGGAACCAAACTGTTCACTGATAATAGCACAAGTTAAGTTTTAAGCCATTATCAGATGCTTCCATTTGTGCCTCGTTTATATCCATCCAGTGCTTTCTTTGCCACAGGGAAATCTGAGGATGACTTTCTGTTCACAAATTAAACCCTCTGTGTCAGATGTTATTAGTCTGCATGTCTGTGTGAGTCTTTGGTGAGTAAATTGTGAGGAGGCCTCCAGCAAGCTTGCTGGTTTGAGATCCGCCGTGTCCTCGCGGACATGGCAAGGCTCTGAACCGAATATGGCAAGGCTCTGAACTCCCTTCAGGCCGTGTTTAAAGGGCCACAATACTGGGCAAGCGCACCCGGTTCTGTCCCCAGCTAATGAATTGCAGCCTGAGACCATTACCGCCTGGCTCAGCCCGTCTGTGATGTGGTGGAGCAGTGATTGGCCTCATGAGCAAACTCGCTAAAATCAGTCCCAACCACAGTGGCTTATGAGGAGTGAGGAAAGGGTTCAGTGAAGTTGGGAGCCATAGGAAGACATCAAACCGAGCTTGATGAAGGATTACGTCTTAAGTGTATGGTTTTCATTAAAGAGGAAAGTACCGAAAAGCCTCATCACTCTCCAAGTGCACGGCAGAGCCATTCTAATAGAGCTACTGCGAAACTCTGTTAGCAAAATAATCAACTCGGTAAAGGCTCCAGGGGCTGAATGAACTTACAGTGTTCATTTGAGTCCTTGCAGACATAACTTGGAAATAAATTCAACATTGGTAATTTTGTTAGGGAGGAATCCGAGCCCCAGCAGACAAGTATAAATTAATACAATAATATTGGAATATCGAAACGAAGCAGTTTATTGGGCAGAAATGTGTCATTTGCTGATAACTTGCTCAGAAATGGAATAAGAAAAAAATCAGTTATGCCTCACTGGCTAAGCTGCGTTTTATCATACTACTAACAAACAGGCTAGGCTGTCTGTCTAGCACATGTAATGAGGATTATGTTGAAAAAAAAAACATGGTTCGTCCATGAACTGTGTGGTGACGCCGGTCAAAAAGGTTGGAGCTACCTCAGTTCAGTTCAGTTTTATTTATATAGCGTTTTAATTGCAACCGATGCGGTCACAAAGCAGATTTACTGAATCCAAGGAGCCGAGACCCATCCTCCTCTGTTTGACTTGGAGTGTGAGTGAGAATAAATGAGATGGGGACCACAAGGAAGCCTTGCCATGAACACAATATCTGCTGAACAGCAGCAATATCTGATGCTTTATAAGAAATTAGGACGTGTTATCTACTTAAGCGTTCATACATTTACATAATTTTTATACATCCAGAATTCCAAAGCAAAAGCTTATTGTAGTCAATCTAATTGGAATCTTTCGGAATTGGAATGTCGTTATTCAGAAAAAAAAATGTTTTTATTTGAATGGGTTTAGGATACAGTCATGCATAAACCCAATCAAGACTAATGTATTAGGAAAACCTTTAAAATGGTTAGAACTGAACACGCAAAATTCCATGAATGCAGTCTCAAAGTAATTACTATTCCTGTTGTATACTCCAATGCACAGCTTCAGACAAAACCGCCACTTTGAAACAAACCATTTCATGTTCATCCAGAGAAACGGAATGCATGGCTGAGGATATGGTTTTAGCCTGTCGTTATTTGTAGCATTAGCATATGCTAAACCAGTGCTCAGCACTCTATTCATGTTTCATACCATTCACCCCAGCTCCAATGGGGGAGCCTCTCTGCATATTATTCAGGCTTATTAGATGGAGGAGAAGGAAGAGGCCTTTCTCGTCCCTTACTTTTCCATGCTAAGCTGGGTTTGTGGAGAAGCAGTGGGGAAGGTGAGGCCTACCCACTGTCCTGCGTTGAGGCCAGCGCTGAAAGAGCGTTCTGTATGGCTAAGCCTGTCATTCCGCGCCTTTTGAGCATGGAGCCACTGGGGGGACAATCCCAGCCTTTGTGCTGGGCTGTTATTGCACTCCGGCTGTGTACTGTACTGAATGGCAGTGTGAAAACCGTGTGAAAACCCCCCCCGGCTCACATGTATTCAGGCAGCTTCAGGGGGACACCAAGACTTCTGTGGAACAATGAGGCATTTTTTCCCCTATTCCAGTTGCTCACAAACAAAAAAAGTGTCCAGACAAATGCCCTGAAGGCTTCGAGCTCAGACTAATATGTCTTTTCTGTTGTCGATGGTTGATGCATATTTTGTGGGTCAGGAGTCGGATCTGCACGCTGCTTGTTTTTGTTGGAGCGAAGCTCCCATATTCTCCCCCCTCGCTCAGCCACAACAGAGGATGTGGTTTATTTTAATGATGGAACAGTGAAGGGCCCGCCTCTGTCCAAGGTGACCTCATCTTTATTAAACAAATCACAAGGTAAAGAGTAATGTCTCGTTGCTTGCTCATTTGTGTAAACTTGGCGGTATGTTGCTTCTCGCATGCCTCGCAGAAAAGCTCGGACTTGTTCGATGATTATTAGGCTCGTATGGGACACAAACCCAAAAGGAACTGAGGAAATCTAATTAAAACCGGGAGATAATCAATGCCTCGAAACACCGGGTGGCCTAATTTATGACATGAGAAAATCCTACCGAGGGCCATAAGAGAATACATTACTCAAATGAAAACAGCCTGCTATGGATCCTGCCCGTATTCGGCGCAGTTGTTTGTATTTTCCCCCACCTTTTACAATTCCAGTTGCCATTTTGTTTTCAGACTGTGGCGGTGCAAGCGCCTGGCCCGACATGTCGACATGCGCTGCTCTTCACTCTAATTGGATCATTCTGTTTATCTGGAGACCGACTCCATCTTGGCTTTCAATAAATGCCAATCCGGCAGCACGGCGGACGGATGCCTCTCCGATAGCATGTCCGCATTGAGGCTTCTCCTTTCTTTGCGAGCTGAAAACACACAAAAACACACACACACACACGCACACAGACACACACACACACGCGCACACACACGCTCGCCTCCAGGGTGCTTCAGGAGCCAGGGAAGAGGTGTGAAAAAACAGAGGGTGCCGCGTTCATCCGCCGCCACTTCGACTATTGGATATTTGTGATTTCACATCTGGGCTCTGTTTACTCTGAAGTGCTCCTATGGCGAGGATAACAACAGAGCTTGATTTTCTGCAGCATGCGCTTTCTTTTAAATAAATGAGATTTCAGTCCGTAGATTGGAGGGAAAAAAAGAAGCGCATGGCTTCCTGCGGCGGAATTATGAATCGATTTGATATGAGCTGGTCTCTCTCTGTGAGCCGAGCTGTGCATGAAATAAACAGGAAATACAACACGTCGATAAACCGCCACACCCCATCCCTGTTCATGCTCATACTTGGATCCGCTTGACGGCTATTGTATCCACACATGGCTGCTAGCACGTCTCCTACCGCATCCTGCCGGCCTCCTGCTAGCCTCTCTGCGACTGATCCCCATTCCTCAGAGGCTTCGCTGTCTCTAAGCAGCCACCTTCTTGGCTCAGATCCTTGAGCATGTTTATGGCTCGCGAGGAGATGACCACTGTCCCCTCCCACATCCACTGCCTCAGTTAGGCATCACATTCCTCTCCATTGTCTTTTCCAGACAATGGGGTCGCTGCCGTTTGTTCAACGTCTTGTTTATATTTCTCCAGGTTTAGCATAGTCTATACATCGCTATATCATTTGTTTTAGCATCAGGGTGCTTGCGCAAATGTTTGGGAGCTGACAGGATGCGGAACACATTTTACCATGAAGATAATAGCGGCGCTCTAAGCCGAGGCAATATGCTCATTTAATTTGTCCGGCATGTTTCATTAGCAATTCATAGTGGCCGAAAGACTCCGCCGCTCAATTAAGATAGTCACACGCGTTTCTTTTTTTCTGAAATCATTTAGATGGGAGGGGAGGGAAACAATTTTCTGCAAACATATTATTAATTTTGCAAATGTCGAGCCATGCATAATGGGGAAATTGGTCTTAAACATAGTTATTTGCAGTTTCCTTTTTCCTTAATGATTCCCCAATTTTCACCATTACGCCTGAGAAACTCCCACTACCTTGAAATGACTGACATAGAAACAAAACTTTACAATGTATTCCTCAGAGCAGCAGGGCAATTACACAAAGGGAGACTGACATTTTGTACAGAGGCAGACAGCATAGTACGGCAGAAAAGGCTTTCCAAGAGCGCGGTGGCCATGGCAACTGGTTAACCTAGGAATTGGGTGGGGGGGTGAACGGGTGGCAGGGGGGTATTCATAATTAAGGATGTTTTAGGGGAGCTTGGCTTTGGTCAACATTTCAGTCAAAGATTCACAGGGTCAATATATGTCCTTGGGGCTGTATCGATTTCTTTTTTTCCTTTTCTTTCCCACTTTGCTGAGGGTCTATATCATTCTGTTTCTGCGTGCATTAGCCTTAATGCCAGTTTATGGCTGAATAAAGAGGGGCACTAATTAGATTTCACAGGTGGTGATTCAGCGGCAGCCTATTTTTACAGACGAGAATTGAATCCTTTCCGATGTATTTTTCCGAGTCCTTAAATTACGTTGACGCAGCACACGTATCGCATCTCTGGTGGAATATTTTATTAGCCATCACCGGACCCCTTCTCCGACATGAGGAACGCTGTTTAGTCAGTTTTCAGATCTTAACATGCTTACAAACACAATGCTCCTTAACCCTATTTACGGATATGTTTCCATCTTAAGCTGCCGCTGCATCTGGCAACCCGGCTCGCCATATGTTATATAATTTCTTGATAAAGAGCTTTCGGAATGCGAGATCTAAAAATACGCCAGGTTACTCATGCCTAAGGGTTTCACCTCGATCTCCTAGTCATTCCTCATTGTAACACCTTTTTGTGGAGAATAGGCGGTGGAGATGTCTTTGGGGGCTATCTGTTGTTTTTTTTTTTTTTTTATTAATGTGACTTCATCTCAAAGTAATTTTAGCTCAACTTTTTTGAAAATGCACTGCATTTCACTGACAAGAAACCAAAAAAAAAAAAAAACGTGGCCTGTGAAGCCAAATGATTCATGAGAAGTGCCTTTTTGTGTCAACTGTTCCTCGCTTGCTCAGCCACGAGAAAACGTCAGACTCCGGCATCCTATGAATCAACATTAGGCATTAATGTTTCATTCAGAAATCATAAATAAACCTCCCCGATGGCTGCTCAAAGGCATCATCCTCCGTAGCGCTGGCCCCGCTGTACATTTGAATGGGGTATTGCTGTGATAGGGAGAAGATAAGAAAGGTACCTTGCTTTCACTGGCTTATCTCCAGAGTTCTGAGGTTCACCTCAGCGTTTTGGGCATACAGGAAAGTACACCCATTAGTGTTAACCTAGATATGTCAAATGAAGCATGGCTGTTGCGTCGGAACACCAGGGTGGGTTTTAACCCTTGCTTCCTGACACACATTTGCTTTTATGCCTGGCACGTCACATCCAGGCAGCACAGCTTCCCTGGTTTTGGAGCACAACAAGCCTCCCACGTTACCATATATAAGGGGGGGGGGGGGTTCTTGCAGCATACTCATGTCAGAGATAAGAATGTTATTGTGTAGGCATCCTGAGAAATTTTGCCAGTGTACACATGCTTTTGTTTCTCTGAGATTTGGGATTCAAGCTCCAGCAGGCAGCTTTTTTCACCCTCCACATCAGATTTTGGATCTAAAAGCAAAACAGCTCTTCGCAGTTGATGGTAATCATGGTTTGGTCCCGAAAGGCCCGACGCTACATTGATTTTCAGCGCACTGATACCTGACGTTCCGCCCCCTTTTTTGTTCCAGCCTATGCATGTTGTACGGCTTTTGTCTAAGATGAGTCTGTCCTACATATGCACCATATCTCCGGTGGCTCCTGCTAAAGATAACGTTTCCCCTTTTACTCTTAATTATGGATGATAATGTCGCGTCTAATTAATGTCCTTGCCATTAATGTGGGCTGACACATTCCTCCCCCTAAGAGACTTCAGCCCCACAGCCCATGCCACTTCTGTTCCGGTTTGCGGAGTGACGTTTCACTACTAACCGCTGTCACAAATGTGATGAACTCATCATTCCCAGTATGACCAGTACAGTATGTGATGTTCAGGGTGGCGCTGCCGTTCTTTGTCCTAAACCACGTTTTGCAGGTACTGTCACATTCAAAGCAAGGATTCTCAGAACAGTGGGCTGTCTTTAATATGGGTGCATGCTCTGAATCAGGGATTAAGATCAGAATCAGGAGATTTTTGCTCACAAAACACAATGGGACCATTTTTTTGTGATTTTGCTGTGCTGTAATATAATGCAGTGAGTAATGTGAGGCAGGTACCTGTAGGAAAATACTGTAATAGAATTACACAAAGTCCATTATAATGTAACCTCCAACATTTGGTGTAGCTCTTGATTTGATTCATGTCATTTTAATGGGATTTTTTTCCATTAAAATGCCAGCTTGGCCCATCCATCCATCCATCCATTTTCTCCCGCTTATCCGGAGTCGGGTCGCGGGGGCAACAGCCTAAGCAGGGAAACC
>JBBPDE010000015.1:7828422-7841169 GCA_037974605.1 Nannopetersius ansorgii | reverse complement strand
CTGAACTATTCGAAATTCAATAAAAGAAAGCTTGAAACAGTGGGGTCCTTTGTACTGGTAGTATATATATATATATATGTGTGTGTGTGTGTGTGTGTGTGTGTGTGTGTGTGTGTATATATATATATATATATTCTTCTTTCATTTGTTTAAATGAAAAAGCTTAACACAGCTTGTAAACACCTGTGAAGTTTCAAAATGCACCACTCACTTCCCATTAAACAGGCCATTTTTAATTCACTTCTTTGTGATGCCAAGAAAACTCATTTCCTTAATGCTGCCGGTTCAGTCCACAGCAGTTCAGCTCTCCCATTTGCACTTCAGTGCTTAGAAACAAAACGTGTTTCAATCACAGTCAGAACAGAATACAGAACAGCCAATCAAAACAGAGCTCATTTACATACATGGGCTCAGTGACGAAAGGTCATTTTTAACGAGTTGTTATTCTTTTTGGGTACATAAAGCCACATAAGCATCATAAGTGCAGTGAAATCTAAATAATTTCGATGAATTTATATAATATCCCGGGGAAATATGTTTCCTGGGTGTTCCTGAAGTGCATTCGCTGTGAGTTAAATTGGACAGAGCAGATTTTATCCCATTCCAGTTGTATTCGAAACGCAACAGAAGGTCTGATTTTGTGGACTGGTATTGTGTCTGACATCCATCATGTTTATCACACCCGATGGGGGAGATTATGCCACTGTCATAGTTCGCCTGATGTCATAATCTTCTGGTGAAGTCTTTCTCAAACATCTGTCAGTTTAAGTCTGGCTCCTCGGAGTCAGCAATTCCCCACAGGCTCCATCGGCGCGTTTTTGTTTTGTGTGTTTGTGATGCAGGCAGAAATTGTCACCTGCGCAGTGCAGCTTGCGTTAGGTTATTCGACTGCGTGTTCGGAGTGTAACCCATGCGAGTACAGGCAGCATGTTAGCTGTACAATGTGCTGCTCATAAGACAGCCACTCTCCTCACTTATTCTCCAGAGTTTACAAGCTCAGGCAAAGCACCAGTCATGCTCCAAACCCCTCTTTATCCTCATGCTCTGCAGCTTACACTGCTTTTCTTTATCCCCCCTGCTGCCTGCCTGAGATTTAGACAATGCTGGTGGTCTTGCCCTTTTTTTTGTGCACTGTATAAAGCAATGCTGCAAAAGCGTACAGAGGAGACAAAACACGGTTCCCTATTGTCAGCCAGTTTGTCTCCTGTCGGATTGGTGTGTCTGACAATGTGATTTAACAGCAATTGAACAGGTTATACATGAATCTGGCACATCGGCAGCGAATTATATGCTAATCATCAGTTCAACAATGACATACTGTATTGTATGGTATGCAGTCATCTGCGAGTTTGGACCCAGCCTCTATTATATGATTGATAGAAAAGAATAGACCGCAGGGCTGTGAGAGAGCTCTGAGTGGCGTTCTGAGTGACGTCTTCATGAGCTTGAAGGCCAAACCCCCTTTTTTCTGAACAAAGACGGAGCCGAGAGACAGCCAAGAAGCAAGAGAAGACGGGGTTGTGGTGGGGTGCCAGAACTTTGTCACAGGCAGGCAAGGAAGAGATGGAATTGGATTTAAAAATTTGATAGGAAAGAGGAGGACTTCCATCATGGTTCTCCTCTCAAATGGGTTTTAACTGCATTCAAGCTTTTTTGAATCATTTTAGAAGACTCCCAGTTTCTCTACATTTGGATTGTTCCTCATTTCTTCCTGCACCTCAGTTGACGATCCATGGCTATTGCATTGCCTCGGTTTGTTAGTGGCTGCCCAAACTGGTTATTTTATAACTGCATTCAAGCTTTTGGCATTTGAATCATCTTAGAAGACTCTAAATCCCCATCATTTGGATTATTCCTCATTTCTCAGTTAAAGATCTTAAGTCAGAGTTGTGGGCGTTCATTGCCTTGGTTTGTTAGTGCAAGCGTAATCACCTAGACTGTCCTCTCTGGCTCACTATTGACCAACAGCAGTATTACCCAACCTTGGGCAAAGAAATTAAGCCTCGGCGTTGGAACCAGTGCGGACAAGCGGAGTGAATAAAGGCTCGCGGTGAGAAGTTGCCAGTCATTACCAGATATCAGCTGTTAGATTGGGTATCTGGAAAAAAGGTCGAGGATTATGGGACTAAGCCTGTTTTGACTACAGATTGTGCGGGGGCACTCAGAACGAGCACAGAAGCCAGCTAAGAGATTAAAAACGGTGAGCCACCAATCGCTTGGCAGCATCGGTCTACAAAAGAACATAAACAGGAACGATCCCGGATGTAAACATCGCAAGCCCTTCACTCGAGCTGTAAACCAAAGGGGCTGTTTAGGGTCTAGTGCCAATCTTACGCATCTCTCGACCTTCAGCTTACCCATAGTTTACACAGGGACTTTGCCATTCAGACTCGGGACTCTTACAAAGACAGTTCAGCTCATTTCTGGTTGTTCTGTAAGGCAGTTGGGACACAACAAACGTCCCCCAACAAATATCTTTACCACGTTAAAAGCACTGAAAATGTGAACAGGCTTTGAGCACAAAAGCCTTTGTTGTTCCAGCTCAAACCCCTGGAGGACAACATCACAATAAAAACAGCAAATCGCTCATATATTCAATTATTCAGAATAATGTCATTGTTAAAGCTGCTCAAAGTAAAGTCATTTGTCGTGTGATGCATTATTCTGTGGTTTATTATTTTATGGTGTTTTTTATGTATTTTGTTGGTTAATGTTCTCTCACTACAAAACCCAGCATGCAAATATTTCACAAAACCACTGTGAATCCCTTTGGTGTCGAACCAAATCCTCACTGCCTGCCTCGCTACTGATCTACAGGCCAACACAACCAAGCTAGCGATTCCGTCTCTCAACACAAAAATGATGTTAGGGATCATTTTTTAAGTCTTTAAGTCAAAAAAGAAGCTTATCTAAGCCACTTCCCACTTTAAAGGGAAAAAATTTGCTTTAGTTTACTAAATTATTGCCATTTTTTTACAGGGCACTAACTGTAGCTTCTGGCTCGTTGTTTTGTTCATCTGAGGCACTTCTGTCATTCTAGTAATCCACTCTATCCACTAAAAGGATGATTTGAAGACAGTCATTACGGTTAAAAGCCTGCAGTAAAATGGTCGGCTTCCTAGCAGCAATGTTTGCTATCGGTCTTTCTCCAGGTCTTCCAGGCCCCCCAGCCAAAAAAAAAAGAGTCATAATCTCCCAAAAATCCACCCCTGAGAAGTCTCACTATTTCAAAACTTCCAGGTATGTCATCATAAGGGGGGAGGGTTTAATCTTTAAAGCAGAAAAGCCCACCCTACAGCACTACGCCCCGTGAACACATGAACCCTGTCTAGAGCAGACGCTGCGATGGCTGAAGTCTTTGTTTTGGTCCGTTCAGGAAGAGAAATACTTAGAAAAATCATGTAAGAATACTCCTAAACCCTCCTGTTACAATTGTAGTAAAAGTCAATTTAATAATTAAATTATTTAATTAAAAAACAATATGGGTTTTAGAAAGGAAAAATATAAACAATTTGAAAACAAACAGAAGAAAATAGGACCAAACACTGTACACCACATTCCATTACCCACACTTGAAGGCGGTAGGAATCAGTCACCATGGCCTGTTTTATTCATCAAAAATTCCTCACATGGTGATTTTAATGCGGACCTTTAATGTGTGAACAGAAAAAAGGAATGAATTGATTGGTTTCGGGTTCCTTGTTGATTACGCAGGGCTTCCCCGCCCCCCGTGGTTTCGCCGTGGCCTGTGTTTTTTCTGCGAATGCAAGAGCCGAATCGCACCACCTGACAGACAAAGGCAAGCAGGCAGTTCGTGTGAGGACAGGAGTGAAGCTGTTTATTGTTTCTGAAACCTTATATCCACGCTCACCTCCACGCACCATGTCTGACGACTCACTCCCGAGCGTCTGCAGGAGGCTCCAGACTGATCTTATCGGCCTGTTTATTCACGGTAAAAGACATCAAACAATTTACAAACGAATGTTATGAAGCGTGCTTTTGTGTCGAGGTGTATTCACACACTTACAGCACCCGGAGCCCCTGCTCGCCTACCGATCTTTATCTTAAGACGAAATCTGCCAAGGCTGATCTAATCGTCCCCGGCTCGTCTGCACATCGGCCCAACAACTCATTTCCAATGTACTGGACGTCATAAATGCGTATCTCCTGTATAACTTGCTCCCAAATACATTATAGATGATTTACAACACATTTATTATACATTTGTCATTATTCACAGACTATGATGTTCTTAATGTCGTTCAATTAGGCAATGTGTGTTAATTGGTGGTGTAGAAGGAAAAAAAAAACAATGAATCTTTGTGACGAGAATTTTAAAAGTTTTTTATTACTTTTTTCATTTATTAAAGAGAATTTCTTTACAACATACATTTACCTGTGAATCAGATGTTAAGGAGGTTGGAGAAGGGCGAGGAGGAAAAAAAAGAGAATGTGACGGAACGATATCTTACAGGCATACAAACTTCAAACGATTTCAAAAAATTTCCAACTTGGTTTGCCTCTAGCAGTGTATAGCAAAAAGGGGTGAAAGACAAAAGGCACACCGAAGGGCCCACTGTCCACAAACGCCAGTAAAACCTGTGGGCCGAGATGCATTACTCTGAAAGAGAGGAGTGAGTGTGAGTGTCCCTTTACTACTCCTAATCTGACCCAACGGGGTCAGTGCAGACCCTACAAGCATGTATGTACACGTTAGTCCAAGCAACCACGTGCCCCAAGGCCAGGAAGGACGGGGATCCTACTTTTAGCCAGTCCTGTCCCTCTGATTGATGAGTTGCTTACTTTTTGGAAGGACCTGCTCTCTGAAACAGTAGAAAACTCACAAGCCTACAAAGACTACACTGCTCGGGTCCTTTGGGGAAGAGGTAAGCCATAAAACGTTTCGAGAAAAACAGTTAAATACCAAAATCAGACAATTAAAACCCCCCCTGTTTTATACAACAATGATAGAGTTAAGAAATTATATTAGTCGGCATCTGTCATAAACATCGAAAGCATTAATATGTTCCCTAATATTATTCAAGTGCTTCTCTTCACAGGAGCCAGCCTGTATTCGCTGCCTAGAAACTGAGTTTTATTATGACTATTAGGAGCCTGGTGTGCTGAGGAGGTGGGGAGGGGGGCGGGGCATTAGTTCTGAAGCGGAAGTGTTAGCCATTATCCTATTGCATTGTACCAGAACCAAAAGAGGCCTTTTCAAGAATACACCTAGCATATGGTGCAATGAAAGAAAAAAAATAAAATAAAAGAAAATAAAATCAGGACTTTTTAGAAAAAAAAAAAAACAGGAAAAAAACCCAAAACAAAAAAACAAAAACAACATGAACATGAACAACACTGCGAGCACAACAGAAGGGCGTTTCAAGCGTTTCATTGGCACAATCAGAAATCAATCACAAAGTTCGTGGTTAGCCCCTTGCCCTCCCACCCAATATATTTTCCAAAAGGGAGCAGAATGAACAACAAGAACACCTACATTCTTTAATTGCTTTTTCATCAAACGAGGGAAATACGTAATCATAAGAACTACTAGGTAACAGTTAACAGCTAACAGACTCTGCACTACTCAGGGGTGTAAGGCACAAATTTACACGTGGAAGAAAACCCAGAACAAAAACAAAAAAAACAAAACAAAACAAAAAAAAACGAGAAAAAAAACCAAAAGCCCAGAAAGAGCAGGCTATCAAACGTGGAATACAATGAGGGCCTGTGTGAAGATGAGACTAGAAAATGATACGTTTCGATACCTGCCAAATTAAAAAAGAAACCCCCCCCACACACTGACCGAGTGCCAGCATCCACCCATTTGTCTCGCTGCGTGTTTTAAGTATGGATTATCAGGGGCTTTTTTGTTCTTCTTCTCCTCCTCCTCAGTCTTTGCACACTTTCATGCAAAACAGTGGATCAGAATGGCACTCGGTGAGGCTGTGGCCATTAGGAGAAGAAGTTACTGACACAGTCCACAGTGCTGAATAGAGATGCCCATGGAGAGGTGAGGGTGCGATCCAGGAGTTCCAGTCTGAGGATTTTTTTTTCTTTTCTTTTCTTTCCTCTTCTATTCGTTTTTTTTCCCCCCACAAAAGGAGGTTCGACTTGGGCTTCTGCTAGTTCAGAGCCCTTCCCGGGCTCCTCTGGCACAGTTCAATAAATATCTCCTCCATGCAGAGACCTTAATTCTCTCTGAGTTCACTTAGCAACGTCCCAAAGAAGTCGGAGGATCTTTTTTTTTCTTCTTCACCGACGAGAAAAAGTTGTACTGGCTCCAGTTGAATGACTTTAAATAATTTCACACATGATTAATTAAAATTAAAACGTTCTCTCTCTCTCTCTCTCTCTGAGCCTAAAAAGAGTCAGTCTTTCTTTGAAAGCACTTTATTAAAAAATAAATACGACCAGCTATTAGTACTAACAGTCACGGGTTAATCAGTCACCAGTTACAGTAGACGATTTTTTCAGACCTTGCTAAAGGCAGAACTTGATTTCTGTGTCCAGTAGCTGCAACACTGAGAGGCATTGAGAATCTTTTTTTTTTTTCTTTTTTGTTATTCTAATTTCACAGTTTTCCATTGTAAACCAACTGTTGTTCCAGTCTGAGCTTGGTGCGTCCAAGTGCTTTTGAACTGGGGCATATCCCAGCTTCAGAACTATACAATTACGCTCCTCTCCATGATGTGCTTTTGGCAGTCCGTTAAGAAAACAAAACACCAGTTGCGACGTGGCCGTGTCCTCGGCCTGACATACTGTCATCTCAAGAAAAAAAATGGAGCACCACGCGGCCCAGCGTTAAAAGAGAGAGACTTCTCTTTTCAGTAGCACGTGTTCCATCTACCACCATCCGGGGAACTGGGAGTCAACAGCCTGAGCTTGACACGACATATATATGAAAAACGTTGTTTTGTTTGTTTTCTTTAATAAAAAAAAAAAAAAACAACAGTGAGTTGCATTTCCTGTACACAGCTGTACAACGCAGATGCACTTTGTGTATCCCCCTGTTTCCCCCCTACACAGACTTATGTGCACGAGTCACTGGACTTGACTTTTGTGAACAGGGAGACCTGCGAGGGTTTGGGTGGAATGTCGGGCTTGAGGTGCCTGCCTCCTCCGCAGCGGGGTAGGGAGCCGTAGGAGCTGAGGCTGGAGTGCCGTGAGAGACCCACGGGTGGTGGAGAGCCGAGGTGCATGGAGTCCACCCTCTGCGGGGCTGGTGGTGGAGTTTCGGACCGCCCGAAGCTGTGGTTCCTGGATAGGTGCGAGGAGTTGGAGGAGTTGGTGTTGTGCTGTTTCTTCTGCTTGCTGGAGCTCACAGGGTAGCCACGGCCGTACAGGTCCAGCCTCTTCCCCATTTGCGGAACGGCTGGCGGCACCACCGAAGCCAGAGAGGCCTCCCGCTGCGGGACTCGGGGTGGTATCCCATCACTGTCTGACATGCCAAGGTTGTGGCACGGACTCTTGATGGTTTTGTATTCCAGCGTAGCGGCCTGGTCGTCGGGCAAGTGCGGCTGTTCCACGTACTCGTGCTGGTAGGCCTGCTGATGCTGGTGCTGGGGTAAAGGCAGCACCACCACACTCGGGATGTGGCCCGGAGAGGCTCTCAGCGGCAGATCAGTTGGGATGACGGGTGAACCCATAGAGGCGAGGTCTTTGGCACAGGCGTTGATCAAGTTCTGGTTCCGCTCCCACTCTCGGCTGCCCCGGCTTGGTTTGCGCCGTGGCTGCATAGGAGTGGACTCTGGAGTGGGCAGAGCAGCCAGGTCCAGATGGTGCTGCTCAGCCTTGATGAGCGTCTTGCCATTGGTCAGGCGGCCGTTGTGCATCAAGGGTGCAAGGATGGCCTCGGGACGGCCATCCTTAGCCTGCGTCTCGAACAGGCCTGTCAGCTTGGTGACGCTGTTCATGGAGCCACGCCGAGAGTTGACACAGTCCTTGTCCTTGCGTCCCGGGAGCTCGAAGTCCCGCCGCCGGTGGTGGTCGCACACACAGTAGACAATGATGCCGGAGAAGACGGCACCCATGACGAAGGCCAAGATCACAGCCACGGCCAGCAGAGTGATGGGGACCATCTGATCCCGGCCTTTCTGGAAGCTCTCGCGAATCACTCCTGCGAAAAGAGTTTGGAAATGTTCTACGTCAACAAGCAAGTGAAGGGCAACATTTATTTGCTGGAGGAAAACAATCTCAAGTGTACCGTATACAGGAGTCTGGAAAAATAATTATAAACACCCAGGCAAGGATTACGGCTTAGTGCAGAACAATTACTGTCAAGGAAGAAAAAATCTTCAGTTAAAAGGGATGCAAGCCGTGCAACATTAAAGTCTGCCAGACAAACAAACCCATGACAACTCCTTTTCAAATGCTTTTTTTTTTTTAACAACACAAGTTTAACAAGAACAGCAAATATCTCACAAACGACCCGCTGTACTCTCTCTGCTGCTAGAGAAAGTTTTCATGTGCTGCATTTAAATGAGGGATTATTCAAAACATGCCAAGCACTTAAAGCACAAAGCTACCCAGACAAGTTTCTAATGATTACAGCATGAATGTCTTCATTATGAGCAGAAGAGAAGAAAACTCATCTCCACTGTGAGAAGAGAGTAGAACAGTAGGTTAACAATAACAATGCAAAAACTGATTCCTCAGTTTTCTATAGGGATTCAGGGACGAGGTTCACACAGTCGAACCGCAAGCTACGATAAGTCATGGTTAGCGCAGATTGTGATCTGAGTTAAATGGGCCTTGCGAAATCCACAGGGTCATGTTTAGACTCTGTACTTGGCACCTTCACTCCGATCCTTGGCAGAAGAGATACGGCAAGCTGATCTTAAATGGAACCATCCTTGAGTCCTCGGTCACGGTGGTGCTAAACTCGACCTCCTAATGTTCATTTACAATGGTGCTGTCACTGGCTATGCGTTTCACATTTTGGAGCAAGTGCCTGCCTTTTTAGAGACGACCGTGGATCATGAGGCTTTATCTTGTGGCAAGCAGATGAATGGATGACATTTTTTGGTGCAAGAACCTGGTTGACAAAGCGGCCCGTGTGTACGGCACACACATCTGCTTCTTCTCTGCTAATGGAGAGATCTGACATTTTGCTTTCAAGTTCATCCGCAACCCCCTTCCTGCACCAACCCTCCCACCCCCCAAGGATTTTTTTTTTTCACCTCACAGCTCTGTTCCATGTCTGTTTGATGTTTTGAAGGGCTTCACATCCACAACTCCATACATCTCCTGCACACAGCAGGGAGGATAAAGGCCCCTGAATATATATTTGTCTGCCATTTTAAGATGTGCAATCACTGAGATGAGGACTGAGAACACAGCAGTACAGCTTTAAGAAAACGTTTAGGCAAACTGTCAGCTCCTGTGGCCTTTAGCACCTTCATCTTAAGAAATGATTTGTGCTCAAGCCAAACAGCTTTTGTTAAAACACAATGAATCTGATTGTGATCGCAAAAGTAGCTGTTTATTTTTTTCAGGTGGAGATTAAAATGGTAGTTCTGCAAAAAAGAGAAGCATGTTTTAAAAATGATATATGAACACAAGAAGCTTGTCCTTCTGCTCTTCGTTCTCTGCTGGCTTCTTTACTGTTATCTTACGTTAGCCTTTTATGAGTTGTCCCTATTTTATTTATTTATTTATTTTAAAGACTATATTGATCCCTGAGGAAATTGCTTGAGTCCTCTGCACTTAAACCCATTTACCTTAGTGAAGCGGTGGGGTATCAACAATGCCGCCTGGGTAGCATTGTGTGGGGACAGTGCCTCGCTCAAAGGTACTTCACTGGTGCCACTGGCAGTCTTGGGATTCAAACACATGATCTTCCGATCATAGGGGCAACTCCCTAAGAACCAAGTCACCAGATTCCCGCTCGTGGACTAAACTAAGCTCATCAGTGGGGTTTTCTACCAAAAATGCATTTAGAAAGAATTCAGTCAAAATGTTGTCTTCAATGTCAAACACTTTCCTAAATGTAAAATACAGTAAACCCTCAGTCTAACACGGATTTTTCGGAGAATCAAACTGTATTACTGCCACCAGTCCAGCGGTGGCGGTAAAACACTGAAAAGTTGTCAACCCCCATAAAAAGAAGAAGAAGAAGCTTCTGCAGCATGTAGCATGACTGCTCCGTGTCTTGTCCTTGTATTTTAGTCCCATTTCAACAGATATCTCAGTTTATTTAGTATTAGTAAGCTGTGCTCTGTTTAAACATGTGGGTAGAGAGAGTTATTTCAACGTTTCTTTCGTCTGCGAGTGGTGGTTTTCACACCCTGCTAATGCTAATGGGTTTTTTTTTTAGCAATAAAGTCTTCTGATTCTGATTATTTATTTACTTTTACATTTTCTTTAAGGGTAATGCATTAAACTGAGTTTAACATGGAATTAAAGGGTTCTGGGAGCATATTTGGGGGCATGGTTAGGGTATACACCATTACTCCGTTTTTCACTATACGCGGGTGCTCCTGGAAAGTAACCCCTGGGGGATTATGGAGTACATGGTGCTCAATATGTGTACATGGTGTTTAATGTATACAATCTTATAGCTACCCAACACACATCAAACTATATTTGCACTACTTTTAATTTATTGTATATATTTGACTCCAAATATATATATATATTTATATAGAGATGGACGAGCTTAGCATAGGTGGCTACATAGAAACATACGTAGCAAGCTTTGATGCACTGTGTTCAGACACATTACCATCATAGCCAGCATGAATCTTTTCTCTTCTGTGGGATGGTGCCAGGCACACATCGCTCCCCACACTCATCAATGAGCCTTGGGCACCCACGACCCTGCTGTTGGTTATCTGTCTTTGGACCAGCACTAACCACTGCATACTGGGAACACCCCTTTATCTGCTCCCAACACATCATCTTCAAAAACTGACTGGTCAATTGCGGCCTAATAGGTGCCACTGTAACAAATTCAGTTTAATGTTCTGTCTGATTGGTGTATGTGATCTGAGCGGACTAACAACTAATTGCAAGAGTCTGTCTGTTCTTTTCACTGTTACGTTTGCTCCTTCAAATAGGTCTCAGATTGTTTTTATACTGTGTTTTACACCGGGAAAGTAAGGGACATTTTTCGTTCTCATTCAACCATTAAGATAAAGACCTGACCTTATTATGTTCTCGCACTGCTTGTATGTTGCATCATCTGTGCTTACTTGTGACCAGCATAAAGGTTAAGACAAAACAACAATTTCAGTCAGCATACTTCCCACTACGTCTGTAATCTCCATCTCACTTTCACTTTGTCTGTTGTTTTAACCTTGCAGACAGGTCCTTTGTTAAATGGCACATTTTAAGCTCTGTTAGTTGGTGGTCCTGTGCAGTTTATGCTCCTCTGCGGAGTCTTAGCAAATCATGCAATAATTTAATGTGCACTGAGAGAACATATTACCGTCCCATCTTGGCACATTTTGCGCTTCGTCTGGGCTCCTTCGTACTTCTGGCCCAATGTGAGATAAGAGAGAGGACATGAATTGCCTTTGATGAGTTGAGGGAGAAGAGCTCACTTTTAAATCAATCTTGTCCAGCCACTGAACCTTGTTTGAAGTGGAGAGGAAAAGAGCAGCCCTCTCATTGGAGATCAGGCTCAGGGACAGGGGCTCACTCCAGCCCAAGAGATGAAGAGAAGTTAGAGTGCACCTCCCTTGCTACTGTGGGCCACTCTCTTTGACCTTGACACAGGGCTGTGAGGATATTGGAGGGGCCCCTCTTAGCCAGAGCCTCCGGGCTTCATTTGGACCTTTGAAGATTTTTAACTTTCATGTATGAAGTCAATTGTTTCTTGAGTAAACTTCAAAGGAAGTCTGCAGACATAAAGAAGTCCACGACAAGCAATGCATCGCTAGTTAGAAGCACGGGGCTGGAAAGTCTCGCTTACTCTTCCTACTTTTAGGCAGACCTGTTTTTAACTCCATTGATTTTTGGAGGCTTTAAATGCAAAAGCCATTGTCAAGGCTGCCGATGCAGCCTCGTCCAGTAGTCTCATAAAATTCATGGGCACCAAATAAAACCCTTTAACGCAACCTTTCCTTCGCAGGTCGTTGACAGGGAAGCGGGCACGAGAACAAAGCTGGAGACGAGCGTTCCGCATCTGAATTTCATGAGCCCCTTTGGTCCCGGACAAATTAGGCAGCTTGGAAAACGGTTCGCTGCATTTGAACGGGCTTTAAAAAAAAAAAAAAAAAAAAAAAATACAAAGACTTGCTTGTCAATATGCTCCATCCTGTGTGAAGAAATGACGTGTGAATATTCACAGACACCTAGTCGATCCATGTGGCGTGATCCATCTTCTTTTTTAAAGTTGTGCTGGCTTATCCCTCCATCTGAAGTTTGGGGGGGGGGGGCAACAATTAAACGTAGCAATCAGTCACGTATGTGTGCGACAATGAGCCACGGAGGACTTGCTAAAGCACAAGAGCGGGTGTTGATTGACGAGACGATGGCTGGAGCAGGGGCTCCTTTGAGGGTCCCAGTTCGAGTGATACATGTTCCTGTTGAATCTCTCCCCCTAGAGATATCCTGCATCCAAGCGGCGTGGAAGATTTCGACACTGCCATTGCATCTCTAATATGTTTACTTGTCTGTAACATAATCAGATACCCTCTCTAAACGCTTCTGTCCAAATGCGTTTGCACAAAGAACGGTGGGGGGGGGGGGGGGGGGTTGGGGTTGGGGGGGTTGTTCCCTTAAGTTCGAAGCTGGCCCTTT
>JBBPDE010000015.1:7790090-7796088 GCA_037974605.1 Nannopetersius ansorgii | reverse complement strand
CTTGGCCAAAGAAAGCTGCTATGAATTCCAGACCTTCAGCCGTCAGTCTGAAGGTCTGGCTACGCGAGACTAGGCTTAGTACGACTTTTAAATCAATCAACTATTTGGTCCCAATAGTCGAGGACACTGTTGGTTTCTGGGGGAAATGAGTCTGTTGAGGTGCTGGTGAGCGATGAGGGGTGAAGGAGGAGGGGTGAATGAGAACCCCTGCTTTGAAAATACCTCTCCACAAACAAAAGCATCTCAAGGTAAACCAGGGATTGTGACTGAAATGTATTGATTTAAAACAAATTGTGTTCGACTGATATTACATTTAGAGACAATATAATAGTTTTACGTCCAGAATGAATCAGTTCACACTAAAATTTTCAAACTCACCCTGGGCGCTGGAACCATTACAGCTCTTTAATTTTATTTGAGATAAATTTGCGGCGGTTACCACTTATGTAAAGCCCTGTTTAGCCAACATGCTTGCTCACCTACAAAAGAGGAAGCCCAGTTTACTTCTGGTTTAGAAATAATTGATTATACAATACAATATACAGTAATACAATTAATACAATATACAGTAATACAATAATTTAAACATATTCTTATACAATACATTATATTTCCATCATATAAATATCTATATCTATGTTATCTATGTAACATATATATTCTGTTATAAAAGTAGAACTGAAAGGGTTCAAAACAGGCACACATGCCATTTTATGGCTGCTGACAAAATGGGTTAAACTAGACAGACAGACCCCCCACCAGACACACGCGCACACACACACACACACACACACACACACACACACTAATACAGAGAGGCTTGGGGAACAGGGGCCCCCTCCCAATCTTATGAACATAAGTGTTGCTAAACACTTTGGTAAACAAACAACAATAAAAAGTAAGAGAAGACTGTAATGACGGTCCCTGTCTCACTGGAAACATAACCTCTCCACATTATAGCACCTTCTCTGTTCAAACATTCCTGCCACAAGCGAAGAGATAAAACAGCGGTCAGCGATGCGTTAGGCAAACATCCTGGCAGCACAATACTGCGGCGGTCACTGTGCAAACATGACCAGTTCAAACTTCATCTGCACCTGTGGCCACGTCAGTTCGAGTCCACGCTTGCTTCCTGCTGGCTCTGGCCCTCCTATTAAGAGAGGCCAACAACTGCGACGCCGTTCGAAAGCTCAGCCCTTGGACCAGCTGCAAAGCAGCAAGTGTTGTGAGCGTGGAGCGTCTTTCAAGCTGAGCGCGCGAGCGCCGGCCTAGGCAAACACACAAAGGCTTCGGGGGCTCGCCACAAGTAAACAAACAAAACCTCGCGCCCGCCTTCGTGTCTCACGTCCCTAGCAGAGCCTGAGGTGCAATGAAACTTTGTCGCTGCACGAGTGTACTGGTTCTCTGTTAAAGATCTGATATTAGGGTGTGCAGTGCTCGAGCAGGGCTGGGGGAAGAGCACTTGGCCGTCCACCAGCAGAACAGAGAGGCTTTGTGCTGAGGAATGCCGTTTTCATAACACCCCGTTTCTTTCAGGGGTGACTGCGGGCCAGTGCCGGTCCATCTGGTGGCCTTTTGTAAAACAATCTCACCCTCCGACCGCATGGGGTGGGGAGGCTTCGTTAATATGCGCCCCGCACCTATGTAAATGTACCCCCCCCCCCTTTTCCTCTTCATAACCAGGCTGTGGATGGCTGGGAAATGTCGCGGATTGTCTGGTTTGACAACAGTATCGTCTATGAAGAAATATCGGCAAGGATTTTCATTTATAACATCAATTTAGTCATTAAAGTCAAACTGCAATAAACTACATTTAGGACCGAAGGCGATACGGTTCCCGTGGATCGCCTGTTGGATGGAGCTCGAGAGAAGCACTGCCTGATCTTCTTGCACACCCTACATAAAGATTTTAGCACTTCTGAATCTCACACCATCCTGGAACTGGATAAAAGCGCCTGCCAAATGTAACGTAGAAGAACAGATGATCAGTTGATTAATCGCTGATAGCAGCACTATTATATGTTCAAGGTGAGTATGATACTGAATTTGCGTCCAGTGCTGTCAACGATACAAAAGCAGCATGTTGCCGCAGCGAGAGAGGCGGTAGCTTAATCCGCGTCATTAGCGGAGCTTTAACAGGATTTGACGCCAGTGGATGAATCGAAGGCTCTCACACCTCAAGAGCTACCCTAGTTCAACAGGCAGGGGGCTCTTAAGATTGGACCGGCATTCCTTACGGACCGGGAGCCAATTCACACAGCCTGCTGAGGGGGCTCCCAGAGGAGGACAGTGGGAGTGGTTGCCATGGCGAGCGCTACAGGGCGAAGGGAATGTGAACGATGCTCTGCATGGCGGGTGACCCAGGATGGTGGATCGCATGATATTTCTGCAATATCCGAATTCGAATCCAAATCCGAGTCTTTTTGTAATCATAAATCAATACTGTCTTTAATAGCCTATAATCTATTTTATCCCTTCAGTCTTGAATAGTCTGCCATTTGGCAGTCATTTACAGCGATAATTACAGAGCAGCTCTTTGAGACTCTAAAGGCAGTCCCATTAACTATTTGAAAAAAAAGTAAAAAAAAAAAAGGAATTTTAGGTCGTTTATAATATTGCTGTAATTAAAAATGTAAATATTGCTTACTTTTGTCAAACTGGAGAATAATAATAATAAAACAAAATGAAATAAAGGACAGTTTGTGCTAGTGTCCACATACTTTTGTCCACTCAAACTGGCTGGTCGAGTGCCTCAGCAGGCAGACACCAGTGAGGAGCTTAACTGGGCTAATCTGCAGTGTCTGCTCTCTCTTTCTCCAATCACGTCTGGCTGACACCAGCCAGTCTGCGCAAACATGGGGCAGAATCATACTGTCCAGGACGTTCAAGCCCATAGCCTAATTACCACCGGATGCCAGTTAGTCCCAGCTAGCCACAACAGTCACACTGACTCAGCCGTTTCCCCTCCTTTCAAAAACCCCAACTTACAGCTGTGACACTCAAAACACTACTGTTCAAAGATTCTGCTGCAAATAAATCCTTATGGGGTTCAAAACAGAGAGGCTGAGGCTCTGGCTTCTATGCATCATAACTGTTGATTTATTATGATACGACAGAATTTAATGAAACTTTTCTGATATATTTGATTAATACATTATAAAACACACCGCCCCTGCCTTTGAGGTACGCAAAACTAATCACATTTGTTTCCTTCATGTCCTGAATCTAAATGTTGTGTCGTCTGGCTTCAAACAGTGGCACAGAGTGGAGATATAAAAGAATAAAAATTAAAAAAGGACAAAGCGCTCTATTATAAACAGCACAACACAAGCGTGTTTATTTTCTCTGGTTTATGCCGCTGATCTGTAGCGTTCCTCCCTCGGTCTGTCAGCACCTTTTTTCTTTCTTTTTTTTTTTTTTTGGGGTTGGAAAGCAATGATGAACACATAACAATCCTATTGAAAGATGAAACTGCTTTGAGGTGGTTCCGATCAACAAAACAAACCAAATTCACATTATTAAGGAGCATTCTGCGAGTCACATGACAATAACAACCTAATTTAATTCTTTAGTGGGTAAATATTTTCACCCTCCCGCTAAATACTATTTACAGCATCTGTGGGCCTTCACTGCTGCCAACAGTCGGACGCTTACCAAAAAAAAAAAACCCCGACAAATCCAGTTCTGTAGAATTGTGTCTGCCCCACTGTCAGCCTGGCTAGCATTTTAATCACTGGACGTCACAATGAGCCAAATGATTTGAAGCCATTCACAAACAGCATCTGCTTTTGGACTGCATCTCTGCTGGCCATCTGGGGGTAAGACACAATGAACTGAATTAAATAAATCTCAAATGTGCAAAAACTAGCATCCTGCCGCCGCGGAGCGGGCTGCGAAGCCTGGCCACACAATAGATGATGCACGGGCAGTTTGTGATGGCTCGCCAATCCACAGGACCCTTATCTCCTATTGAGCATCTACTTGGCTGAGTAAATGCCTGTTGGGGTGTGTGTGTGTGTGTGTGTGTGTGTGTGTGTGTGTGTGCGTGTGTGTGTTTGTGTGTTGTCCATGGCTCTCCTCTCATCAGACTCCAGTTTCTTTCTGTATTCAAAAGCCAGCAATTGGGACACACTCGACTATCTGCCGTCGGGGCTCGTGCGATAGAGTGGCACGGCTGGGTAACGTTACCATTTCATTTGGCACATGAGCCCCATGAGACAAACAGGGAAAAACTTTTCTTCTTCCATTTCTATGACAGAAAAGAGACTGCGAATCCCAGATATCAACCCCAAACCAGCACCAGCCTTCTCTCTCTCTCTCTCTCTCTCTCTCTCTCTCTCTCTCTCTCTCTCTCTCTCTCTCTCTCTCTCTCTCTCTCTCTCTCCACTTGTATCAGTCTTTCTGTCTTTTTCTCCATTTTTTGGTTTCATGTGATGTTTGGCCTGTCGTATATTATTCTGTTTTTTTCCACATTCTTTTACAAACAAAGACTTGGGACTTTAGACTTGCCCTCAGTGACTTGAGACTTGACTCGGACTCAGTGCTGTGACTTGCGAGTCATAACTTGTAAACCATGTTCATTTCATGGATTTATTTATTTATTTATTTATTTATTTATTTATTTATATCCGAGTTTCACATTTAGAGTGCGAGATAAATTTTTCCATAATTAACCTTTAGGTTTAAGATCATTTAAGGCAAATCCTCCATGTTGGTGAGGGCATATCACAGCACGCAGCCTGCTAAGCAACAGCCAATTGTAATCACAGGGCGTGGCCAATTAGCATATCTTCTAAACGTTCACTCAAAGGCTTGACTTGGACTTGGTAAAAATGACTTGTGAACATCTCTGCCTCCACCTTAGTTTCTCCAACCTAGCCCCGCCTCCAACTTAGCTTCTCCATCTTTTCCTAGGTTTCTCCGACCTAGTCCTACCTCCTCCTTAGATTTGTTCCAGTCATGTTCCCATGTTTTTATTTAGTACATATAACCTTGTTCTCAGCCCAGTTCGGTCGCTTATTGACATTTTCGCTCAGTTACTGTTGCACTGTAGTTTTTCTATTGTTCTTTTTGCTCTGTGTTTTCGCCCCACTCTTTTTGCTTCATTTCTTTCATTTTGTTAGTCCCTGTTCAACGCTCTGTTAGTTCCTCAGTCTCCTGTTTCTTGTTATTTTGTTAATAAACCTCCCTCACGCTCCACGTCCCCGCGTTACATCACTGCCAATATGTCCATCCATTCAGTTCAGTTTTTTTCCCACATTTGGCAATTATTTTCCTATAGAGGAATGCTGGCGTGGCCATACTGCATAATTACGGCTCTGTGACTGGTTATTCTGATCAACTCTGTATACTGGGAGTGTTTTGCCAGCATGCTGATTTATGTCAGTACGTGTTTATAATATAGTGTCGTCAACAAGGAGCGGAGCTGTGGTTGCTAAGGCTGTGTGAGAATGAGGCACTCTTGAAGCCTTCGGAAGAAAACCCCCTGAGCCTACACTTATAGGCCGAGCAAAACTGACCTTGCGGCGACATAAAGAGTCCGGTTCGTTATGATGATCAGCTGAATGTCCAACTTGTGCCGTTGTGTGTTGTTCCGTCCAGGTTTGTGCCCAACAAACACTGGGTATTGTTTCGTATCTGAAATGAAGTGGAAGCAAAGTCAAACACAGTGGCAGAAATGATACGCAGAGCACAAACAGTGGAGCACCATCAAATGATGTGCCAGGCTGAGTCGGGTTCATAGAGAAAGAGAGAGAGAGAGAGAGAGAGCGAGCGAGCGAGCGAGAGAGAGAAACAGAGAGGGGGGTTAGAGAAAAAGGAAGGGGAAGCATAATGCACTCTATATCTCTGTGCCCCATATAGCAGTTAGTCTTCTACATAAGGCTTTAAGCTTTGACAGGGAAAATAAAGGATTATCCTTTGATGTCGAAAAGGCTCCATTTCAAATAGCATTTTAAGTTCACATATTCTTGTGTGCTTCCCTTGGCAATGAATCATA
>JBBPDE010000015.1:7775090-7787590 GCA_037974605.1 Nannopetersius ansorgii | reverse complement strand
TCGTTATATCTCTTAGTTCATTGGTCAGTCATCTCACAGTATGCCACAGTATTGATAGAAACTCCTAAAATATCGCTGAATTCTGTCCCGAAAACACTAATAACCCCCTGAACCGAAGACTGACCTGCATTTTTTTGACCACTGCTATTGTTTCCTGGTCATGTGTCTTCATTCATCAAAACACCCACAGAAACTCTCATATGCATACGGGCAACACCAGTACGCCATTGGTCTATAATACGAACAGTACGATGGTGGGAAGCCCAATGATATTGAAATCACAGCAGTGGCAGATTTTGTTCACTTTGCTGCATTTATAACAAATGTTATGTATCACTGTAATGCCGAGAAATAAGACTTTTATATCTACATGAAAAATATCGGATATTGCCAATAACAGAGAAATATAACATTTGTAACCTTACAGAAACAAATATTATCTTTATCTGTGATGCACAGAAATGTTCAAATATGTACATAAGAAATACTGGTGGAGAATCCGTGCCCCCCTGATATATATATTGTACTTCCTCGCAGCCACGTGCAGAAAATGAGCCATAGATGTACAGCCTAGCAGTGACTTCACAAACCTGCCCTGCCAGCAAAACAAATTAATTGGATTAGCTCAGCAATATGCGTCATAGATCGATGGCTGAGATTGAGGCGGACCTGTTGTGTTGAACTCGTGCCTGAGGATGGGAGCTTTTCGGGGTTTTTTTTTTTCTTTCTCTCTCTTTTTACTGGTGTGGATCCTGGCCAATGAGATGAATTAATAGGGGAGGCGCACATGATGGGTTCGAGAGCAGAAATGATGTGCAAAGCAGCCTCCTCTTACCTCCAACCTGGGACCCGTTACGGATTTACGGCAGCCTACGGTCCGGCTGATGTTTTTATTCTCGTTTTTTTTTTTTTGTCCTGTGTGCTCTAACCACTAATCACCCTCACAAATCAGAGTTGGGGGCCCAGAACACAATCGGAGATGACCGTTTAATGCTCTAAAAGCCCAAAGTCGTGCTGGGTGGATAGCAGAGGATTTCTGTTGTTTTCTTTCCCAGTTAGCATTGTTTGGACTCGATACAATTCCCAACTCTCCTGCTAGCCATCTCCGCAGCAGAGTGGTGCCAGCAAATGAGGGGGAGAAAGAAGAGAGAGAAAGTGAGGAGGAGAGGGGGGGGGGCAGGGGGGCAGGGTGGGCGACAGAGAAAGAGAAAGAGAGAGAGAGAAAGAGAGAGAGAGAGAGAGAGAGAGCCTGTGAATCCCATTCAGAGAGCTGAGTGAAAACACTATTCACTGCTCAGATTCTCTTAATAGCAAAGGGCACGCAACTGAAATCCTAGGAAACAACCTTGATGGAAGAGAGAGCATGGCTCTCCAATACGCACTCTCTGTGCACTTTATCTCTGAGTGTGTGTATCAAGAGTATATGACAAAAGAAGACTGAAAAAGGACCTCACAACTATGCACTACGCCTATGACGGGATGACTGTAGCACTTTTCCCTTCGCCCGGTAAACAACTAAGCACAGAGGCTGTAATTGTTTTGTGCCTACCCCCGCTGCACCGGCGCTGGGCGGCCGCGTGATTGATGACCTGGACGAAGCACAGGCGGTGTCAGACCTCGGGCAGGACAGGCCACTGTAAATATAATCACAAGGAGCGTCCTGAGAGCAGGTCCGCATGACAGATACGGGCTGAATTTAACGTGAAGGGCTGTCAGTTGGTGCACAGCAAGTTCCATAATCAATTACTGTCCTGCTACTGTGGGCTTGTTTTTAAGGAACAACACTCTTTTGCCTTCCCCGTGGGCAGTGTTCATTTAAAACCACATTTCGGCCGAAAGTCTAATTTATAGAGAGCTTCTCTTGCTCCCAAATGATGTCTAATGTAACCTAAAGTCTTATGCAGCTCTCGAGTAACGAAAGCTTAGGTACACCAACCAAGCCTGTGCAAGCTACAATGCAAGTCTTAGAAACTATTTTGAGTTATTAAACTAAAGGTGAAGCTTCAGACACCACAGTTTTACTAAAATGGTTCTATATAATACCGAAAAAAAAGGTTCGATGTACTTTTTAATGGAGCCGTATTAAGGGTTCTTTAGAAAACATTAATTAACAGTAGGGATGCACCGATCAATCGGCCAGTGATCGGAAACGGACGATTTTTGGCCTGATCGGCCGATCACTCGCACATATTGCCGATTTCAAGCCGATCCTTTTTTGGGGGGTTTATTTATTTGTTTATGTATTACATTTTATTTATTTAAATTTGTAAAGAAAATGTGTTCAAAGCTTTATATTAAAGAAAATTAGATTTTTGTTTGTATTTGCTGTAGAGCTGCCGCTGTCATATAAAAGTAACCAGTAAACAGGGAACGTAACTCCCACGTTACGTTCAAAAAGTTGAAACCCATGTTTTTGTGTCGTTGTCGTCGACTACATGCAGCAGCTCAAATTTTCTGTTATCTGGGGGGGAAATCGGTGTCGGAAAAATCGGTATCGGACGATCACACTTACAAAAAAATCGGTAATCAGAATCGGCCAAGAAAACTGCAATCGGTGCATCCCTAATTAACAGCAGTTCTATCAGAGGAGAAGCAGGAGAAGAACCAGCTGCACCTTTAAATGATGTTCATGGTTCTATACAGAAACCCTGTCTTTACTATAGAATTTTTGAACAATTTTGATGAAATTTAGACGTTCATATGCTTCCTTTTTAACACAAAAATTCTTTTAACTTGATAAACTGACATCTTATACTGAGATGCAGTGTATCTGATCAGCACACAGTGGAAGGATTATGCTGTTTGAAATGGATGCTTGTGAAGATGATGTTTACAATTTCGCAAAACAGACAGTGGCCCTTGGAAAGTAATTACTACCTGCACAAAATAATTACTCTCAGGTAATTGAATAGCCCCCGAGGTTCATCTGAAAAGAGTCTCATTTAGGGCTCAAGGAACATTTTCTACAATAAGCTGAAAACAAAGACTTGAAAAGGGCTTTATCATTTTCTGACACGAGAAGCAGCAATTGTATAAACCAGCTGGGCAAAACTAAATCAGAGTGGATTATATCAGCTTGGGAAGGAAAACAGCTTCAATCTGCGTGAAATGCGTCAGATATGAAGCCATATTTTTGTGCGCTGGATAAAAAGATTGATGATTAAACTGTGGTACGCTTTCAGACTGAATGAGCACCGCTTCCAGGTATGAGCCCACATCCGGACCCCACAGATAATCCTTGCCACCAACCACCATCGGGCTCTAAGGCTCCTCCCCCTGCCACACACCCACACAGTAATCTGTGCAATAACCTGCAGCTACTTTGTTGTGTTGTTTCTTTTTGGGTTTAAATCTCAGAATGTGTTTCGCTATACGCACTATTACCTTATTATGATCTGCAATAGTCTATGTGCAAAAGGTGCTAAAAATTAGCTTTACGTGCGATTTCCAATCAGTCTTACCATGTATGGTATCATGAAAAATTCTCTTAATGGGTGTTAAATCATTTCATTATCTGTAATCATCTTACCACGTGAAAACTGCTACTTATGTCAATAAATCTGATCTACTACTGACCTCTATTGCGGGCAATTACAGACGCCTTACCACAATTTCTGTTCCTTGTAATTCACTTAACAGTAAGTTACTTATCTGTTGTATTAATACTTTGTGTATATAAGAGTTTTTACTGGATTCTGCAGAGTTTTACTGGATTTTACTCTATCTCTGTGTCTGTGCAGCCATTTCATATGCAATTTCCTTCGGGATCAATAACGTTTTCAGATTCTGATTCTACTTCACGCGTGTGGGAGGCCCTTGTGGTGTGGAAATGGACTCTCCCATGTAACCGGGCCATAGATCTTCAGGGAATTCAAATTGGTTTTCGGTTACTTGACCTTCGGTGTTTAAAGAGTGGACAAGGTGCCGCAGACACAAACCCCTCTGTTTCGCCCTGAAATAAAGCAGGTAGGTTTATGACTCCAGATGCCGAGAGGAAATGTGTGGCAGGTAATAAAGTTCGGCGGAAATAAGAGTCTGGAGCACAAGCGGGTACTTAGACTTTCTCACAAACCGGCTCATACGCACTCGCAAACACTTCGCACCTCTAAATGACTGCTGATGAGCGTCGAGTATGATCGGACGCGGCGACATCACGGCGTTTGTCAAACACCAAATTAGTTGCGCCGACTCGCGATCCGGCTGTCCATAGGACAGCGCCGAAGATGTAATTGAATAACCGCAGACGTGCCGTCCTCTTCTCCAACATGAAGTGTGGAGAGCTGGTCAGATAAACAAGCTGCTGTTGAGTGACAGAGGAGTAATTTAGCGTGCAGCCGGTGCCTCTGCCGGCGCGGGCACAGCGCCGCATCAGCCTGGCTCTCGCAAACACCCGCTGTCTGGAACCAGGGAGCCGAGAGGCTCGTGTTAGCAGCTAGCGGCTTTCCACACATAACACCAGACAAATGTCACAGCAGCCTAATGATCTGATTTACAATCGATCAGCACTTCAAAGGCTTACGGCTGGTGGGCGTCTCCCCTCCCCTTCAGGACGGAATTAATTAAAATGGCACTTGACGACGCGGCCTGTAATTGAAACGCTGGGTAAATGAAGCTTTTTCACCCGCGCGCCAAAGAGGTTACTGTCGCTAATAACGCCGAGCGCTGATAAAAGTGATGCCGGCATTGTGGAGAAAATGAAACATGGGCATGTCTCACGTAACAAGAGCAATCACTATTAAGGTGAGCTGGAAACTTTTACTAGTAACAATGAATGCAGCACCAGCCCACTTAATCTGACCAGAGTGAACAAGGAGGCGGAGGTGGCTGTGGTTCTTTTGTCCTATAAACCATTTGCGAAGGCCCCCCGACTGTTGCTTCAAACAGTGGTCGGGAGGAAAGAATGAGGTTACGCATTTAAATATCAGAACCTTTTCCATTCCCGTCAATCAAGCGGGGCCCGACGGAGACAGTCCAATTCAATCAGGCCTGGAGCCGTCGGCAGCAGGCTGAGAGGGCATAACAGAAATTTATTAAAGATAAGAGAGAGGCTGGAAATCATATCCTGCCTCGCTTTCTTCCATTTATCGTATCTTGCGTTCCATTCACGCCGCGGCTGTTCATCTGTTCTCAATACTTCACACAGGAGTAATGGATGACGATATCAAACACTATGACATGCGTGCAAACATGAGGGGCTTATCCCTTCAATTTCCTGGTCAGAAAATTGAGAGAACTGCTCCAGTGGGTTCCACGAACAAAAAAAGTGCATGAAAAATATGGTTTATCTTAAAAGGATGACTAATGCATTGCGGTTTCACACGATTACTAAGTTGTATTTGTCTTTTTCCTGGAAAACCATTGAAAAACACTTCAAAGCGGATATAAGCAAAGTCCGCAAATGGACCAAATACCACATCGCATTTATTCTGTATGCTTTGACCACTGATTGTTTGACGAGAACGAGACTCTGCAGTGGACACACGGACATGAATTCATTACGGAGAAAGCGTGCTTACTGACCACTGCTCATTCTACTAAGTGCATCGCACTGGAGACTTTTTTCAATACCATATTGCACAGACCTACAAAAAATAAACCACAGTGTGCAAATTATTGTGGAGCTCTTCTTACAACCATTTCAGGACTCACTCAAACGCGCCGGAAGAAAGACTGCGAGCGTAAGTGGAACACACGCTGAGAGGTCTCAGTAACAAGCCAGTCTACAAACTCTGCAGCAGTAGGGCCCTTCTATACCTTCCTCTGTTCTAGTGCCATTGCCTTTCTGCCAAAACACTCCGAGCATTTTTGACACTTCAAATTGTGTGGTGTGCCTGGCTTTTGCCAAGGAATAGTGCTACAAGCAACAACCGTTCGTTTCAAGAAAGAAAGGAAAACGAAATGCTGAAACAACAAAGAAACGAACAATAGACGCGTCTTTCATCGCTGCGATTTCAACAGGATATGGTCGTGCAGCGTGTTTCAATGTGCCATAAGCGTCTTTCTTTCAATAAACCTGCTGGACTTGTTGGATTTTAAAAGCTTGCGGTTTGGGCTAAGGGGTCAGTTTCTTGGCTCCGCAGAGCTGCACTCTCCAGTCCCACTGCAATCCAGAGTGCGGGCCAAGGCTGAGGAGAATACTAATCCTTTGATGGGCTGTGAGTGAGTAAGGCAACACTCGTGTCACTCCTCTCAGCTGGACAGTAATGGGAATCCAAACACATTCCGGTCCTCCATAGCAAAATCGGTGCACCGCTTGCGTGCTACACTTCCAAGGTTCGGGCAACGACGGCTTTCTGGACAAAAACCCTGAACGCTATTGAAAAAGCTTTTTTTATGCAGGCAAGACTAAACTCGCATGCACCGTTTGAGAATGTCCCCCAGCTTGCTTGCTTGCAAACAGGATGTTAGTTGGAAACGTGGCCCCGACCTGTGCCCTGCACTTGCAGAGCTCCTCCTAATAGGATAGAGCTCTCTAAAGACTCTAGCGCTGACCCTCAACCGCTTAAGGCCAAGTCAATCAGCAGCTAAATTCCTGCGAATGACATGAGCAACAGAGCGAAATATGAAGCAGTATTGACCGCGCGTCACGTTCGGTTTCCTGCCGATGGCTGTAACTCGCTGGCAGGTAAAAATCAGAACAGTGCGGTTGCAGCTCAAGCACAGCTGGTTGCTGTCTTCCCTGCTGCTCCATAAAAACTCAACATAAGCACCGTGTTGCACACATCTGAACGATGAATTATGCATATGTCTCCATAGCATGGAAGATGGCAAAGGTTGGAGTTGAAATGAAAGCCAGGGCTGCTGCTTCCTTCGCGCTGAGGCTGCTGGTCTGCACTTTATCCTCCGGCAGCAGTGTTTCCATGCTCGACGCATTGTAAGAACCTACTACATGGGATAATTGCAACTGTAAACGCCCACGACACTAATTATGCACGCTGTTGACAAATAACACGCGTGCGGCATATCTCCATGGAACCAAGGGTTTTTCGAACCGCAGCGGAAGAGGGCTGGGAGCACGAGTGCAGATTTGAAGCTTGCTAGTGGTAAATAAAACAGCATCTACATGGAAGCCTGCCTCACAACGTCTCATTCCCACCGCTTCCTCCCGCTCTGCGCAGGGAGTCCCGATATATCCCTTTTCTCCCCGGAGAGAAATCCACCTGAGAACAGGTGACGGTTCTTCAATATCTAATTTTCGTTGCTGCGTCAGAACTCGTTTTTGATTACCCAGACCTTCTGTCAGCTGTGTTTGTGCAATTTTTCTAATGGAAATTCCTCATTAATTTAGCCAGTGGGGCTATAGATCACCGTGTATGTGTTTCTTTCAGAGGTTAAGGGGAGTGCTATTGTCTAGCTGTGAGGCACAAAGCAAAAAAAAAAACAAACTACAAAAACAAAAAAAATCAAACACAGCCATATGAATATCACTGGCCAGGTCATGCAGGCATAAATTCAAAGATAGGGGAGGCTGCTGCAGCCCATTTATCAGAGCCTGTAATTCAGTTTTAGGCTCCGAATAATTGCCGCTAATTTGAGATCCTTGTGCTCGCTGGAGAGAACGGTAAATGAATGATACATGGAGGCTCATTTGCATTCTTGCCTGCACAAGGAATGCAATGCAAATAAAAGGGTATCAATGAATGATCCCGACGAGATGTTAAAGTCCGGAGGTGGGCTGTGCGTAGCAAACTATAAACTATTTAACAATTTGGACATTCAGCCAAATGAGGGGCTCAGCGTTTCTAATGTTATTGGTTATGTTATTAGTTTTTGCTTATGCTAACATTTCAGAGTGCTGTACCTCCAGGCTGAGAAGTGTAAAAAAAAAAAAACCTATAGGCATGAAAACGGAGCTGATTGAGGCTCAGTGGGAGAAAGGGGGTACGGTTTAGACAGTCAGCCATGGCCTGACGAGAACCTATCTCTCCCAGGCACGACTTCTCAGACACAAAGGGAACTCAGACCTGTCAGCAACAACTCAGTGCAGATTGCCTGGCGTGAGGATTACGGCTCCTTTCAGCTAAAACCCTCACCGGGTGCAAAATAAACAGCACAACTAAAGGAGCTTATACCCCAGACTTCACAAACTATATCCTGATATAGCAAAGTGGAAGTTTTCATTTTAGGCAGAAGGAGGGCAAAGGCGGCCTAAAGGATCCCTGGTGGCAAAACAAGCTTCTGCAAAGAGCTCGTCGTGAAAAAAAAAAAGCAGCATGAATTCTGGCCCTGAGTGCAGCTAGAACACTTCCCACGAAATAAAAAGATTTACACGTCTAAATTTATTCCACTTAAAACGGGGCAGAATGTTATTTCCATATTAGCGATGATAGCTAACCTTTCTGATTAGCATAATTTAGCGCTGATGAACCACCGCGTTCGGGATCGCAGGGGCGGAAAACACACACGTGCCACTACTGAGGGGGGTTTGATGCTGTTTCCCACCCCGACTTTAAAAGTGCTGCAGATGCAGGGGGAGCAGAAAGTTTCGGTGGTGTCGCAATGCGTTACAGGAGACGTCCCTGTAGTTCAAATAAATAAATAAATAAATAAATAAATAAATAAATAAATAAATAAATAAGCAAAAAACATCGGGACAATATTTTCTTTCAAACCCTAAAGACAATCATGAGACAAATCGCCTTCCTTGAAGACCCTCCGTCAATTTCACAGCCCAATTTGACATTCATTGAAGCAGTATGTGAGACAAAACATATATTTTGCCTTCAGAATAAATTGCTTTCCCCCCTACAGAGACCTTACCATCATAGGCCCCAAATGAAGCATGGTTCTAAGTACTCCCCCACACCACACACACACACACACACACTCACACACACACACACACACACTCACACACACACACACACACATTAACATTTCATTTCTATTCCTTCTGTCGATGCAATTTATCATCGGTGACTGAACGCTGGAGTCTCTATCTCAGCCTTGAGATAAGCAGGCCGTTTTCGAGTCTGCTCAAGCAGACACAATATCCACAAAGATGAGCTCGGTGGCAGTGAACTACCGTGCCCTCTGTCATTCTCACAAAGGCTGTCTGAGAGAAACCCGTCCGTCTGCTTTCTATTTTTTTGTCCCTCTTTTTTTCTGTATGTTTTAGGTTGTCAAGTGCTCTAAATCCACAAGAAAATTTGATTAATGAGTTAGCTGAATAATGTACGCCTTAATGGAATTGAAGAGCTACTATCTCTTCGAGAGCGCTTAGGTTCAAATATCCACTCAACTAATGAGTCCAGCAGAGGAGCATCAGCTGCTGTCCTCGGCCACGCCGGCCTACTCGCAAGAACATCTTCTCTCCGAGCCTGGTGCAGGGTCATACCACTCCCGTAAAACTGATATAGCTACTGTAGCCCTCGGGCAACTGGTGTCCAGTTAATGCAACGGTGAAAGCTAGACCTGCTTCATAATAAGTGTCAAAGCTTTAGCGTTAAGCAAGTACACCTGCTTTTCTACTGACATGAAAAACTGTTAGAACTGAAAGGCACAGCTGACTTGGCCACACATAGTAAGCATCTAAGCATTCATTCTTTCATTAAATAGTGCGGCTGTGTCAAAACGGCCATTAAAATTCGGTGTATTGTGTGTGTATTCAGATTTTTGAACTGATGTGAATTGGTCGGTTGATCAGTGGCTCAGAATTGATTGTTTTAAAAATCGACTTTTGGACACGTGTCTGCGATGTGAGGGATATGGTGGCTGCAAAACAACAAAAAATAGAGAAAGAAAGCACACAGCAAACTCAGAAACAGACGCCAAGACACTAAAACTCATGCCAGTAAACTAAAAAAAGGGTTTAACAATGTAACGGTTCGGTCAGTGGCCAGTAGGGGTCACTGCTTTTCAGTTGTTTTTGAGGACTTTTATTTTGACTGCCGTGTCTGTTTGTGTTCGCGTGTCACGTTTTTCACCTGCTTTGTGTTTCTTCACTGATTATTGTCTGTATTTAAGTTGTGTTTTGTGTGGACCTCACTATCTGTCCATCGCCTCACATGCCTTGTTTTCATGTTTATGTTTGTAGCGGCCCTTGAGCCAGGTCTTGTTTCTGTTCCTGTTTTTCACGTCCCTGTAAATAAAGACCCTGATTTCATGGATGCCTGCCTGTCTTGTCCCTGCTGCCCCCGAGGTAAATCACGGACGCGGGTCCGTGACAAACAATTTGTTATTGTTTAATTAAAAATAATCAGGCCATGAATGCAGCTACGTGCGCTTTCAGCCGTCCTTAACCATGAATGGCTTGATTAGAGGCAGTGCAGTCCCGTCCCTATTGGTGCTGCCAGCCGCCGAATCAGAAGATCACCAGTTTGAATCCATGGTGTCCAATCAGGTTTTAGTATTTTGCTTATCTGGGGCCAGGTCACAATGTTAGTAGGTTGGGGGGGTGGCTCAAACATTCCTATCCCAGCCACATCCACCAGCTCCTCCTAGTAGATCCCAAGATGTTCCCAGGCCAGCTGAGAGATATAGTCCTCAAAGCGTATCCTGGGTCCTCCCTGTGTTCCCCTCCCAGTTGGTCATGCCCAAAACACAGGAGGACGCCTAAACCACATCAACCAGCTCCTTTCAGCGAGGAACAGTAGCTCTGCTCTGAGCTCCACCCAGATGTCTGAGCTCCTTAGCTTCACTTTTCTAAACATGCCTTGTTGAAAAATGCACATTACTCTTATGACCGGGCGAAAAGACCTCGTTAACCCGTGACACCTGGAGCTGATGGAAATGTTCTATTGAGTTTGTATTAAAGGACTGGAACTCGCTTCAGGATCCGAAAAAGCTGCTTAAAAAGTCTGGTTGAATTTAACAAGGCTGTAAAAGGGAGAGGTCACAAGCAAATGGTTCACATAAGCCTGGCTATAAATGATGCAAAATGTGCAGCAGGAGCAGTTTCCTTTCAAAGTGAACGAACGCAAGCCTGAGAGCTGCGCTGGAAACACGCGGCCCTCTCAGTTTATATTCAGAGCGATGCCGAAGGCCGATTCAAGTATGTCAGTGAAACACATGGTGGCGGAGGGCCATATATTTTCACCAGTTGATTTTACAAAGCAGGCGAACTCTAATGACAGCTAATGACAGCTAATAACAGCTTGTCTGGTTTACCGCGAGACTGTCAGGATCTGAGCCTCTTTAATTTGCAGCAACATTCAAACTGCTGGCATTTCTACCCCCAAAGCAGGTCTCTGGGTCAAACGACATCTTTTAAAGAGATTCAAGAACTTTAAAGATTAAAAAATAAATAACATTTAAAAAAAAATATGAATAAATAAAATTAGGAGCCCATTTCCAAACTCGGGATTACTGTAGGGTACAGTATGGAGTATTTCAGGTAAATCCCCACTGGAGTGGCTCATTGAGGGGATTAGAGGCAGCTTTGCACGGAGGGCCTTCAGATACGGCTCTATCTGCCGAGAACAGAGCCCCCCTCCAGCCAGCACTACAAATCAAAGTCTCTGTTCTTTTACTTCTCTCGACACGATTAGGGCCACCTCCGTAACGGCAGAATCCATTAACATTTTCAGTCGGGACCTATCGCCAATGTTTAGTCATAGAACGCTCCATCCCAGACATTTTCTCACTCTCCCCACATCCAGAAGAGCTTTTTTTTTTTTTTGCCTCACGCGTGATAAGATCCTACACAGTGACTTGTGAGTTGACTCAGTGAAGTTACGGAGGGGTAATTGAGTCCATGGGGTGGAGGAAGTGGAGGCTTTTTTCAAGTCCAAACCACAGTTTGGGTTTTATGTATGAAGGGTATATCAAAGGAACGGTGGCTTCAGCGGCCGATCCTGATGGGAGACAGAAGCCTGTGTCTGAGGGAGAAGTTAGTTAAAGTGAGTGTGAGTGAGTGGTTGTGTGTGTGTGTGTGTGTGTGTGTGTGTGTGTCTGTGTCTGTGTCTATATATATATATATATGTGTGTGTGTGTGTCTGTGTCTCTGTATATGTCGGTGTGTGTGTGTGTGTGTGTCTGTGTCTGTGTATATATGTGTGTGTGTATATGTCTGTATATGTGTGTGTGTGTCTGTGTCTACATATTTATGTGTGTGTGTGTGTCTCTGTATATGTCGGTGTGTGTGTGTGTGTGTGTGTGTGTGTCTGTGTCTGTGTGTGTGTATCTGTGACTGTGTCTGTATATATATATGTGTGTGTGTCTGTGTCTGTGTATATATGTGTGTGTCTGTGTTAATGTGTGTGTGTGTGTGTGTGTGTGTGTCTGTGTATATATGTGTGTGTGTGTGTCTGTGTATATGTCTGTATATGTGTGTGTGCGTGTGTGTGTGTGTCTGTGTATATATGTGTGTGTGTCTGTGACTGTCTGTATATATATGTGTGTGTGTCTGTGTCTGTGTCTGTATGTGTTTGTCTGTGTAAATGTGTGTGTGTGTGTGTGTGTGTCTGTGTATATGTCTGTATATGTGTGTGTGTGTGTGTCTGTGTCTGTGTATATATGTGTGTGTCTGTGTTAATGTGTGTGTATATGTCTGTATATGT
>JBBPDE010000015.1:7663448-7673945 GCA_037974605.1 Nannopetersius ansorgii | reverse complement strand
ACACACACACACACACACACACACACACACACACACACACACACACACACACACACACACATATATATATGTATGTATGTATTGAGAGTCTACTATATAAGAGAATTTGAAGAAATGAGGAGTGTAAATATTTATTGTGTGTGTGTGTGTGTTTGTGGTGGGTGTATATGAGTGTGTTCACATGAGTGTATGTGTATGTGCGTGTGTAAATATATATACAGATTATATAAATTAGTGTGTGTGCGTGTGTGCGCGCGCGCGTGTGTGGGAGTATAACGGTGCACTCCTGTTCTCCATGCCCCATTCCCAGCAGGACTGTACGAAGGGGAGCAGCTGGAGGACGGAGAGAGGAGACCCGGAGCTCTAGTGTACCAGGTAGGGTCTGGGTGGTGTTAATTATGAGGATTAATTAGTTCATTGGTTAATTAGTAAATGGTGGGGAGTGTTGTGTTTTATCAGGCTCTGCTCCTTTACTGTGCTAAGCTAACCAGCCTCGCCACAAACAAAAGGGGCAGATGTTTTCTTCTCCCGTTTTCTTCTCAAGATATCTCACTAAACATCCTCCAGATAGTCCAGAAATTACCCTCAGACATATCTCATCTAACCGGCTCACTGTTTGGAAACGTTTAGACTTATTCACTTGAAATTATTTTTGTTTTTTCGGCCCGTTTAATAAATTAGCCCTATAGACCGAGCTAGTTAGCCTGCTAGGTGGCTAGGCTGCTGGTGATGCCAGATCGGAGCCAGCTCCATAGCTTAGCCACGTTTGGGAATTACACTGGGTTTCTTTTTTTGTTTTTTTTAACACTTTTATCATCGTAATAAAGACACTGTCAAAAATGAATAAAGCATGAAAGACGTTTGTCACTGTAATTACCTAGAGATGGAGTAATACATATAATTGCATATAAGTATGTTCAACTGTGTATATATACATAATAACATATACAGTTGTACATACATATAATCATATATGCATATTCTTATACATGCATATCCATGTGTATATATAAGTAAAATGTATGGACACAGATATTGGGACGTCTGATCATTACACCAGCAGGAACATGACATTGCATTCAAATCCATAGACTTTAATATGGAGTTGGTCGTATAACAGCTTCCACTCTTCCTGAAGGACTTTCCACAAGATTTTGGAGGCTCTGTTGGAATTTATGCCTATCCATTCTGTAGAGCAAAATGAATCTCTGTTCCAGTTCTTCCCAAAGGTGCTGGATGGGGTTGAGGTCAGGACTCTGTGTGGGCCAGTCAAGTTCTTACACACCGAAACTCATCCAACCATGTCTTTATGGTGCTTGCTTTGTGCACTGGGGCAGAATCGGGCTGAAATAGAAAAGGTTCTTCCAAAAACTGGTTGGAAGCATGGCGTTGTCCAAAATGTCTTGGTCTGTTCAAGCGTTAAGATTCTCTGTAAGTAAGAGGACTAGCACAGATCAGGTGTGTCCCAATACATTTGTCCATATAGTGTGTATACATACATATATATGCATGGACAGAAACCATTTTTATCTGTATTTCAATATTTGTATTATTTGTATATTGTACCTTATAATTTGGCTGTTATTGTAAATCGTATAGTACTTATATTGATTATGATGCTATTACTGCCCTCTTTACCGCTGTAACAATCTGTGGGACTAATAAAGGGATATCATATCTTATAATTGCAATAATTATATTTTAAGCCATTCTGGAGTTAAAAAAGAACACCCTCTGGCATAAAATCTAGGTCTCAGGTTTAAAAGGCATTGTAGATAAACAAAGAGATTGAGTTTGGCCCACAACCTAAATAGCCCTGTAACCTAAATCTGCCTCAGCAAGGCATTTAAGGCAATTCCAGAACTAAGTCAGTGGCCGTGTCCCAAACCGATCACTACCACACTAAATAGTGACTAAAAATGAGCACACCACCAATAGAAATGCATGCAGTACTGTGGTCAGTGAGGTGTAGAAAGGTGTAAATAGGGACACAGCCAGTTTTGTCCAGGCAAGCTGTTGGCACAGATTTCCTCCTGCCTGCTTGGATTTGCACCTTTGTGTGAGATCCCTTCTCTGAGGCAGGCCCTATTTATATAAATGCCCTTTTTTGGTCAAAGCTATCAAAGATTTAATCATATTCAGAGGTCTGGTGGGGTGTATTTTTTGTGCTAAAGCTATTTTGAAAATAGTACCCAGGCGTAACACATGCACCAGGGTTTGTAGGCCAGTTCTTCTGGTCAGGGCCACCAGATGTTTCACACTAGATCTTTGTTTAGTTATCACCCCCTTCTTCCCATTAGCACCACTTTTCACAAGGAAATCTTCCGCTTAGTCACTGAGGTCCAGCGTGACTGAGGGATATTTGATCTAGCCCTGTTTACTTTCCTCTGAATATACTAAAAGTCTTCTTACAGGGGAATTCTGATGTTCTGAAGGGTCTGCATAATTCACTCAGTGAAATGTAATTAGTGGTTTGTTTTTAGGGCCCTCTTCTAGAGAAGATTATCAAGTCAGATTGGTTCAATGGTAGTGGTGATGGGAGCCAGACATCTAAAAAATGACTTTAAAAGCCCCTTTAATTAATGTTATTGCATTAAATGGTTGTGAAAACACATGCCTGATGCGGGAGACGCTGTAAAAATAGTTTTTAAAGATTGTGGCCCAATATATACGTAAACATATATATACCTTTCTTAAATAGAAAGTTTACTGTAGTAAAACACCTATCATTCAAAACGAACCTTTCACTATCATGGTAATTAAGCTGCAAAACCAACTCATTTTAAACTGTTTTAGTTGTTGCCACAAAAACCTTATATCTCCAAATATGTCATCCTTCAGCGGTTAAGTCCCTTTCACCAAGTTGTAAGCAGTGTTTTATCTGGACTGCTTTTTGAATGGGGCACAGTACTCAACAACCAATCAGAACAGAGCGTATTTAAATATGTCAGTCTTAAGGGCACAACTTCTTTAGCCCTAATGGATAAACAGGACAGCCACTCAGTTATATGCATCTGTTTAAAGGCACAGTAACAAACTGTTTATTTCAAATACAGTAACCCCCTGCAAATTTACGGTTTGGAGTTCAGTCATTCGGATTTAATAATCCGCAAATTTGTGAAGACCGCAAATATCCTCCACTTTTTAGTGCTAAATCATTAAGAAAAATGTAATCTACTAATTTTGTAACAAATATTAAAGTAAATTCAGCTAAATTTCCATAGAAAATATAACTTCCATAGAAAAAATAACTGTAAATCCCTGTCTTCAATCAATATCATTCATTATTGGTGATTAACCATACAGTTTACTGTACTGTTATTACTGTAAATTAAATTCTTACTGAAATTACCCTGCTTATACCAAAGAAAACACATTTGGATGAATTAACTGCAGAAGACAGTTCAGCACAGATTTTTTAAGGGCAATGAATGAGTTTAAAATGAAATTTAAAAGCAGGATTGTGTTTGGGGGCATATTTAGGGTTTACAGTATTTTTAGGCTTTTTTTCCCCCACATCACTAATTTTTTTTCCACTTGTTTTTTCACAATTTGCAGGTGCTCTTGGAATGTAATGCTGTGAATTTCGGGGGTTTACTGTATATAACTATTTTATCCCCATCACCATCACATATACAAGCTCAAGGGCACATATAGGTTCACTGGTGGTTTTAAATATAGTAAAAAAAATAGAGCTTTGCAGTAATGTAGTTCCAAAGAATGACAAAGTAGCACATGTAGGTTCACCCGTAGTTTAGAATATAGTAAATATGAATGTTTGTAGTTAGTAGTTACTAGTTACTAGTTATACTAATGTAGTTAATAGTAAACAACATGCTTATATTTTAGACCTGGTTCCTATCGTAAACAGTTTTTCTATTTCACATCAAACCACTCTGAATGACTTTTTTCATCCTAAGCATTGAATTTTGAAGAAATTTTGAAAAATCACAATTCCTCTTTAGCTGCGGTCACATAGGCAGATCACTGGTTATGAATATGTACATCTGGAAGGAAAACGATTGTGCGTCAGTTGTAAGTGCATTAAATGCTTACTAATGTCTTGCTGTTGGGGTGTAATTAATTTATTACACGCTGGAACACCTCCAGCTCTAAATTAGCCCTCTTTAACAAACCTTTATTGTGAAGCTTTATAACGTTCTATTTTCAAAAATCTCCCCCCATCAGGTCACCCATTGTTGTACTATTTCGGGTACATTGTGGAGCACAATAGAGCTCTGAGAACCTCAGCGGTTTCAGCAGCTTTTAACAAACTGTTTTCCTCTGGAAGATTAAAACCTGTTAATCTTTTTAAAAGAGGTCACTGTGTTGTAATTACACTGGGTCTCACACTTTTTCAACAGGGTTACCTTGGACATAATGCTCACAGAAGATGGATGCTCCTGAGTATTTGGACCTAGATGAGATCGATTTCAGTGATGATTTAGCTGTAAGTAAATAAGTGTTAATACGTTTAAAAGTGTGAAAAGTGTCTTGTATGGAAATCGTGGGTCGAATCGAAACTCATGGGACTATGAATGAATGGGTAGAAACCGCCTGAGGTGAATCTAAACAGAATAATGATGACAATCTGCCATTTTCTGAAATCCCTTAACTACCATTTTGTTTACAGTGCTTTTCAAATATGCGTCATGCAGATAGGCCAGCGATGTGTACTATAATTACTAGGAAACTAGCAGTGGAGAAAACAGGGCTGTAAAAAAAATATAATTGCAGATGATTGGGCATACAGATGATGAAGACGTATCTTAGATCTGTTTGTTGATTCTGCTGATTCCTCAGGCAGTTAACTGAGGTATTTATTTGCCTTGCGAATGGGCCAGTGTAGAATTTGGCTCAATTAAAAGTGCCTCACGAAAACAGCACATCAGAAAACTTTCTTGGCTGTGTTTCTTTACCACCTGCCACTGCTGTGTTTCGCCTGCAGGAAAAGAAAAACAAGAAGTTTGATTGTGAGATGAGTTAGCATTCATATGATAGATGGAAATACATACGTAAAGACCTCTTTGGGACTGTCCACATCTGATAAATAAGATCCAATGTGGTATTCGACAGAAAAGGGACAAATTAAAGGAAAAACCTAAATGAAAGGGAGGAGAATGAGGGAGCCTGGGGTCTCTGTCATGATGCGGGGGGGCATTTTGCGTTCATGGTTGGCTGCTCTTGTCTTCTTGGAGGGAAAAGACGGTGCAAATCGATATAAAGGTTTTTTTGTTGTACGTTTTATTCCACAAAGCATTTTTCTCTTGGTAATTTTGAGACAGGCTCTAACACTGAAGGACACACAAAAGGAAACGCAATGAGAGCTGGAGCTAGAAGTTAATTACTGCAATAACAGAACATAATCATAGTGCGGTCCAGTAAATATGTGGTTATTAAGTCTGTTATAGAATGTCACACAAACTTGTGAGGCAATGGTGCAACTGTCTGTCTGTTCAAGGGCTTTTTGCCATCTGTCTAATTGATGCTTTTAGCAAGAGAACGATTTCTCCTTGAGGAATGGTGTTTTATTCCTGTAGTTTCAGACTTGATGCCAGGGTGTGGTGAAGCTGTTTTGGTGACTTGTGAGGGTCCTACACTTTAACAAAAGACTTTGTTTTGCGTTTCTATTGTCACCCGTCTTTTTTATGTTATACTATAAATGTGTTTCATTATAATACAGTACAGTGCAAAAGTCTTAGGCTACTATGGAAATTGTTTAGAGCCATTTATTCTAATATTCTAACATTAGAATAAATGCAGACAAACAAGAAAGTAGTTCAAACTCGAGATGTGTTGTGTTTGTAAAAGTACTTGATATTTTGGGAGCTGTTAAGGAGAACACAGGTTCAGTTCCAGATTCCTCTTTGGTTCCTCCAGCCGTTGTGTGGATTTGTGAAACTCCCTCAGCAGCTTCTGATTTCATTTAATGAAGGACTGATTTAGTCTAAACAGGTTTCTGATGGAAACTACAATACCGGACAAGGAACACACTGATATACTGAACGTAACATCACTATTTACTGTACAATGTTATTTATTTTTTATTTGTTCTTTTTAGTTTTAGTTCGTATATTTTGTAATATTAGTGTGAAAAAACACTCATTGCTCATCTAATCAGTAATAAATATTTTTTCCCTGGTATCTAAGACTTCTGCACAGAATTGTATGTCAAATGTTAGGCAAGTCATGGACATGTGTACTTGTGGCAATAACAAAAGTGATCTAAAACCTTCCTTTCTCTGTCGCAGTACACCTCTAAGAGCATTCCAGAACTTTGTAGAAGAAATGATGCACAAGCTGAGGAGAGACAAGGTATGTGCCCTGTGGGAATCTGAACCTGTAATAAATGTAGCCTAGTGCATGAAAGCCAGGCAAATGCTAGGTCAGGCATGGTTTTGTTGACGTCTAGTTTCTCTCATGCATTAATAGATGTAAAGGATGTAGGATGCTTAAACTACAAGCTAATACTAGTGCTTGTAGAATGTAATTATAGCTTATGTAATGTAAACCCCACCTGCTGAATGATTTAACGGACTATGACTTCACTGGACTGTTTCAGCTCCAGGCATCAACTGGGGTCGAAGTGCCTCGTCACACAGCGGGAGCGGAATCAAACCCACCGGAATTGCTGATGTGTACAGCAAATTCCGGCCGGTTAAGAGGGTTTCCCCGCTTAAACATCAACCAGAGGTCTTGGACACTGAGGCCGACAGTAAACCTCCGGTGCAAAATGTAGAGGGCAACAAGGAGGAATCCTCTTCCAAAGGGTTTCATACTGGTATGAGTTCATGTGATGTTCAGGGGCTGAAGTGCAAAGGGATTGGCAGCGGGGCACTTTTTGGAGAGCTGGAGCACTATGACCTGGACATGGATGAGATACTGGATGTGCCTTATATTAAATCCAGCCAGCAAATGGCAACCCTCCCCAGAGCTGCTTCTGAGAAGCGGGCCTCAGGGAGCAGCGCCGGCATCAAGGCATCATCCCTCAGCCATTCTGAAAGCATGGGCGGCGGGACGCAGTTCTGCGTACTCTCCCCCGTCAATTGGCCAGACATGAGAAAGTCAAAGTCTATGGATACAGACTATCTCAGGGCTCAAACAGTTGGATATGACCACTCCCCAAGCTCCCTGCACTGTTCAGTAACTGAAGCAGATAAACTCTTATCAGGCAGACCTTTTCCAGACACACCCACCCATAAGGCTGGGACTGACACCACTGGCAGCCAGCCTTTGTTCCCCCTTCAGGGAGGTTCAGCAGGAAGACTAGACAGTAGCAAGTCCTGGAGCAGTTCAAGAGCACATGGAGAATGTGACGAAGACACCAAGAAGTCTCAGAATATAATTAATATCGTCCGAGAGGGACAGATCTCACTGTTGGTAAGTAGCCCTGGAAAACGTCTGAAATTTGAATGATTTGTCTGGAACAAGAAAATAGTAGATCAAACCAAATCGGTGTGCTTTTTTGCAGCCTCACTTTGCGACAGAGAATCTGGAACTGATCCGAGATGAGGATGGGAACAACCTTCTTCATATCTCTGCTGCACAGGGCCATGCAGACTGCCTGCAGCATCTCACCTCCCTCATGGGGGAAGACTGCCTCAATGAACGCAACAACCAGCAGCTAACGCCCGCCGGTCTGGGCGTCAGGGTGAGCTAAAGGTTCATTGTGTGGAGGAGCTACTTTGTCATTCATTGGAAAACATTGCAACAAGCTTAGACATTGAATAAACAAAACTCTGGTTGAATCCACTTGTAGGATTAAGGCAAATTTTTGATGCATAAAAGTGCTGCAAAGAATTTAATTAATGTCACAGTTTGTCAGTCTCAGACTCAGAGTAGGCCTTGAATTTAGATCACTACCATTTAATGGTAATGTTCTTTTTGGCAGATATGAAATTTAAGTCTTTTGAATCATATCTTTCACAGCATGTTATTTTAAACCAAAAATAGCTATTTTTTCAGTTTTATTTTATATTTATTTACAGAACGGACACTTGGAGTGTGTGCGCTGGATGGTGAGTGAGACGGAGGCCATCGCAGAGCTTAGCTGCACACGAGATCACCCCAGCTTAATCCACTATGCTGCACGATATGGCCAGGTGAGGAACAAATAAGGAATAAGACTGTTTAAGTCATTTTATTCCTAACAGAGCATGAATTTGAGGTGATTCTTTTCTTTAGGAAAGAATTTTGCTGTGGCTGCTACAGTTCATGCAAGAACAAGCCATCTCCCTGGATGAAGTGGATCAAAATGGAAACAGTGCAGTGCATGTCGCTGCTCAGTATGGTCATCTAGGCTGCCTTCAGGTAAAAAACAAAACAAAAACGGGTTTATTGTTTTCCTACAGTCTTGTGATTTTTGACTACAGCTTTAGAAAAGGGAGGGATGGAAAAGTATTTTTTTTTTCAGCAGGACAATGAAAGAAATTGGAAACAGGATACTGTTCTCCCTCCTGCGTCCTGTTTGTGCAGGCTAACCAAGTCAGTCAGGGGAAGTGTGTTGACATAAGGATTTATAGGGTGTTGAGTGCAGAACTTTCAGGGTTTAGATGTTTTTTTTTTACCTGTGGACTGATACCTTCATTTAGATGCACTGAAAGGGCATTCACTATTGCACAGAAGTGAACACACCGATGTGTGGAAGTTTTGAAAATAGACTGTGTGGTGTAAACTGTGGTGTTTTCATTGATAGGATCTGTTGCGGTGCTTACTTTTCGTTTCTTTTATTGTCTCTTAATTCAAGACACTGGTGGAGTATGGCTCCAATGTCACCATTCAGAACCAGCAGGGGGAGAGGCCGTCCCAGTGTGCCGAGCGACAGGGTCATACCACCTGCTCACGTTACCTGGTGGTGGTAGAGACATGCATGTCTTTAGCCTCACAGGTGGTCAAACTCACCAAACAACTCCATGAGTAAGCAAGTCTACAACACAACAATGTGACATTTCAGTTTTGTCAACGGAAAATGTGGATGTTTTTGTTTGTTTCTAAGGTTAATATTGTATATCATTTTTTTTCAGACAAACTACAGCAAGAATAGCAATCCAAAATCAAGTCCAGCTGCTTTTCCAATCCCAAGATCCTAATGGAAGACCACGATCACCCAGGTCTGCTGTGCTCTCGTCATGAGATCGGTTTATTTTTGTCTGCCAAAGTACTTCCATTCGTTTTATGTGGAACATTTTACATTTCTTGTAATAAAACTGTCCATTTGTGTTCTTTTCTGGTAGTTCACTGATTCCTCCAGCCGAAGGGTGGCCCGAAATGACCCTGACCGCAGAGGGTACGCCTGGCGAGGGGCAGTGGGTGCTGAGGCAGAGGAATGTGGAGTCAGACACAGTTCTCCGCAAGCTCCTGGGAAAGGATATCGCTGAGAGAGTCGGCTCCAAAGAGAAGCTCAGCCTGGAGTTCCAAGAGGGGGCAGTAGATGGCGCCAGTGGCACAGCGGATTCAGGGACGGCGCCCGGTACGGGGCCACTGAGGAGACTGGGTGTGGTGGAAAGGCGGGAGCTGAAACTGGCCCGCCTCAAACAGATCATGCAGCGTTCCCTGAGTGAATCGGACACGGACTCCTACCCTCCGGAGGAGTCCAAGCAGGCCACGGGTGCCTCCAGGCCAGAGAGGCCCACCCAGCTTCCCATAGCAGAGAGCGAGGAACCTGCATCTGGGCCACACTTACTGATGAAGAAGCATACCTCAGCAACAGAGCGCAAGTTCTGCTTCGCACACAGGACTTCCAAGTCCGTAGACGGGTACAATCCCTCTCCGACAGAGCACAGCGACATCGATCACGAAACGAAAGGCGACCTGTCGGGGGACTTCGAATTTAACAACGGGCAAAAAGTCACAACGAGTCCAAAGAGCGCCCTGAAATCTCCCTCCTCTCGCAGGAAAACCTCACAGAACCTCAAACTCAGGGTGACTTTCGACGAAGCGCCTGTCGTCCACAAAGACGGGCAGACAGGGGAGGCAGTCAAAGGAGCTTCCGGTAAAGAGAAGTCTTCGGAGTCAGGGAAAAGACCCTTCGGAACATTCCGCTCCATCATGGAAACGCTGAGTGGAAATCAGAACAGCAACAACAATAACGTTCAGGCCACGTCTTCTGGCAAACACCCTGTTTGTAGTTCAGCACAAGGTCAAGCTGGTAAAAAAACAGATGCTAAGACCAGTCCAGGAGGTCTGTCCAAATGCAAAAACAAGACAAGCGCTGTTTAAGTGCCTTAAGCATCCTAGGGAGCAGAGCAGGGCCCTATCGTCACTTTGCCGTAAAGCATTTAAAATGAATCCTTTCAGTGTTTTCAAAGGATTATTGGAAGCTGAGGTCCAAGCATACACTTGTATGCACTTGTCACATACTCTCTCCATACATATACAACAGGAAATCAGGCACTTGTTGAATTTGAAACTTCCACAAATCATTAGAGATGTTCCGATACCATTTTTCCCCTCCCGGTACTGATTCCGATACTTGGGCTCAGGGTATCGGCCGATACC
>JBBPDE010000015.1:7628715-7633715 GCA_037974605.1 Nannopetersius ansorgii | reverse complement strand
CTCTTTTTGTGATGCATTTAGCTCCAAATGAGTCCATGTGCTGTTTCCCACAGAATACAGTTAAATAGGATCAGATTGGGAATTACATTTACATTTGCATTTACGGCGTTTAGCTGACACTCTTATCCAGAGCGACGTACATCAGTGCTTAAAAAGTCCCTGACTGTTTCTTACCTGAAAAACAGCTTAAATCCATGTCAACTATTTAACCAAGATACTGCAGTCAGAGCATCTATACAACAACTGTCACATAATAACTAGCCAACACCTAACCCAACACAACATAAGCCATAAGAATTAAATGAGGATGAGGCAAAAACATAATCCTCCCAAATATTATTGGGTTCAAAGGTACTAATCTGTGGGTGTTTTACTTAATTATATAGTTTAGTGAAAAATCCAAATGGCACTATTTTACACTTTCCCCAAATGCATGATTGGTGTCCAAATGTTGCTTCTGTAGTTTGGCACTGGAGCTACAAGGCTATCATTGATGACAAACACTAGAAATCATGAATCACTCAAATTTTGAGAAAAAAGATGTTGAAAGCTTCATTGCCATAGATAGATATTTGGTATTTGGGTGACTACTGACTCTGTGTGTTTTTTTTGGTCTTTTATCGCCAGTGCTACAACAATCAGCCGCATTTGGACTCCAAACGTCTTTTCTCACCTGATGTGGCGTAAGTGGAATGTTGTGTTTTTTTCGCCTGTTCAACTGTTTCCTGCGTCAGTACACTATCGGTACACATAAGTATCCATAAGTATATGGAAGCAGTTGCTAGCATTTGAGGGTATTGGTAAATATTAATTATCCTGGCCTGCTGGTACACAGTGACATAATAACACATCGCACAGTGTTTTAGACGTGAGGAGGTGCGTTTACATTTTGATGTCAAGATTACCGGAAAACAATTTAAAAAGTATAATAAGAAGATTTTGAGAGCCTGAACCTGCACCCAGCGAAACGTTTAGTGTTCGTTTAGACCCCGTGACGTGACCAGCGAGCTCATAATTACAGTTATTGTATAATTTTCTGCTTGTTTTCAGAAATACAATGTTCGAGCGAAACCAAACAGTACTGGTAAGAGTGTATAATTATAAAGTGTGGAATCTCACTTCAGGCCGGGCAGGACTTTGCGATTTGTCTTGTATCCATATCCCCCCACACCATCCTTCCGAGCGTGAGTTGCAGCATGTTTTATAATGTACTGATGCAGGTTGGGAGGAGAGCACAGAACGCACAGTTTTTCTTCTTCATTAAGCCGGGTGTGAGGAGTGTTAAATAATATTAATGACCGGGATAGTCATTACTTACCTCCGTTTGCACTGGCTCAAGCGATTTTATCGATCAGCGAGTTGGTGGGGGGTGGAGGCCCAGTATAGCAGATTATTCTGGCCTGTGATATTATCAGCAGCTTAAATAAGTTGATTAGCACAAGCACTATCTTTAAATAGATCTAGATGATGATGTTGATTGGGTGGAGCAGAGCACCATCCATCTTTTTGATCAGCTAATAACTGGAATCCATCACTGTTTCTATCAGGCCCCAACTCGCCGCTCTCTCTCTCTCTCTCTCTTTTCTGTCTCTCTCTCTCTCTCTCTCTCTCTCTCTCTCGCTCTCTCTCTCTCTCCAGAGTCCACAGGTTTTTAGGGAATCTTGCCCAGGAATGTAGGACAACATAAAGCGTGCTGTTATTTGTCAGCGGACTGTGAAACTAGTTGCCACGGCCCTCCGACGCTGCTTGAAGGGAAGAGTGTGAGTGCTCTAGTGCAAATACAAAATGTCCCTAATGTTGCTTACACTGTATTTGTTTATGCTCTATACCATAACACACACACACACACACACACACTTGATTTATACTTCCTGAGAAGTGTTTTTTTTTTTCAAAGCTTTGAAGCCTTTTAGAGCCGACTGTAGGATTGTATTTAAAACAAACAAGCTTTTATAAGGTATACTTAACATAATTATTGCTAGAAACAATTTGAGTTCTTTTAGCTTTTAAGAAGCTACAGGTCATGAAACATGATATTTTGCTGAGGAAAGAAGATCATGTTTTCTCATGGTGATTTAGTTTTAGTATATAAGTCTATCTCTCTTATTAAAGTATATATCATTTATTAAAGTAGATGCTGCCAGTACAATGCCAAATATCTCATAGGAAAAGGAACTTCTCAAAAACTGCCCCAACTATCAGTATAAGTTGACATAATTAACATTTTTTTATCAGTAATTTTGGGCCATTTGTATTGGTTAATTTCTCCTGAGAATTTGATACATTATCATGCAAAATAATAATGCAATTACGAGACACAGAGAGAAGGTTTAATTTCAGACAGCAATGGTGTTTAAATGCACTGAATATTAAATCTATAGGATGAATTTAAAATATGTATTTCTTTCCCCAAAACACCCAGACCAGAGGAGCGGGTCAGGGGTAGAGTCACAGCCTCTGATTATGGGTGAATAATTCTGAACTTGAGCTTGTATTTGTGCAGAATTCACAAAAAAGGCCTAGAATCTGTGTATGAATCTTTTATCACTAAACACAATTTCACAGGCTTCACATATACACCTAAAACATCAACCAGGAGCATGAACTGGAATCAGACCTGTTTTTATCATCTTACAGCAGAGTGTAGGTTACTGGGATCGGTCATTTTAGCAGCATTTAACTACACATGCTTTAAACAGTTGTTACAGTTTCACAGACGAGGGTTTTTGAGGATGTGTGTGTCCATACAACAAATCCTCACCCTCATAACCTCATACCCTAAAAAAGATGCTCTGAGTTTACATGATTTAAATGTATCGAGTGGTTGCACTAAATAAATGGTGTTTTATAAACACAGTTCAAAACAAATAAACTGCAGGACAGTGATTGAGACAAAATAGCAGATTTTTATTACAGAACAAAGGAGTTAAATGATGTAAACGTAATTAAAGATTCGTAAGAAGTTAATAATTTTATATGCCTTAAAATAAAGTAAAATAGATTAAGAACTGAGCAGTAAACATTTAAAGCTGTAAATTAAATGTCGCATGATAAAAAAAACTAGTGGTAAAGCAATTTAGCTTCTCTGACCAGCATACACAAAGTGGCACACACACACACACACACACACACACACACATATACATATATATATGGGCACGGCTTATATAATTATTTTTATTTCAAGCAGACACTTTTTTCTATATGCTACTCTTGTGTGATATGTCTTGTTTAGTTGTCAGTGAAAGACGCTTGTTCTGGTTCTATTTCATATTTATTAACAAACCTTAACATTTTTTGCCTCTGACTTCCAATCTTTCTTACGAAGGCAATTTGGTATAAAATAATTTTCCAGATTGTCTCTACTCCGGTAGAAGTTACCTTATATTTTGCCTTTAAGTAGTTTAAACTGTAGGCCTACAAAAGAAACTCTAATGTAACAATTTGTCTATAGACAAGCCCCCAGCACCTATTGATATGGTTTGTCTTTTTTTTTTTTTTCTCCAAAGCTAGGAAAGGCTTTTCTTGCTTAGCCGACTGTGAACGGCCCAGCCTGACTTAATTTGATTAAACACTTTGTTAGGAATAGCAATTAATGTACTTTCCCTGGCTACTTTTTAACACCACCCCCTACACACACACACACACACACACACACACACTCACACAATTAATACACTGAATCTTGTTAATTATGCTCTCGCTCGCTCTCTCTTTCTTTCTGTGTCGTTTTTTTCTTTTTGGTTATTGCTAATGGTTCCAGAGGTGGTTGGGTGGGGTGTAGCGGGGGGTGTAACTGGACTGTCAGGTGGAGAAAGCTCAGCAGGGCTGAGGCTCTCACAGGAGTCCATTTATTCTCCTGTACAGGCCTAATTATTCCACTCTAGCCTGCTACAGGTAGAGACCACCTTCACCCTGGCTGGAGCAACGTGCCTCCGCAGAACCAATAGGAAAAGATTAATTGTTTGCTTTGTTTGGCGTCCCCCAGGACACGGGTCACTTAATAAAGAAAAATAATTCCCTCTTGCTCTTGATTCGCTTTATTTTCCTGAAGCGCTCGCGGACAAGCGCGTGCGACGCCGAGCTTTGTTCTTGTTAGAGCCTTTCACCCATTTACCTCCGCAGTGGCCCTGAATACACGAGAAAAACAAGCGCAGTAAATAAAAGAGGATTGATGAGGGTGCAGCCCGCTGTTGGGTTACGAGTTGTATCATCATTTGTTGCCTCTAAATCCTCATTAAAAAAGGGGGAAAAATTAAACCGGCCCACCCATTGTTCTTAATTGTAAAGCAAGCAAACCAGTGACGGCCCAGCTGAAAGGTGGCGCAATTAGAGAGCTTTGTTAATTGACCGTCGCCGCATGTGCTGAGTGAACACATCACGCCTGGAAACACATTAATGGCAAGCAGTCAGGGGCTTGAAAGTAGGGGTCAATAAAATGCACGCTTAAATGCAAATGACACTGTAACATGTCAGATAAGTGACCTTTCGTGGACAAACGGCAGCCTTGGGACGGGTCAGCGTTACCAGTGCCGGGGTCCAAATGCTTACAGCTAAACCAGACACGTGTATTCAGGACTTTAACACTGGGCACAGAGTTTGCAGGAACTTTTTGTAATTAAAGGTAAAAATTTAAAACAGCACACAGAACAATGCACTGTTGCTTGTTGATGACAGACATTCTTATAGATGTTTTTTGTACTGGACTTAAAAATGTCTCATATGCAGACACTTTGTCTATGCATACATTTGCCTATTTTGTAAGGTCTAGCCTTTAGATGGTGTTGGAATTGAAATGTATAGAATTAAAATGACACAGTTTTGTTAATCAAGAAAACTGGCACTGTTATAAAACATTTTCAGTAGGGCTGGGCGATTAATCGAAAAGTAATCGAAATCGACATTCAGAACCTATAATCGGTAAAATTTTTCCAGCTCGATTATTTCGATTACTTTCCCTTTAAAAACACTACCGCGTGTGGAGTCACGTGACCCCGCTC
>JBBPDE010000015.1:7581745-7607160 GCA_037974605.1 Nannopetersius ansorgii | reverse complement strand
ATACAACAACTGTCACATAATAACTAGCCGACACCTAACCCAACAATACATGAGCCCTAGAGAAGAACATAAGTCAAGGAAATTTTTTTTTTTTTTAATTTTTAAATAAGAAATAAGAAATATTTCTGCTGTATGGATTTTCGAGGGGATGTTAAGTATGAAGACTAACGTAATGTTTACGTTCATAGTAAGGCCCACTACTCACGCGTTTCTTGCGTTTCTTCAGAATTATCTTAAGTTGTCTCGTTATCGTGACGTTGGTGAACCCGTGCTGCACAGTAGTATTACTAAACATGGTATTATTGCAGTCCTGTACAGTAAATATTGATCTAAGCGTGACGGAAGAATGAAAATAGTCAATGGAATTTGACATAAATACTGGAGATTTGGTGTAGATTAGCTGAATGAGGTCAGGTGCTGAGGGGTGAGCTGATAGGAATAATATTATGCAGCGGTGGCCGGAGGGTCACTGGCATTGCCCTATCATTGTAAGAACATGACAGACCACAATGATATCATCCCTCAGGCAGGCACCGCTGGGTGTTCTGGAGTAATAATAAAGTGCCTAGGCCACAGGCCAGGATAATTATTTTTATTTTCTGCGTGCCAGAATGGAGGTGACTTGTTTAACGTTGGTTCACTGACACAGAAAGCTCCATAATTTGTCATTTAAGTTATTTTATGCTCCATTTCCCGCTTGATCCAAGGCCGTGTTGTGTGAGAAAGCATCTTGATGGCGGAACAATTTTATTTGAAACGTATCAGGCTCCACAAGGTAAACACTGGGCTTTTAGAGGGATGTTTCTTCTCGCCATTGGGTTCAATAGCGGCAAAATAGGTGCTGAAAACAGTTTAATTTGGAAGTAAAACATGTTGGTATGTATCCTCAGGAACGTACTGCTGCCCCCGCTGAGTTTATCATTTCCCTCGCAACATTTTTAGCACTTTTATTTTTAATCCACCAAACCCATGGACGGGATTATGCATCACCAGCACGGCCTGCGGTGTTTGGATGTGAATCTCCTTTTTTTTTTTAATGGATGCTTGTTTTTATTTTAAGGTTTGTGTAGTCTGTGCCTTTACCAGCTTCGTCTGAGACTCAGGCATTCTAATTACAGGTTGAAGGATTACCAGCCAAATTTTTTTCAGTCTCAGTATATCTTTTGCACCTAATTTAGGAAAACGTCAGTACATCAACATATTTGCAGTGGACAGCGAGCTCGCGATGATTTCATTCATACTGTATACAGTCACTCAGACAGGAAATATGCAGTGCTTTTCGGGGCCTTTCAGTGAGGACAAATCAAAAACCCACCCCCCCTTTAATGCAGCCCATGAAACCGATTCCACAGTCTTTCCACAGAAATGTTTTCCATCGGTGTGTTTTGTGCTATTTTTATATTGCCGTTACACTTCAGTTCCTGAGAAGTATGACATCGTTTATATCGTCTGCATCACTGCGAGTGCAGGTCAAGTCACTCACTGATACGATTGTTCTTAAGCTCCTTTGTGTCTAAAATTTTTTTGTTAGTATGACAAATATTTTTAGAACTTTTAGTCAATGACTGACACTTTACACCATGATGGGCATCGACCTCTTTGACAAACCACACTGCCTTAAAAGGGAATTGTTAATTCGCAAAATTAAATGATCGTGAACAAAGTCATTTAGAAGGTTCTAATGTTAAACGTTTAATTGCAGACTCGGATTTCTCAAATATAGACAACCAAGGCCGTCAGTGAAACTACGATGTATTTTAAATGCAGATTTTAGACCAAAGTTTTGTCGAAACTCTCATGAAATAATGTCTCAGGATTTAGATGGTTGTATTTCGTAACCACAGTTTTTATCCATTAAGCGTCTACAGAATGAAGGATGTTACATTAAACCACTATGAATGACCATGTTATTTAATTATGCAGAGGCTCTCAGAAATCAGTGGCACTTCTCTTTACAGTATGACTTTGATGCCTCGCAGGTTCTCAGCTCTCTCATGTACCGAAGTCGCCAGTGACCTAAGGACCAGTGTTTGCTTTTACAAGATGGCTGGTAGGGGCAATGGGAGAAAGCTGAAAGCAAACAGCTTCCAGAAGGTGTTTTAATGAAAAGATAACAGCGCCGCACTATCGCCTCGCTGTAGAGCAGCCGCACGGCATCCCCGCTCAGCCCAGCCATTTACATGCTCCTGGCCTGCTTGGCCAATGGCCGCTAAGTGTTTCCTCTGATAAGGCGGCCCAGTTCCATTACCAAAAGTGTTCCATGCTTGTGACTCACGCTGACCTTTTCTGTGTTCCCTGTGCCATTGGGACCGAGGTTCTCTCAGCTCGCAGCCTAATGGCTGGAGGGCCCTGATTTACTCACCATAATAAGGGCAGGAGGTCAAGCGGCTGACGGCTGGGCCTGGCTCAGTCTCTCTCTCTCTCTCTCTCCCTCTCTCCCTCTCTGGCCCCGGCCATCGACGAGCAGCTGTTGAAGGACGATTTACAGCATTTGGTCAGTGACAGGGTCCAATCAGCGTGCCGTAAATGTCGGTCCGAAGAGATTGAGCAGTAAGTAAGGCAGTGACAGGACATCGCCAGACCCCAATCGATGCCTAGAAGAGGGGGCCATTGAAACCTGTAATATCCCCCCCTTTTTTTTTTTTACCACAAGGAGTAAAAGTAAACATGAGGGCATTTAGAATAGCTCGACATGCTTTCCTGTTTGGTGCTGTGGTCCATGCAAAAAAATAAATAAATAAATAAAAAAAATCAGTTTCCAGTTCCACCCTATGATGCAGCTTTGAACTGCAACAGAAACAAGCTGGAGCTTCAGAGCCAGCATAGCTGTTTCGGGTACTTCCTCCATCCCTACAACAATTCCCATATGGGCTTTTGATTAAAATCCACTATGTAATGCTTCGAACCCTCTCACTGTTAACCATCGGTCAGAACCCACACAGACCTACACTTCCAGAACACTGGCGGTATCAGTTCAGAGTTATTAAAATCATACTGGAACAGATTAATAAATGAGGCGATTTCCCTGATTTTTGCAATCATTTACGGAATTGATCGCCCCACCAGTCTATAGACAGATCGCAGTAAAGCTATCGACAAGGTTCACCTCTGTAATAAACCGGCGCCGCTGCATGGAGTGAGATGTCATTACAGCGGAGGTGGTTTAGCATGTAGAGGCTTCCCAAGGTCAGATATGTCCAGAAATTAATAATGTATCAGACAGCCCCTGTTGACACCGAGGGCAGAGCAAGAGGATCCATTTAATAAAGAGTATTATGTGTTGCAGCTTGAGCCTTAAGGATAGTATGATTGAGTGAGTGTGTGTGTGTGTGTGTGTGTGTGAGTGATATTTTTTGTTCTATTCAAAGCTATGGACGTTATAATAAGCTGTTAATATCCAAACCACTTTTCTATATAAATTTCTTATCAGGAGATGGAAAAAGCACCTTTTAATGCAAGTTAATGTAACAAGATTGAGTCATTTTGGACCATTTCTACTTTGAAATGTTGACAAAGTGAAAAGGAAATGTTTACATCATGTAACGATAAAAGGCTGAAAAGGAAAAGCATGCATTTGTGCTGACGGCGACGATACGTTTGTTTTTTTATCATTAACATGCTCTTGTTTTCTCAGAAGTTGGTAAAGGCCGTCTGACGTGTGATTAGTGTATAGCTCAGCTGGAGCTGGTCAGACGTGGAGGCAGGGCTTAAGATGACATAAATCGCTTTTATAGGCCGGTTACTGTAATTCTTACTTAGAGCTGTAACAAACCTGCCTGCTCAGTGCATTAGGGCACAATGATGCCTATCAATCAAAGTGGGTTTTCTACCCGTTCGCCATAGATCACGCTTTCTCCGGCTCGGTGCGAGAGGGGCAGAACCTCTGATTCTGCACAGAGTCGACGCTCCGGACAGCACATGAAACCTCTGCGACCTCTTCTATTTCGAGAGCGCCTATGAGCAGTTTATAAAAAGGATATTCATCATGTGCACATAAATTCATAATGCAATTGTGGACTTCTAAAAAAAAAAAGAGCCAGGCACTGTTTTGACATTCTGATGAAACCCAGATGAACGTATCACATTCGATGGTGAAATACAATGCCTCACGCAAATAATCTTTTAATGCCACGAAGTAAGTATGCAGCATAAACAATCCACTGCGCAAACATTTTTTTGTGAGTGAAACAATGTGTCTGCCTGAGTTACGCCGCCCAGCTGAAAGTTAAGTGGGAAGAAGCAGGTCCAGAAAATCGCGAGCACCTTCCATTCGTAGACAGACGAGAGGAGCAGCGGAGGTAATGGAATAAAAATATAATGGATGCACCTCTTGAAAGAGCCGTTACGTCTCTTATAGGTTTCTTTATAATAAAAAAACGAATGATGCTTATTCGTAATACCTGTGCCTGCATACCTGCTCCTGTTAAGCTTTTCAATACATATCCAATCCAATTCTGTTTTATTTTATAGCACTTTTTACAACCAACGTTGTCACAAAGCAGGTCCGAGCTCCTATTGAGTCAAAGGAGTCAGAGGCGAGGAAAAACTCCCTAAGCTAGAGTATGACACCTCGGGAGGAACCAAGACTCAAGAGGGGAACCCAGAGAGAAAGAGGGAAACAAAATCTCTATGGAAATAACTAATAAGAGAAGGACTTTGTGTATGAACGTAATAACTTTTATAACAAAAAGTCAAAAAAGCAGGCGAGCGCTTGCGAGGCCAACATGCAAATGTGCCAGTTATAGCAACATAAACAAAGAAATAAACCACCAAAATGATTACAGCATGTTCAAACGAGGAAAAGCTGTCGTAGGAATGAGGGACAGTGGCTGGAACTGGAAGTCCTTCCACAGGGATAGACTGTGAGGACAGATTATATTAAAGCGAGCAAGCAAAGCGAGCTACAGCTTACAAAATAACTAGCTTAAACTCCAACTTGGATTGTCCTCGTTAACGTCAGAGCACTAATATTTATGAAAGGAAGTCATTCGAAAGCCCCGAATATCTCGAGACAGTTAAAGAAGAATAGGGTGTTCCCACATTGCGTCTCCCTTAAGTGGAGCGTTGCAATAAATCTTGAGGAATTGTGTAATTTCCCACTAAACATGCATTTAAAAGTGTGTATTACAGTATTCGGTGACAGAATGAGCCTGCAGTGAAGATAAAAGAAAGAGACTCTCTATATATAACTGATGTTTTGATATGTTCCTTTATCTCCTCCTGATCCGGGGAAAGAAGCTGCTCTTCAGCGGGACACTCTGGAGCAGCTCCAGCATCAAAGGCCTGAGGACAGGCCTCCATAGGCCAGAGAAATGAATGGACTGTCAGCAGTTTTTCAAGTGGACCCATTTTTAACGTGCGTAGGTTCATGTGCACATGTGCGAGTGTGTGTGTGTGTGAGAGAGAGAGAGAGAGAGAGAGAGAGAGACTGATTGGGTGTAGGGTTCAGTGGTATCCTCTGATCACTGTCTGAACACGGTGCTCTGTTTGTGTCTGCCGGCCAAATTTTCTTATTCGCCAGTAGCGTTTTTAACAACAAAACACGAGCGTTTGCGGCCACTTTCTGCAGCTCTAATTTGAACATTACGCTCCCATTGTTTAACCCAGATGACCACATGCAAGTAAACATGCTCTAAATAGCCACTAAATGTGACACCATGACTAAATGAATTAAGTAGAAAAACAGCGTACGCCATCATACCCTTGGGATGTGAGCAAGCCTGCTTGACTCCATTCTGCTTTTTCCTTATTTTGTTCTTTTTCTGTTTTTTTTTTTTATAGTACAGGACCTTCTGCCCTCAGTCTCCACATGAGGAATTATTTCAATGCAATCCTTTCACAACTCAGCAAAATTCATAGAACGCCTCGTTTACGGCAAAGTCTTCACGAGTTACTGCGTATCCGGTCTTAAATAATGTGTCAGAAACGAAAACGCTCCCTCAGAGCAGCCACCGTAAATGTTTAGCCTGCCTCATTTTGGTTATGATGTTCGTCGGAAAGGAGCTAAACAACCCAGAAATAAAGCGCTCGTTTCTGGGGATGCTTCAGTAAAGCAGCTGGAAGGTTGGGCTCGGGGCTTGTGTAACAAACTGCTTTGCTGTAAGCAACGTCGGAGCATTCTATCATGCTGTCAGAGGCTGTGGAGGTTCACTAAAAAGCCATGAGGATAAGCAAGGGGAATGACTGCAGACAAACTGGATGTCAGGGACTCAGTGGGGTCAGCGGGGTCTCCGAATCCCATTCATTCAGCCTCACTCCTGTGACAATGCGGGGCATCTCTTACTCCTGCGCTGGGAGATGGATGATCGTGGTTTAGATAGAGATGTTGAGATATGACTGGAAATAACTATATATAGATGTAGTTCCCTCCATTGTTTTGGTTGCTTTCCAAATGGTTTCAGCTTCACTATTGCTCTGGATAGAGCAGATTCGAATGAAGTACGAGACGCCTGACTATCATAACACATAGTTTTTCTGTTTTTGGTCGTAATGACATCAAACACTGTTTTAGAGCATGCCATGGTAAAAGCTGTAGAAATCACTTCTATATTTCTACACAATGTGTGTTCTCGTGCAGGAGCGTTATGTGAAGATATTCGTAGGTTTGCAACTGTTCTGAAGTATTAAATGTAGCACAGAACAATGTTTACAGTACAGTACTATAGCATAAGAGATTTGTTGGAGATCTGTGATCATTTCTTTTTATGGAATAGATGCATAATCTCTGAAACCTGCCACAAATGTGTTTCTTTTTATGATTTTTTCTTTACCATTTTTTAGGAAAAATTACATAAGTGACATACAAAAACACCTGCCAGTGTCCGTTTCTTACTTTTTCATACAGCAATACATTAATGGTGGTATGCAGGAAATGATCAGCATATTATTGGCTTAGAGATTTAGTCTTTACTTTAATTACTATTCATTTTATTTTTTATGTATTTTATATGTGATTTTTAGTTAAATTTTTGTTTTTTGTTTTCTTTTTTTTATTCTGTAGCTCTTGTCACACTTTGGTCAACTCTGTTGTTTATAAAATGCGTTATTAATAAAGTTGCCATTGCCGTTATCTATAAGGCTCTATCTATTTTAAAGAGATTTCCCTTTAAAAATAAGTTTTATTTAGTACAATTAACAGTCATTGCCTTTATATGTGTTTATTAAACTGCTTGGAAAATCAAAAATGCTCTTTTTTAGGATGAACACGTTTTAATTCTTCAGGTGCTCTTTAAAGATCTAAATAATCATTAACTGTGGAAATCTCATCACAGATACTCTTTTGTCCTAAATATTTAAGAAGCAATAACATGTAGGTAAATATATATGGGGAGCTGTTTTAGTGCAATACATGTCTAACGAATGTAGAAACCTCTACAAAGACACGAGCATCAGAACAGGTTTGATTTCACATTATTCATCCATTCCGCTGCATCGGCATGCGGCGAAACTACATGAAGAAATAAGAACCTTTAAAATATTAATATATGTAGGTAATTTAGCCAATAAAATCAGCTAAGTTGCTAACTAACACCAACTCACAAAATAAGGAGCTCCAAAAATGCGTCTTCTATATTCAGCCATACTAGTTGGATGTGGACAGAACTTTGTAACGTACACTGCTGTTCTATATGTCATGTTTAAGAATGATTAACTGTATGCGCATAACAAAATCAATAGTTTGAATGTTATAAGACCAGAGTTTTACAATGAAATTGTTTCTGTTTCTGCGTCTTACCCGCTCTGTTTATCTTTCAGATCTATGACCAGGAGGGCACGTTACAGCACTTTATTGATGGCAATGAGCCGAGCAAGTCCAGTTGGATGAGGTATATCCGCTGTGCCAGACACTGTGGGGAACAGAACATGACAGTGGTTCAGTACAGGTAAAGTAATGCTATTTTAAGGGGTTTTGTCAAAAAAAAAAAAAGACTTTTGCTATATTCCTGTAACCACTTGGCGAATCCCAGTTTCCCGGACACGGATTTAGCCTAGTCTTGGACCAAAGTGAACTGCCGTTGAGGTTGAATCACTGTTGGAAGTTCCTTTTAGTCTAGGATTAGCCTTAATCTGGTTCCGGGAAACCGGCATTAACTGTGGCTATGTCATTGTGCACTGAGGTCTGGCGACTCTTAGAAGGAAATTTGTGGCCATGATGTGATGTTATCCCTTTTTAACTAAGCAATCAGAGGGATTAAGCTCTATAATCATGTCACTTTGTCTCTTCAAGTGTTTCAAGTGTCTTATTTAAACACTGCTTTGGTGTCATTTTACTGTTAAGACACAGCAGCAGCTTAGGGCTCTGAGTAGGTATACACTCACGGGATGGTGGCACCTCAGAGGTGAGACTCTCTCCACTTCCAGACACCACTGTGTATACAAGCACTATACATTAGGCGCGGACTGCGAGGATTTTTTTTCCCCCAAGGCCGCGCGCGCCGTACGGTGGGATGTCCTCTCCGTCAGCTGGATTGAGTTCCGCGTGTTATGATTTGCAATATCTAAATGGAATTCTCTTCAAAGCGGCTCGTGATTGATCGACCCCGAGCTGGCTGTTTTGTTTTGCTCTGACAATAATGTCCATTGGCATGTGCTTCACTTCGCTTGCACTGGGGACGCCCCGCCGTTGTCTTTATGAGTCATCCAACCACAATACTAAATACATGTCAGCGCGGGAAATGTTATCCAAGACGGAGGGGAAAAAATGGCCTTTGATGTGCTTGGCCGGTGCGGAGTTCTGTGCACATTTTGGAAGTGACGGCAGCATTGTAAGAGATGGTGTTCGTTTACACTCGTTGGCCCTCCTCTGAAAGTGTGCGAGACCACCCATCGCTCCGAAAACAGCCCTCTTTCAGCAGCCAACTGAGTCATTTAGTCCGAGTACATTTATTTGTGTGCTCCAGTGTTTATGTTAAGTGAAGCCAAACTGAGAGACGAACTGTTACAAGGGTATAAAGTACATGGTATAGTGGGGTTTTTTCTCTCATGGGTTATGAGATGTTTTTGATTTATTGCCTAGCCCCCTTGTTTTATTTTGGTGTCATGGTGGAAAGAATTAATAAAATTCACAGACCTCAGCAGCTCTGCAGAGACCAAAGGAGCCAAATATTTGTAGTGCCCCCCCCCCCCTGGGCCTCTTACAGATGTACGTCAGCTGACAAATGACAGCTATCTGAAGGTCAAAGACTAGTTAAACACTTTGAGAGAGGCTCACCACTGCTAAGGGTTAAACCATAGTGACGCACAGGCTATTATCACATGAAACAGTGAAAAGCCTAGTGTCTTAAACAAACCTGCCTCACTATTTTTTCTTAGAAACCCACAGTTAACACAATGCCACTGAGTCACAGAGAGGGAGAGAGAGGGGGAGAGGGAGAGAGAGAGATGGAAACACATGAAAAAACCCAAAAAAATGTTCTCTGTGAAGTGAAAAAAATGACCGTTGACACAAATCCTGTGATCGAATTTTCAGATCTTGTATTTTCTACCGGGCATGCATGGACATTCCTCGAGGAACCGAGCTACTGGTCTGGTACAATGACAGTTACACTTCCTTCTTTGGCATCCCCCTGCAGTGCATTGCACAAGATGAAAACTGTAAGTCTTGCTGTTCTGACAAGCAGACAATGCCTCATTCACTCAGCCACTTCTGTTATAATGCTGCAAATACATAAGGGCATAGGGCTTGTGCATGTCTGAATATTAAAATTGTATTAAAAAAGGTATGTGTTTGTGTACGTCTCTGTGTGTGTGTGTGTGTGTGTGTGTGCGTGCATGTGTGTGAGTGAGTGTCATATATAAATATATCTTCTTTTATTTATAAATATGTATACACACACACACACACACACACACACACACACACACACACACACATATATTGTCGCTGTCGGACAGAAACCTCGTAACTCCACTTTTGGTCTTTGTTGTTTTTTTTTCAGAAATCGATACTATTGGTCAGTCTCCACGTGGGTCTGTAAAATTTAGAAATGATTAACCAATGAAAAGTGTTGAAAATAGCTTGGGATGTTTGATGACACAGTATTCATGTATTTAGAATATAAATCGTTTTTTCAGTTTCCTGTTTGGAGATATGAGGTTTCCACCCGACAGCGACGATATATATATATATATATATATATATATATACTGTTTATATATTTTTCCCAGCTACCTTTATTTTTTTCCCCACTTTCCTTTCCGAATCAGACGTTGTAGACTGTGCGGTGGGTCGTTTAAGTTTACAGCGGTGTTAACGTAATTGAGTTTCTCACTTTTGACCTGTCATTTAAATCTTGCCTTGCATTTCAAATATAGTTGTCGGAGATGAGCACTGCCGGTGCATTTTAGGTAAACTGTATTTTAGTCTCCCAGGAATTCATGATGCATTCCGGGATGTTTTTGGATGTGCTTTTGGGGCAATACATCATTCCCTGAACATAAACGAGCGTTTGCCCCATACAGTCAGGTCTTGTGTTTGTTGAGTCCATTGGCCAGTGGAAAGCCTGGACATCTGACAGAGTCTGACAGTTAAGTGTTTATATGAGAGACGTTTTATGACTTCAGTCTGGTTGCTGTTGTGTTTAGACAACTCTCCTTCCCTCCAAGCTGTTCTCCAAAGTGTACAGTATGATTTGATAGATGCAATAGTGCAACCAAAAAAAGAGAGCACTGAAGAGCACAGCACAGTCAGAGCAGTGTGCTTCCATATTTGTTGGAGCCTACCCTAGAAGTTTAAGTCAAAGGCTTGCATATTGGATTAAAACCGTGTCCCCAGATGTGTTTGTCTGAGGAAGACTTTCCATTAGGGAAAGAATCTCATGTCCATCAAATACTTTATATGAGTAAATATTGCTTACACTGACATAACAGTGAAGCAGAGCCTTTGAGAAATGTGTCTAAAAGGGCCCTTATGTCACATCTGAAACCACTTACGTCGTAGTATGTTTGTTTAGTCGTATTTGTTTTTATTTACAGGCAGTCCATCTTGTCCTCCTGAGTGCATTGTCTTAAGAGAATGCACGGTTATGGGGCTGAATGTGAAGAGCAAAACAAACAAAGCAACAAACTGTTGTAAAACAGCAAGAATAGAACTGCCACGTTTACAGAACGGCTTGAAACCCGAAGTGGCCAACGATGACTTTTTTAAGTGCTCCCTACAATACGCTGCCCCAGATGCTCCTTCGAATATCTGTGTGTATTTTCAAAACGTAGCTTCAGTGCTAACTCTAATCACCCTCCTGCACATTGATGCTCAGCAGAGATCCCCATCATACATTAGAACTAAATCCAGAGATACATAATTCATGTTTCGTAGCATCGGAGGCCTTGGCTTTATTAAATAAGAAAGGCTTAGCTGTTCTCCCACAAGTCTCGTCTTACAGTTTGGTAATGTTATGTTTGTGTGCTCAGCATGTTGCGCTACGAAGAATGTGGAATGCGGTTTGTCCAAGCATGAGATAAACTGGCTCTGCCCTCTTAAACGTAAAGTTACACATGAGACCGCTGCCTGAGGAACGGTGCGTTTCTGTGCAGCCCAACAGAAGAAGCATTTCAGTAAAAATGCTAAGGAGGTCGTTAAATCAAGTCAGGTCTGCTGTTTGTGAGGCTGAGGGTTTTAGTTAATTCTAGCTGTATTTGTCTGCTCAATTTGTCACAAGGAGAATAAAACAGTAGGCAGTACAGATGAACAATACTACACAGAACAACACGCTCATTTCTTAAGCATCACACCTCTGGAATCGTGAGCACACGTCCTCATCTCGCACTTGTTTTTCTCTGAACAGTGAATGTGCCATCTACTGTAATGGAGGCCATGTCCCGACAGGAGAGCCTGCAGCCCTTCAGCAAGACATCCAAATCTTCCTCAGCCATCCTTCAGCGCTCGATGGTTTTCCCTCACTCACCCTGCTCTCGGACCTTTTCCTTCCTGGACAAGACAGGCAGCACAGAGTCTGGCTTCAACCAGCTAAGCTCCAAGAACCAGCGGGTGCTGGCCAGTCCCACGTCCACCAGCCAGCTCAACACAGAGTTTAGCGACTGGCACCTGTGGAAGTGCGGCCAGTGTTTCAAGACTTTCACCCAGAGAATCCTTCTACAAATGCACGTGTGCACGCAGAACCCTGACAGGTAACTGTGGATGTAATTAGTGTGATTGTGGAAGCAATCAAAATACTGTTCTTAAGTTTTGTTTTATTATTATTATTATTATTATTATTATTATTATTTATTATAATTATTATTTATTTATTATTATTATTATTATTATTATTATTACTATTTATTATAATTATTATTTATTTATTATTATTATTTTTTTTTTATGCTTATGCTTATTTATTTTTTTTAATTATTATTATTATAGCATGAATAAGGCACCTCTTCACCTCCTACAGTTGTTGAAATATTAGTATGGTTTCATGTCAAAACATACGTTATTATCGTTATTATACGTTATTAGTGCAATGCATGTGTCTATTCAAACGTTTAACAGTTGTGTTTAACAGTTGATCAGGGTAATACTGGTAGTTAAAAAAAAAAAGTGGTCAAGTTGGCTCTGTAATGTGTGGGGAGAGAGAGCGGACTGTCAGGCCGCCTTCAAAAGGTGTGTCGGAGAGAGACGTTACGGCTGAGGCACAAAACATAAAGGGACGGAACATGGAGAAACACAAACACGGACCAAAACACACAGCAGACTCATAAATAGACTTCAAGACTTTAAAGTTCAGGTCAGTTTAAAACAAAGGATGTTTCACTGTTTGTTGTGGTTTAATTAAATAAAATCAGCCCATGAGTGTGGCAGTGCGTTTAGCCGTCCTTAAAAATAAATGGTTTGGTAAGAGAGCCCTTGGTGGTTCTGCGGTAAAGCACCAGGCACTGAATCAGAAGATCGCTGATTCGAATCCGCAGCACAAAGATTTTTTTTAACACAATTTTTTTTTTGCAAATTAAATGCATCTAGTTTTTCATTTGTAATGTTTTTCATAACTGCACTACCCTGCTAAACTAACAACCATGTAATGAAGAATCTTCTACATTGTTTTTACACACATTCCAAATGACTTATGAGACTGTAGGGTTTGCTGTTGCTGCTGCTGGGGGTTTAGTCTTGGCAGCGAAGCCAAAACCATCATCCGAATGGTAATTCATTTCCGAAGATTAAATGTTTTCGGTCATTCTTACATCAGCTTTTGACAATTTTGCCAGGAAAGAGTGACCAGTGTATTTGACTTGCGACATCACACATGAATAACCGATGCTCCAGCTAAAATATGCTTTTGCATGCATGTGCTTGGGGAAGTATGTCTTAATGAACTGTTCACGCAGCCATGAGTGAAAGTTTGTGTCCATGGCAACGGATGGACTAATTTAAAAATAATTGTTAAAGCAAAATGTATTATTTTTTGCAATTTATTTTAATTTTTGTATCCAAATTTTCTCCCCAGTTTTATCACTGACACTGGTCAGGTCTCCCCTTACGGAGTGTAATGCTACCAAGGTAGAAGAGTGAATTCTAGCTTATTCTATCAGTTGCCTGTTGTCTAGCATCACAGCGAGTGATGACAGTGAGAGAGGGCCATCCCACACACTCAGAGAGAGTGTGGACAGTTATGCTGTCTTGAACTCAAAGCCACCAATGGCTGTAGCATCGGAAGGGATAATACTCTCAATATCCCAGCAACAGGACTGAGTTTTATTTAAAGTTTAGTATAATGTGAGCAATGATCAAGATGAATATATTTATTTATTCATTCATGATTTTCCCCATTTTAGTCGTCTTTTTAGAGTCCTAGCTAGTGTGCGGAACTGGAGACGACTAAATTAGGCGCAAAAATGGGGAAAATCACACAATACCATCAGCAATGGATGGGTAAACACTAAAAAACACTTAGCGAAATGCTGCTAATGCAATGTTATTGGACAGATCAACACGCTTGGAGGAGAATGCTGACTGTTTTGTAATGCTGGATCACAGGCTCCCGTGCTGACCATCATTGCACTGACCGATGAGGGTAGATAACAGTGACAGTTGTGCTCTTTTGGACTCCCATTTGAAGGCCAGTTGCATCACTTGGAAGGCCCCCCTGTAAGGGGTTGTATCTGTGCTAATGCTGGGAGGTTAATTAACTTTTACTTTAAATTGAAATGTATTGTATTTTTCTTCAGTACTGTAGCAACTTTGAGGCGCTACTAAACTATAAAAGAAAAGAATAACTTTCCTGCCAGTTGTGGGTTGGTGGGTAGGTTTCGCATCACCAGCCTTTGTGGATTTAAGGGTCCTAACTCAGTGTGTAACATCTCCAAACCTAATTAAATACGGGCCGGGATGTATTGGAAATTTTTTGCTTAGCACTATTTTTCTTGGGTGCATACGAACCTATAAATCAGTTGCCGCTGTCACAAAGAAATACCCACTCCAACGGTGATGCAGAGGAAAACAGATGCCACTTATTCAATAAACTAATATTCATACAGAAGAAAAATGTTGCTGGGATACCCTAGGAGTTGAAGTCAATGTGAGGGGTTGTCAATATTAAACTTTATGACCCCGGGGTGCAGATAAAATTTAGCTGAACAAGGGAATCTGGATCTGTTGGTATTTGGAGTCGAAGCCAGTGCCGTAAACGACCCTGTGAATCTGTTTAGAAAGCTCTCAGCTATGGTTTATGGCCTTTGGTCCATACATATTTATTGATGTTTGTTTTATATGTACGTTTCAGGGTAGATGAATTATTCTGGTATATCACCGCGAAAAAGGCTTCTGCTGTTCTGTGTTGCCGACCTCTCGGAGCCGAAATAGTATTTCTTTGTTTGAGCACATCAGTCATCACTGGTGTCCTAATTTAGTCGCATTCCATTAATGAGCAAAGCCTTCCAAAGGCCATTAATTACAGTATTGATCTGCTCCATAAACATCCAAAAATTCCAACTCTGACCATCAAAACCAAGTTCCCTGCCGCTCTACAGAAGAGGCGCCGAGGATGCAGGTTTCCTGTCGTCATATTTTCACTTTATATTCGGCCTAGGTTTTCATAAGGTGCATATTTTTGGTACAGATGCAGTTCAGTGGGCTATTTATCTCTAATATTGTGCCGCGCCAGGGCCCAGTGCGGCAGTAAACAATATGTTGACATTAATCACAAGTGCTGCTGTAGTAAATACTCGCCAAACATTTATCATGTTAAAATATTCACAATCAATGCATCTCCCAACAGAAAAACTTCAGTCACAGGGGCCGGCGAAAACTGTACGAGTGCATGCTGTTGTAAAAGCCTCGTAATTGCATGCTATATAATCCTACGTTGGGTTTTTTTTGCCATTAAGGCATTATTTTTCCCCTTTCTCTCAAAATGTCTTAACTTTCGGGCCGATTTTAAACCGTTTTGTCTCCGCCCTTAAAAAAATAAAATAAAAATAAAGTGATTGATGGCACGGTTGAATTGTCAATTCGTCTAATTACGCCTGTAAGTGCTTTCCTTTGTTGCCCCTAATTGTCAATACATTTGTGATTTGTTATCAGCTCTCCATGATTAACTGGAACTGGGATAATAATTAACAGAGATCATTACGGCTGTAGTTACGTGCTGGAGAACTAAAAAAACAAAACAAAAAAAAGACAGAAGAAACCTTAACCCCTCAGCAAACTGAAAATATTGATAGATGGCCCAAACTGGGTTTCTTGCCCCATTGTTGATGAGAGGTCATGCTGCCATGGTAACAGCAGCGAGATGTCACTGATTTGCCCCGTGTGTGTGTGTGTGTGTGTGTGTCTCCAGACCGTATCAGTGCGGACACTGCTCCCAGTCCTTCTCCCAGCCGTCAGAGCTACGCAACCACGTGGTCACACACTCCAGTGACCGGCCCTTCAAGTGCGGCTACTGTGGAAGAGCCTTCGCCGGGGCCACCACCCTCAACAACCACATCCGCACACACACCGGGGAGAAGCCTTTCAAGTAAGTAACAGTGAGTACCATCGCTTCCTCGTCACCATTTAATGTTACTCTGTTGATAGAAAATGTCAAAATCACAACACATTAAATGTAGGACTATTTAAAGGGATATCAGATTCAGAAATGTGACAGTTTTCAGATCTGTGGTATATTTAGCATCATGTCAGTGAGTCAGAGTCAGAAAACAGACTTCAGTGCTTATTTTATAACTGCACAGGCACACAGAGACAAGCACAGTGTAAAGATAGTCTTTTTTTTTTAATCTGTAGAAAAACTTCTATATGAAATACACTACAATATACACAGAAATACTACAGAGAAGTAACTTAGAGATAAGTGAATTAATAATAGCACAAATGGTGGTCAGGAGACTGGTACTGCCTGTAGTAGAGATCAGTAGTATATAATCAGTATTATTCAGACACAGCTAGTAAAGTGGTGTCAATATTCAGTTCTCGGTTCCTCTTTAAACCACCATACACTTATATAACAGTTTGGTTACTGTTGGCCCATCATGGTGTTTCCAGCACTGACAGCACTGACATTCCTTTGGCCACAACTTATGGGAGGAAAATATTATTGTCTAGGTCTGGATCTAGCAGTTTAGCTACAGTGCTGAGGTTCGTGGGAGGTAGTGTGTGAGCTACATAGATTCCTTTAAAAAATAAAAGGGACAAATTGAACATGCAGAGTGGTTAATGGATTTCTTTTAAGTCAATGGTCTGTTACTTACATATGACCTTTGTGACTCGAGCCTTTTTCCCCTACACCAAATACAGGTCATGTTTTTCAATAACGCTCCCAAGCAATACTAATTAATAGAACTGGAGGGTTGATTTATTCATACATAACTCAGTGCATGCCTTTTATACAGGTTAAGCCAGAACATCACGATGGCCTTAATCACAACCATTAAATACTTCATAAAATCTCACAGAACTAAAAGACTTCAATTGGTCTGTGAGCTGGAGTGTCATTCTGGGGCCCATTAAAATCCTCCGTTAGCTTTTTATTTGGCCAGTGGCGTATCAGAGAGTTCAATAAGGCATATAATTATGGCGATCCAAATTAGCAGCATAACTAATGAATGGAATTGCACTTGCAAAAGTTTGGGTGCCCCTCGTCAAATGACTTTCTGTTCATTTTAAACCACGCATCCTCTTCAGAGAGTATGCTTTTGCACATTTTAATGCAAAATGCTGAATGTAACATTGGAAAAGAGGTAAAACTTCAGATTTGGTCTGTGCAAAAGTAACGGCACATTTTATATTTTATGTTAGATTTTTCCACAATATCCCAATAGCAAATAAATAAACAAATTACCTTTTTAAGTTGGTTCTCTTTAGTTGAAATCAACAAAAAAAAGTCATTTGAGGGGTGTTCTAACTTTTTCACAGTTAAAAAGTTGCTTATATTATCAGTATTCTCCTTTACCAATATTGGTGGTGGGCGGGATACGTTCAAATTCTACCTTCAGCACCACCACTGGGTCCCTGAGCAAGACCCTTAACCCCAAGTTGCTCCAGGGAGACTGCCCCCTGTAGGTAGGGAATGGAAGTCGTCAACTAAATGCTGTAAATGTAAATATCCCTTTAGTTATTCAGTTCATCTACTAAAACTGCTTTGTCGGTGCTGTCCAGTGGGACTTTACATAAAGTGAACACAAGCACTGTTCACTTTATAAACCCATCTCTAGCCACGATGCAGCCACTGGGATTTGATTTGATTTGATTTGATTTGATTTGATTTGATGCTGCTGTTGCCTTTGTCTGCTTGATGACAGATTGACTCACTTCTATCACAGCGTCAACTTTGTTTCCTAACAGACATCTGCAACATAATATTCATTTACAAATTACCCTCAGTGTTCTGTACCATATTACATTCTTCTTTGAGTAGCATTCCAAGATTACATAGAAAACATCTGTAAAAAAAAATGCACCCCAGCCAAAGCTATAACGTGTTTATTTGCCGCTGGCCGCTTGACAAGTGATGGATCGAGCCCTTCCGTGACAAAGGCCACGAATTTGTCCCTCAGTCACATGTAGAAACTCTTAATATCATCTCACCAGCTCAGCGATTTCAGTGTTCGGAAGTGGGCTGTTTGGAACAGAGCGATGCAGTAACAAATCAGCTATCTAATAAGCAATCAGTGATACACAAATGTGTCATCAGCACTTCAGGAGCTCCAGAGAGGAAGAGGCGCACAAAGACATTAATGAATACACCACAGAAATCTTTAGTCAATCAATATGCCTGAGTTATTCTCATTGAGCTGATGTGCTTGATAGAATAAGGCTGGCATTTTCTCTTTTCTTGGTGGAAAACCGCCGAAGTGTTTTTGCACTGTAAGACATCAGCTGCAAATTTGGTGTTCCAGCTCAGCTGTTCCCTGTCTACAAATAACAACTATGATCTGATGAACTCGATAATTGCTCTCTTGCGAAGCGTAATCAGCGTTGTGGAGTGTAGGGGGGGTGGGGGTGGGCCTTGGAATATAATTAAAAATGAATATGAAATGGATCTGTTTCTCAAAGTTGGCCCACGACTCGAACGTGAACGGATCTTTTATTTCTTTGACACGATCCCAGACCGATTCCAGCCGAATAAGAAGCCACCCCTACAGACGCTGGGTGTGCTGTCATTGCTTTCAAGCCTGTTAAGTACAAGCCGTAAAGAGATGCTCCCCTTTGATAGCCAGCCCCCTGAAAATCTCTTTTTGTTCTTTATCTATTGTAAGTGACAATGATGCGGGGCCTTATCTAGACAGGCCTCTCTGGGGGCACCCCTTCCTCTCAGATTATTGACAGGGTCCCTGTGTTGTGAGGTGTCTGAGCCTTCGCCCATCATCGGCATCAAGGCCCTTAGGCGTGGGCAGCAATTACACCTTTCTGGCCCAGTAAGATTCCCAGCCACTTTCAAGTGTCACTTGTCATTAAGGCAACACTGGATGAGATGCAACGTCTGATGGCCCCCACTAAGTGTGTTGTCTGCTTTGTGTGTGTGTGCGTGTGTGTGTCCAGGTGTGAGCGGTGCGATAGAAGCTTCACGCAGGCCACGCAGCTCAGTAGACACCAGCGGATGCCCAACGAGTGCAAGCCCATCAGCGAGAGCAGCGAATCAATTGAGGTGGATTAGCTGATTGACCGAGCCGGAATTAAACGGCGAGGGAAAATCATGATTAAATGTCACGGACACTTAAGCAAAACCAAAGATTTCCTCTGAGAAACTCTCAATCAGCCCTAGAAAACCAAAAGCAGTAATAAAATAAGTAAGATGTTAAAAGCTATTGATCCCGACACAGATAAGGGACTGGACGTGGCAGGGGATGGGAGGGGCAAATAGAAACTGGGGGTTTGGGTCGGGGGGGAGCAAGATTATTTATTCATGGGACTGGCAGAATGGTTTTGTTAAAATGTTATGAAGCCTGAGGTGTTAGAATATAGGCACAAGATACCAAAAATATGGTTTGTTGCTTTATTTTGTAGTCTTGAATGAAACCAAAGGGACTAGAAAGGTGCACAAATTCACAGCCCTCAAACTGAGAATGCACAGTATCTGTATAATCGCACCGTATAGGTAGCAGTTTTTTTTTTGAGGGAAGCGTTTTTTTCACCCCCCCAAAAAAAGGAATGTCCTCTGTATAAAATGTAAATTCTGAATTATATTTCTCTCATATCATGCTTTTTGGCACTTTTACAGTTATTATTTAATATTTCTGTGGGGTAATGCTCCAAAAATGTAACTATTTAAGTATGAATTTAAGAGGGAAAATCCTAGTGATATGAAATATAAAAAAAAACAAAACTGAATATGAAGGGAAGAGGAAAATGTGTAAAAGGGACATATAGAATCGAGGCTGTTTGTGTTATTCATGAAAAACCCACTGCTTTTATAGCCGTCCTCCTTTTGTTTGGGGTGTGTGGCCGTTGAATGTTGCATTTCGTCTGAAAGAATCTTTGACATCGCAATTCCAAGACAAATACTACAGTATCTGTTCACTTTTGCGGAGGATTTATCTCTCCGAATCCAGAATGTACATAGCCTTATTTTGACATACTTTTTTGCTAATCAGAAACACAGCAGGCTGAGCGACTCAGTCTCAGATTATTTAACAAAGCGTTTGACCGAGCGTCAAAAATATATGGAAAAAAAAAAAAGATCACACTGATTTACCTCTGAACCAAAGTGACTCAATCGAGATGTACTACCTTTTCTAAACCTCTACGAAATGTTGTTTCTTTTGTTTTTTTTCATGAACTCTTTTGAGTTGAACGAACAAAGAGTCGGTTGTATTGAAAGCAGTATCACGTGTATGATAATCATTACCTGTGCTGTCTCAGAATAAGTTCCGGAAGGTGTGATGAGCTCCGTCTCATCCATATTTGACTCTCGTTTGCATGATTTCGACATTTGCCTTTTTAAATAAACAACAGGCTACAACCAAAATGCATTTTTTAAATTTTGTGTTCTTTGTAGGGCTGTAACAGTACATGTATTCATACCAAACCGTCACAGTATATGGGTCACAGTTCGGTACATGATGTCTTTCGGAGAATACACAGTACGACGAAGACGTGATTGAAGTAATATGGAATCTCAGAGGGACCAAAAAGCGCAAGCAAATCATAAACATGAGTCGTAGTGTGGTGCAATAGTGCCACCTACTGGCGTAACACTTCTGCTGCCTTACACATACATTAAAATATAAGCAAGTGTGTTGGAACTTTTTGTTGCTTAACTTTGCTGTATCGTGAACCGTACCGAACCGTGACCCGAAAACCGAGGTACGTACCAAACCGTGACATCTGTGTAGTGTACCGTTACACCCCTAGTTCTTTGTATTTTTAACAGTTTGATACCCAAATTCGTAAATTCTTCCCACCAAACAGAGAGACGAAATGAACTGCATGGCTGCATAAACAACATAAACCAACAGCCTTGTACATATGAGGGCATTTCATTTAACACGGCTGGCCCTGTGTGTAAGTAGAAGTGACAGAAGAACGCTGAAGTGTATCTCCACCAATCTCGTCTGAAGTACGGCCCGTCAAAAGAGTCCTGACCAGCCTGTCAGATTAAACACAACCGCGTCCCACTAATGATCAGCATGTGCTTTTTTGGAAGCTTGACCAGTGATGGGGGAAAAAAATCACACAAATACTTACACACTGAAGTGTATCTCCTTCACCCCATTGTTTACTTTCGTCCGGCTCCTGTTTGATGCGCTCTAGAAACAATGCACAATCAACAGTGATGGTTTTTTTCCCTTTCCATGCTTTCTTGTTTTCTTGTGCAAAGCATAAAATCCATCTTTAGGAGCCTGTGATGTATCAGTGTGGCGTCGGAGGTTAGCGCTCCGGCTCTGGCCCCTGTGGTGTTTGTGTGGAAGGTCACGTCCCAGAGCGCCTCTGTTTCTGCGGCTCGGGCAGCTGTCGGGGGGTTATGGATCTGACCCATGGAACATGAACTCAGCGCTGCTCGCTCGCTCGCGCTCTGATTTATTAGGGCTCGCCATGCACACCTTTCAACCGGGGCCCCCCCTTTACCCCCCCCCCCCCCAAAAAAAAAGAAAACTACCCCCGGATCACACAAAAGAAATAAAAACAGAATTTTCCTAAATTGCCCTTTTTTGGAAAAGGTTAGACTCTTTCAGTGGCCTCTGCTGCTTTATGTGATTTGCTCGAACCATTTAATCTTTTTGGGGTGGGAGGGGGGCATTCACTACAGAGCTCCATGAGATAGGGGGAAAGAGTAAAACAACTGCTCCTCAGTTATCGCTGACAATCAGCTCAAACAAGGAAACGACTGGACATTGTTAGATCAACATTATTTCTAACCTTTTTTGGCGCGGCCTTGTTTGGTTTGGCCCGCCTGACTTTGCTCACTTGCAAGTGCGACGGCCATGCATCTTAATACAGTATTAAGCACCCTAGTTTCATTTCAGTGTAGCCTTTGGACAGCTCTCTCTAATTTGCCGTTTGGATATATACGTCCTTTTGCCAGCTGAAGATAATGATTAGTCTTCGTGGTATTTTCATAACAGTGGACATAAAACAAGGCTCTTGATGACATAGAACAAGAGCGTAATTGTTTGTTTTTTCGAAAGTCGAAGACAAATGGGAGTGCCATTTCGCATTGTTGATTTATGTAATACTTAGAGGCATGTTCGTGGGAAATTCCATTAAATTGCATTAAGGTAACATGCGCGACGCTGTAAATTCATCTTGAATAGCGCGAGCAAGGCTTGGACATTTGCAGCACGCAGACATATTTATCGGAGCAGCGGAAAAGTCCACCTGACCTCTGTTGCTTAATAGGAGCTACAATTTTGATATTTAACAGAATTGCTCCCAGAGGGCTGTTGCAAATTCGTAAAGCAAATAGTTAACATTTCGAGCATCAATCACAGCACTTTGCCATGGGAACTCGGACCCGTGAAAGGCGGCGCAGCCCAAGGGCTCAACAAACGATCAGACCAAAATTATTATTTTGAAAACATACATGAAAGTGGCCCTTGGGCTTTTAACTACAATGCTTCACTTTCCATGGAATTTCCTGCTGTTGAAAATACTAAACAGACAAAGGTCACACTTTCAGAAGCAATTAGTGATAAGACCTGAGTTTTTTTTCTCACTTGGGGAAAAAAGAAAGAAACTAATTGGAACCATGCAGTGCCACGTAAAACTCTGAGAAATGCTGGTTCTCATCTGACTGTATTTGATTGCATGCAGTTTATTCACATGAAAAATGTATCCCGAGGCTGATTCACTATGTGTTTCACATTTACCTCATCAGTGTACTAATGAGGGACGACTTTCATCTAAAACACACTCCCATTCCGAATACTCTGGAAACAATTGCGCGGCCGTTCAGTAGAGCATGTACAGTAGTGGGTTCCGAAAAGTGAAACCAATGAAAAGTTCATAATCACCTCCGAGTCCAACGCTTTCACTCCTCGTGCTCCAAACATCACGTGGGGTCACGGGTTCACGCGACTCTGCATGAAAGATGTTAAAACAGTCGCGTCAAAAAGTCGGCAGTCTGACCACATAGGAAGATAATAGTTTTTTGTTTTTTATAGTCTAGATAAAGCAACTGATTGCACTTACACCGCCTGCGTCCAGAGGTCATTTGTTATCCATTAAAAATGAACAGCGAGGAAAAAGATAATAACGAAAAAAAAAAGTTAGCATAACATTAGTTCATACAAATGGCAAATGTCAATGAGACGTTGGGTTGTTTTAATAAACGTGATGAGAAATGGCTGTTGAAAAACAAATACTTGAACGCAGTGCGCTTGAGCAGTCAGAGAGACAGATGGTGAACATGCAAACAAATGATTATTTTAACTGCTTTGGTGCCAAGATTGTGTAACGCGAGGCTAATGGGAGACTGTCCATGGAAGAGGGTGAATAGTCACACCAAGGACCGGCCTCCCTGAGGTTCGAGGCGTGGATTTATAGCCCCCTTTACTTTTCTGTCATTCTGAAAGGGCCATATAGAATCAGATGAGGGCTACGGGACGCCGTCAGACCTTTCGAGGAGGATCAGCGAGTGTGTGTCAAACCGAAGGCCTGTGATCAAAGCCTGGCGGCCTGAAGTTGGTCATCATGGTTCAAACAGGCATTAATCCTACGGCCAGGCCTGGAGTGCGGGGGCTCTACACGTGTGTAGATAGAGCTACCTCTCTATCAGCTGTGTAAGCTGTGGCTGACGGGCTGTCCTCATAAGTGCTGAGATGGTGGGGGGCTCCGCTGCAGTGCCTAAAACAAGCTATATGTCACTATCTGCTAAAACAGGCTTCACAGACAGCGGTCGGAGCGAAAGTCCCGTTGTTCTTTCGAAGCCAGATAAAGTGCAGCATGAATTCCGCCGCACCGCTCGAGGCCGGAGATGGACGAGCAGCCTGCGTGTGTGTATGCAGTCATACTCATGCATGCCTACACACCATTAGACACCTAAAGTGAGACAAGAGGTACAATTTATTCACCAATTATCATCCGAGAGGTGGTGCGCCACGACGTCAAAACATATTTGACACAAGACCACGTTCATGCACCATTTGGTCCCTCCCTGAGCAGATTCTGCCCGGCTATTTCTCTGCCTTTATCTACCCGGCCCAATTTCAATTCATCTCTGAGGACTGTATCAATCTACGAAGAATGAGGTCGCGGTAAAAGAATGCACCTCGTGCAACACATCATGCGCTCTTCTCTGGGAGGTTAAAACTAAAGCTAAACACAACATGGCCAGATTTAAACACATCCATTTGACCAAATGTATTCATATCTGACTGAAGTCATGAAGTCACTTCTTATGTGAAAAGAAATAAATCGATCACATTTCATTAAAAAAAAAAAGCATTTCCAAATGATTTGGACAAAGATCAGTGAGGAGATAATATTAGCCTCTTTATATACATGTGGATTTTGCATTCTAGGATTATTGCTCAAAGCTGTTTTTCTAGTTTTCATGTATTTTTTTCTGTGAAATGCTTGCTAAAGTAAGTTTTTATGCACTAAAATTACCCCCAATGGGCCTCAAACAATGCACAGAGCAGCATCCTATTCAAAAAGTCTGGTACAGCATACATAAAAACAGATGACACCACGTTCTGTGGTCACTGTGCGAAAAACAGCATTTTGGTGCATAAAACCATGTAGAGATACAGTATTATTACATACTACATAGTAAAGTACTGTTTAATGTGATCGTGATACTCGTGTTCCTACATTTATGTTCACAGGCTCCTTTATACTGGACAGCAGTGATCAGTGTGGATCAGTAAATATACACCATAGCAAAAGTAAAAATTCTCTTTACATTCTCTTCATAGTTAGACTGAAATAAGTTCCATTAGAAGGTATTTCTTGTCGTATCTAATTGTAGAAGTATATTTAGTAGAATTTTACAAGTGGAATAATTTGAGATTATCTGTAAACATACTTGGTACCACATGCTGTGACACAGGTTTGGTAGTTATACGGCATTCAAAATTATCTGATTAGTCTTGATGCATTTTATATTCCATTATGGCACGAAATAATTACATTCTAAAACACACCTTTGCACAGTAATGCAATCTAGAAGACCAAATTCTGTCATTTCAAGGAAAAAAACTCCAGCCTTCTCAAAATAATTTATTAGAAAGATAGAAATATAAGTAACAGAAGGACATACGCACAAACATACAGCAAAATATACAATAAATAAAAAAAAATCTCAACAAAAAATCAGAGGTTTTAGAAAATAATGTGAATGTTCATGTGATCATTTGTTGAGAGATAGTGCCATCTACTGAAATCACAAACTAAGACTGATTTCATAATGAGCTCCATGGCTGAGGTCTGCGCTAATGATACACAGGTAAGACTCACTCTCACACACACACGCACGCACGCACGCACGCACGCACGCACGCACGCACGCACGCACGCACGCACGCACGCACACACGCACACACGC
>JBBPDE010000015.1:7557986-7570916 GCA_037974605.1 Nannopetersius ansorgii | reverse complement strand
CAGTTGTGGACTTCTTAAGCACTGATGTACGTCGCTCTGGATAAGAGCGTCAGCTAAATGCCGTAAATGTAAATGAAAGCCGACAATAGCCAGTGCAGGAAAGGCCTACAGATCCAGTTACCCTAGGGTTCTTTATGTTCTGCCAGAATATTCCACACTTTGCTGATGTAGTGACTTTAATTGGATCTCCACTCCTGGAGAGGGTGACAGCGGTGCTGAATTTTCTGTGTTTGTACACTATTTTCCTGACAGTGGATTGTTGAACTCCAAACTCCTCTGGAACTGTTTTGTGTCCTCTTCCCGCCTAATGAGCATCAACAGCTGTTTTTCAGAGATCCTCGTAAATCTCTCTTTACCAAAGCCTTGCGTGCACTCGCAAACATGATCAGACTTTGCTAATGAAGACTCGGGTTGATGTTTTCTAAACAGAGCAGAGCCACCAACATTCTCATTTGTCATCCAGCTGACTCTGATTACCGCCTAAACTGAACTGATCTGAGTGTAACATACTTTTGCCAACAAAGACATTTAAGGTTGCATCACTCTGCTGCCACGACTTTTATGAAGATCTTATATGAAGTTGGATGCATGTAAAAAATTAAGAGAATTCACAACCTGTCAAGCAGACCTGCACCTGAATCCCAGGGACCTGCTACAGCAGATCAGGTTTGCTTAGGTGGACTATAATCCATGATCTTTTGATTCCTGGAGGAACACTCTGACCTAGACTCTTTGCCTACCTCAGCACTGACATTCTCTCTTCTTAACGTAATTGCCACCCCAACAGTAGGCTGTAAATCCACTGGGACAGTCTGGAGGCTCTGCTTGGTACGATTTGGGGGCTGCAAAACAAAGGCTCCCTCTATAGTGGCGGCTTCTTTGGCCAAATCTACGCTGTTCTTCACCAGTGCAGCAAGAGAGATGTCAGTTCTTCCCAGCGAATGGTTTCCGCAACAGAGATGGATCTAAAAATGAGACCAGATGCAAACATTCACAAACAAATAAGGTAACCATTATTTAAATAAAAAAATGTGTGTGTGGTCCCTTACAGAAACCTTAATCGTTGTAAAGTTTGAGGTGTTTTACCTGAAGATTCCCCTGCTGACTGAAAAAAGCCCATACAAGCTTTTCACTGCTGCGGATGCGAACTGAGGCCCGTTCCGGCTCAAAATTCGGACTGATAATATTGTTAAAAGGCTCGCTGGTCACATCATTGCCCAAGAGAGTGTAAAAGAAGAAGAACTCTGAGCCTTCACTGGCCAGCTTTGTTGAACTGGAGATTAGCTGGATCATAAAACAGAAAACATGAGAAAATCTTTTTCTGCTTTGCCATAGAAACCAAGTAAAAAAAACATAAGCAATAAGAGAGTAAACATACACACAACACTACTGAGGACCTAGAATATCCTAAAGACTAGGCTTTACCTGCTCCAGTTTGGTAGCAAAGGCAAGAGTGACCGACAAAACAAACATGTCTTTGCAAATGTCTGCTGGTCCAATTTGATGATATCCTTCATCCTCATTTAGAACAGCCTCTAGTTTAACAGACTCTAGATTTGCCAACACCGGCGACCCTAGAAGTAAAGTAACGGTTATATAGTGGCATTAGAAAACATTTACACTGGACACAATGTTATATCAAAGCTACCTATCACCATATGTTAACAAAGCAGAACTGACCTGAGAAATACTTTGGAAAAAGAAACATGCATGCAGGGCAAGGTGCTTTGAAAACACAGAAGTTCATAAATGACAACAGAAGCAGAGGGCAAAAGAAGTAGGAAAGAAGGAAAGGAGGAACGACAGAAACAAGTTTAAGAATCATATATGAGGTAAAATCAGTGTCCCTGAACAAAAGGATAGAGGAAGTTCTTAAAGTAACCTGGTCTGGGTGGAGCTTTCTTTGCCTTAAACTGATCTGGGGGCTGTTTATTATCATTCTCCAAGATCACCCCCAACAACAAAGCTGGCTTCAGCTTAGTGTACTTGCTACTGAGCAAAGGATACCACTTCGGAGGCTATAAAAACAATCAGATACAAAAATAGATGTGAAAACTACACGCCAAAGCAATTAACAGTTCAGATATTGATACAAAAATCATATTTAGAGCAAACAGCTAGAATATGTGACATATAGAGAGACAGAGCATACCTGCTTAACTTCTTGAACTGATCTGAGATCCAGAACAATGTATCCAACACACTCCTTTGCAGAGGTTTCTGAATCAACTGCATAGCACTGTAACTTGATGGGTGTCCGCTGGAGTCTGTAGTGTGTGAAATCAGAAATAGTTACCTGGCAAATAAACATCCATAAAACATATGCAAGCATACATGAACACATTAGGTGTACCTATGCTGATGAAGTGTCCTGCGATCAAGCTCCCAAGCCAACTCGGTACAAAACTGTGGCTGATCCTTGTGAGCCACAGGGTCTGTGGCTAGCTGCTCCCCATCAAACTTGGCTTGTACAACTAAAGTATGTCTCTGACTCTTGGGGAACTGACGACCTAAAACAAGCAAAAGACGGATATAAAATGTAATGGTTCACTGATGCTACCACTAATAGCATGCCAATTTTTTCCCCCATCATAATCATGTGCGTCTTAACAGCGCACAGGTCTGAAACGGAATTCCACAATGCACAAAAGTATTAGGACACACCTGTTTTTTTAGGGTTTGGGCTAGGCCTCTTATTTCCAGTGCAAGACAGTATTAATGCTTTATCATTTCAAGACATTCTGGACAACAACATGCAATTTTGTAGACACCTTTTCGATTCCAGCATGGCAGTACACCAGTGCACAAAGCAAGTTCCATAAAGACATGATTGGAAGAGTTTGGTGTGGAAGAACTTGACTGGCCCACACATAACCCTGACCTCGACCCCATCCAGAGCCCTTGGGAAGAACTGAAACCAAACTTGCAAGCCAGGATTTCATGTTCAATATAAATGTTGTACAGAATGAATGGATACAAATTCCCACAGAAACTCCAAAAAGCCTAGAAGAGTGGAAGCTGATATAGCTGCAAAGTGGGGTACCAACAACATATAAAGGTCTATGTATTTGAATGCAATGTCATTAAAAGTCCCCGTTGGTTTAATGGTCAAGCGTCCCAATACTTTTGATGTATTTCCACAGTGCATTTCCAATCAGTGCACTCTGACTGACTTTGTGTTTACATCTCAGTGACTGAATTACTTGTTTTAGAACATAACGTTCATATTAGCTTTTTGATGTTCTATAACTGCACTTAATTATGAGCATGTGTAAAAATACATTTACAATCCTTTACAAAAAGCTGTAACAGAGAGCAACCTCACAACTATAAGACCTATTAAGTAAAGTCACAAGGTTGTTAAAGTAGTCTTAAGAGTAAAATGCAAATGAAAAACGTCAGTTTTCTTCATTAGTATAATTATATGGTCCGTAATAAGGTACGCTGTTGCCTAACAACCTGTAAGCCTGTTTGTTTACAACAGCTGTTATCCAACCTGTCACCTGCCGTTAGGGATACAATAACGGCTAATTTAACAGGTTTTACGACGCAAGTACAAGAATAAATGTGATAGCACTCTACTAAACAACGAGAGATATTTAAATTGCACATTTTCGTCCTGCTCTGCTCTTGTTTTAGCAGTTTAGCTCACCAAAGCTAGCCTTAGTTAGCTTCACTGCAATTCGAAACTTCAAGAATCTGCTGAAAGAAAAACGTACCTTCAAGAACAGAGACGACAATAAGAAGCTGGTCGGATTTTGAAGCCATGGCATTATGTACGAAGGGGATTTTGGCTTGTGAGGTTTATAATTTCGTAGAGAAGCTGTCCGTTAGCATCAGTGTTCACTGGCGCTACTGCATTCAAACCTGAGTTTCCAACGAACCGGAGACCAAGAAGTCTCTGGGTGAACGACCCCTACAGGGAAGGATGTGAAGAATGCACACAATATGGACAAAAGTATTGAGACATTACTGTTTTCCACGCCCGTTACTTCCAGTGAAGAGCAGTCTCAATGCTTCAGCATACCAAGACATTTTGGACAACGCCATGCTTCCAACTTTGTGGACACAGTTTGGGGAAGAACCTTTTCTATTCCAGCATGACTGTGGCCCATTGCACAGAGCAAGCTCCATAAAGACATGGCTGGATGGGTTTGGTGTGGAAGAACTTGACTGGCCCACACAGAGCCCTGACCTCAACCCCATCCAACTGCCGTTCTCGTCCAACATCAGTGCATGGCCTTATAAATGCTCTACAGAATCAATGGGCAAAATTTCCCACAGAAACTTCAAAATCTTGTGGAAAGCCTTCCAAGACAAGCGGAAGCTGTTAAAGCTGCAAAAGGTGACTAACACCATATTAAAGTCTACGAATTTGAATGCAGTGTCAAGCCAGGCGTGACACATGTTGTCTTGTCCTGTTTTGTTGCTCTTGTGTTTTTCTTGCTTTGCACTCTGTGTGCATTTTATCCTGTCTGCACTTGTATAGTCTAGTGGTATTTCCATTTTGTTCTTTGTGGGTCTGTTATTGTTCTTTGTGTTGCTCCATGGTTCTGGAGGAACATTGTTTGGTTTCACTGTGTACTGGGTATATGGGTGAAAAGACAACAAACTACCCTTAGCTAAAAGTAGTTCATTCAAGCGTAATACGAGTTTACTTAAAACTGAGGCTCAGGCAGTATACTTGAAGTTTAGTCCTTTATACTACATTTTATACACTTAAGAATAGTAGGGAAGTATAATTGACTTATACTGATAAGTATAAAGAAAGTATATGAAGTATGCTTTTGTAAACTTTAAAATGTTCCAATTTAGTCCGAAGAAGTACTTTCTAGTACTACAATAACATGGTCCGTATACTTATATACTCAATACAAAATTAACTCCACATATACTACTTTTTGCTAAGCGGACCAGTTTGATAAAATAGTACAAATTAAAATCATTATCCATGTTTATGTGTCTATCAGGTACTTTGTTTTACTGCTGACTACCAAAATAGTGCTTTAAGTAAAACAACAGCACAAGAAATATCAAAGTTCAGGTGGAAAATTTGGGCAGTTGTCCTGAAATGGGATCCAATCACAAGCCATCATCCTAGCAGATGCTGTTAGGTTTATTGTTAAGTCTCCTGGTAGTTTTATCCTAGTGGGCAAAAGCCTGGTGGGCAAAACACTTGAGTGTGAACCCGCTGACCACAAAGTCACAGGTTCAAACCTCTACTTTCTGCCATTGTGTCCTTGAGCAAGACGCTTAACCCTCAGTTGCTCCAGGGGGACTGCACAACTAACGATTGTTCCTCGCTCTGAGCGTCAGCCAAATGCCCTGGTTACCCTTTATATTAACTGAATTCCCACATCCACCACCATACTTCCCTTTCTGCATGATTTTGGTGCGTGCTGACAAAAGCTTTTGTCTCACCTGACCATGGAACCTGGTTCCAATCTAAGTAGTCAGTTCTTAAAGCTGTACGAGGAAAACAGGACTCGAGGGAAATCCATCCTCCTTTGGTCGACACTGGCTAGCAAGACAATAAAAGAATATCACTATGGAGACAACTAAGTATAAATAAAACTAACTACTGATTACAATTATAATCTATTGTTAGCAGTAGTGAGATCGGTTATCTAGAGTCTATAATTAGTAGCAGTAGTTCCCATTGGAGTCTGATTGAGTAGTCATAGCTTTCATTTTGTTTTTGGCAGCACATGCAGATGATCCGTGGTGATTGAACTGGTCTGGAGAACAGGTGAGCAAGGGACCCTGATGATGGTCAGTCTGGTCTGGAGGACGGGCGCGAGGAAACCTTGACGATGGTCTATCAAGCTGAACAGGTGGGCAGCCAGTCTTCTCAAAGAAGACAAACAAACTACACACCAGACTGGTGGGCAATCATCTAAGTCAGAAAAGATAAAAAAGAAGAGTTTGTTTTGTTTGAATTTACAGGGTATAAAATATAAATGTAAAAGGTGCAAAACGTGACTCTGGTAGACCTAACTTAAAAAGCCTAGCTGAGGGGATATAGCAAAGACTCCAGCTGACTTCAGTTCTCTGTTTCCTTGATCTGATACCTTCAGTTAACAGGAAAAATCCACTGAACCAGCCTGACCAACAAGCAGGTTGTTTAATCATGAACTTTAACCAGAATTGTATTCCAAAGCTGGGGGACTTTATATGGACAGACTCTTCTCCTGCTGTAGCTTTCATAATTCTGGAAAGCAGTAAATAGCAACCACCCCATGTTCTAAGTGAGCAAGGAATTTTATAAAAGGAGATCTCAGAGATACTCAAGGGTAAGGACAGGTTTTATAAATCAATAATATAATTAATGTTGTTTTATGTAATTAATCATTTAATTAATATTGAACAGAAACCAGCATAGTGTTGATAATATTGGCAATTTTCTTGGTTCTAGTGAAGACTCTTGTCACTGCATTCTGGACTAAAGTTATTTTCCTACTGAAGCATTCTGACAGCAGTTAATTTAAGTGATCAATACTGAAGAAAGACTGATGAAGAAAGGCTGTTCCATTAATATTACCCATATGCAAGGGCGCCGTCACAGAGGGCTGGGGTAGGGAGATTCCAAGAGTCCAGCACTCACAGGGGGCCCTCAGAGAACACTATCTAAAAAAGATAGTATTATATTCTTCCATAAGGCCTAAAATTTCTAGCCGCATCCGTGTCAAAGACCAAAATCGATAGTGACACTGTGGTTTTCCACAGTTGAAATGAGAGTAACTGAGAAACTAGCAAATACCTTTGACAATTAGTTTTTGGCAGATGGCTATGAAGGACCCCTTTATTTCCAGCAGGAGAAAGTTATATGATATCCAGTCTTTTATTTACTTTAAACAGTCCTCGATCTTATTTAATCTATGTTATTCATCTGGTTTGGCTAATATATACAACTGCGTGTCGTCTGCATAGCAGTGGAAGCTGATGCCATGCTTATAGAAAATTGTAGCCAGTGGCGGCATGTCTAATGCAAATAATAGAGGTCCTAGGATAGAAACTTGTGGAACTCCATATTGTAATCTGATATGTTCTGAGTTATCACTGTTTTTACTCCAACTGGTAATGGTTGGTCAGGTATGGTTAAAAACAAAATAGGGCTATTCCTGTCATCCCAACCAGGTTTTGCAGTCTGTCTAACCACATGCACAGTAATCTGTGGTGCTAAATGGCATACTAAGCAAAGATACATAGCCTTTAGGACAGGAAAAGCTAATTTACTATTTTACAAGGGCAGGTAAACCACCTTGTTTATTTCATTTCTGTTTCATTACATTAATGTTTTTTATTTTCCATGTTACCTCATATCTTTACCCCAGTGAAATAAGAGGTTATGGAAAGAATACTTAGACGTTAGATAAAATGCAACTAGGAATATATTCTTACTTTCAAAAAAAATTGGAAACATCAGGTTCGCTTTTCATTGGGTCAAAATTACACGAACGGACCAATAGAAATGGTTCAAAACTTTTTTCCATTAATCTCCACCTAAATGTGAGTTACTGTATTTGTCATGAAAACTAATGCTAAACTAAAAACATTTTATGTAAAACAATTTTTAGGGACAACAATGTGGCATCTTTTTTTTTTTTTTAAATCTTTTAGTAGTTTTTCTCTATCTGAAATGTTAAAGGTTCAGTGCAAGCTGTTAAACTAATTTCTTTGCTTATTTCTACCAAAGGTGCCAGTAGGTCTGCAGCACTCTACGTCTAATGTAAATGTCACTGTGTATCCAATAATGAAAAACACATGTACAAACAAACTTTACTTTTTATTTGGATTGACAAATGTGTTAAGGCAAGAACAGTATAAAAAGCAACTGTAATTTTATGGTACTGTATAGTTGACATCAAGAAAAACCTAATGACAGTAAGGACGAACCAAACTACAACACTGACTTGTTTTTCCAAAGATGTACTTGTAAACATATTTAAGTAATGCAGCACTATTCAAGTAACAAGGGGGACTACTTTTGCCATGTAGGTGAGGTGGGATAGACGACCGTACATTGCACTGAAAGCAACTGTACATAAGCTAGTAATATCTGCCGTTAAGCTTTGTTAAACTATGTACAAAATGTACATCACGATAATACTATATGGCACTGAGATGTGTTGATTAACTCCTTTCACTTAATACGATACAATTGGTTAATGGCTGTGGCTAATAACAGTATATTCATGATAATAGGTTAATGCAGACAGATCCACCTTACAGTCACTTGTAACCTACTGCAAATCATCCTTTACCACATAGAGGTCATGAAATATCAAATACATTCAATATTATGGTACACAACGATACATGTGCATACAACTAGCTAGATGCAGCCATTTACAGGCAAAGTCCTATTACAGAAAGCTTTACATGTTTGTCTTTTATGACAGGCACCCAAAAAGCAAATAGCCTATTTTACAAAGCCTTGTCTTACTATGGCAATACCGTTATATATCTATACATTGTTCCGTAATATTATTAGCACTGCATTGTTCCCCTAATGTTACATTCATTAATTTTAAAAAAAACAAAAACAAAGTACTTTCTGCCTCCCATAGAGGCAATGAATAACACCATGGAATTGATGTCTATGAATCCTTGTGTGAGCCAGGAACCTGTTGTTTGGACTCACATCTTCCCATCCCTTTCTGCAATTGTAAAATGAGTAATCAGTATTCACAAATCCCCTAGTAAACAGACAGGGGCTATTTCCAGTCATGCATAAAGGCCATACATACCACAGGACGTGGTCTGTGTGGTTGCCACTTGCTGGCTGGCAACCAGGGCTGCCGTACTCAGACCTTCAAAGATTACATGGTTAAACCAAAAAAATAGCTTGAAGGACTGTTTTTTTTTTAAATATGGCAACCAGCTGTTATGCTTCTAGTAAACATTAACTGGTACTGAGGTTCATTTAGTTTTTCTTTTCACCTTGATATGGGTCATATTGCCCCGACACAAGCGTGTAGCTCATGCCCAGGTGAGTGTGATGATGTGTGTGAAGGTGGTGTGCGAATGGAACGCTCTCTCTCTCTTGTTCTGTCTCCCTGTCCTCATCTGGAGATCCCCGCTCCCCGGGCTGGAGAAGGAAAAAACTCTAGTGAAACCTCATCCCCCCAAGGCATAACCTGGGTTCTGTAATTAGGAACTGTTAAGAGGTCACTTACCACAGGGGATTTGCCATGATAAGGAAGGTTGTGATGGGGCAGCAGCTCCAGGGCTGTGGGGTCAGTGACTGGCTTGCTGTTCTGTGTCCCGTCTGCGTCCTCTCTGCCAGCAGTCTTCCCATACAGAGGGTAATGGAAACCTAACAAACATTAAACTGACTGAATAAAAGTGTTGAGAATTGTACAACAGGACCAAAAGGAAAATAACTTTTTAAGAAAGCATCCTTTTCTATATGCTGCGTAACAATATTACCTGGGTAGTTGTGCACCAGTGCTGGTGACATCACCCTAAAGGAGGTGCTGTTTGCCTCACACAAGTGTAGGTAGGGGTAGGAGTGCTGGTACTGGATGTAAGATTGTTGCGAAGACGACACTGCCACTCTCATATTCGGTGAGTCTTCAGAAGATTCGCTGGGCATCTCTTCTGCCTCTGCTCTGGTATTCTCTTCGATGTCCTCAGAAGGTGTCTCACACTTTACATTTTGAAGCTCGGCCTCCAGTCTGCAATCTGGCTCAGGAGGAACACGCCAGTCTTTCACCTTGTCTGGGCCTATTTCCTGAGAGACCTTGTTTACGTCTTGATTTTGCTGCTTCACATATTTGGACTGAAATGAGTGGCTCCAGGACTGTGATTCTGAAGCCTAAACCCAGAGGAACATCTACCGTCAAAGAGTTAAGGGTCTTACAACCAACGCAATTAAACATCTGCAAGGGAGGTCCATTGTCATACAACAGTAGTGGTTATGTGCTAGTTGTAAGAGATGACAGTGACAGTCAACTTGACAACTCAACATTAGTCACATCAACAAAAACCCCTTCAGGGTACAGTATTACTAAGAAGTTTATAAAACAGTGTTACGTAACTTTTAAAAAGTCCTTGGACTGTTACTCTTAAATCACAGACACTTTCAAAAGCCTTAGTGTTTTTACAAGCACATTTCTCAGAAAGTGTGTAGTAATGTCAAAGACTTACATTTAGATATGTTACATTTGTGTCCACATTTGTTTTAGTACTTTCTGGACTGAAGTCTTCAGAGTCCTTGTTATGCCCCTGGTCTTTTGCCATTGACATAAGAGAAGACTTTGCCTGTGGCTGCTGAAGAGACAACTGCTTGTCCAACTCTACATAGATGAACCCAGGCTTTGAACAGCTGATTTTAACAGAGTTTGTTCCTTTATGGATGGCCACAGGTGACGTTATCATCTGTTTTGTGTCCTCTTTTGTTCGCTCTTTCTGTTCAGGTCCACGTCTAGCTTGAACTCTGCTTTGTTTGCTGTATTGCACATCATCACAGCACGTGTCATTTTGCTGTCTGTGTGGGTTAGGGACAATCAAAACCTTCTGGTCCACAGGGATGTTTCGAGAGTACTGTCCATAGTACAAGGACTGAGCTAAAGCAGTCTGCGTTTGCGTCATGGCCAACTGCAGCTGTGACTGGGAGCTGGCATCCACACTTGATTCCGAGTTTTTCAGGTCCTCTAACTCTCTCACATCCTCCTTAGTTCTGCTGTAAGGTGTGGATACCTTCAGGAAAGTGGCAGAATTGCTTTGCCCGGGGTGCATGTAACCAGGAAGACCATAAGACTCATATGGATGGCTGTGAGCTGACGACTGAGCTTCTTTACCAAGGGCTGTAGCGATGGGAGTAATTGGGCAGGGAATCTTGGGAATGATACTTCCATTCAGATTGGAGTCAGGAGCGGAGTTTCTTCTGGATCTTGAATTTAATCCACCATCCTCCGCCGCATCTGATATGTCTGAGTACGCTGGACTGTTTGTTTTAGTGGTATTACTGTCTCCATTTGACAGCGAGCCAGAGTCCATTCTTGCAGAGCTCCCAATGGAAGGACTGGGGGCGTTGTCAGTGAAAGTGTACACCTTGTCAGCCTCAGCTCTGATGCTTGCCATTCGACTCTCTTGAGTTTCACTTGGACCGTTCACAATGTCTTGTTTGCTCAAATGCTCTTTCAGCAGGCTCACGGGGAAATCTTTCCCTATACTTTTTGGGTCATCGGCCTTTGTGAAAACTGGATCAGCTTTTGGACTTCTTGGGTCTTTACAGCTCCTGTCCTTTAATCTGTGCTTGTCCTTTCTCTTGCTTTCTTTGCTCAGAACTATGGTTGCATTTGCCATGTTAACTTGAGCAACAATGTCCAACTTTGGCTTGATAGGTTTCAGCGAGAGGTTCTTGGCTTTTGTGAGAGCAACTGTCGGAGACGGTTGATGAGATGAGCCATCTGTGATTTTAGCTGGAAATGGGGTTGTGGGAATGGCAATAAGCTTTGGAGGTGCAGGGGTAGTAGCAATAAGTCTGTTAGCCCTGGCTTTGGCTGAGCACCTTTCAGCGATTCCGTTTTCTTTTTTAACTTCCCTCTTATCAAGGACACCCTCGGCTTCAAGCTTGGGCATCTCTACAGACGAGTTGCGATCCGCAATGAGGCAGTTCTCCAGGACCACAGACATGTTTGAAATAAGTGGCAGGTTGCTCAAGTCATCAATGGGTCCCTCTTTGCTTACCATATTCCTCCTCGACTTGGAGTTTGCTGTGGGACTGTGCTCACTGTTGAACAATAATTTTCTGTTCTTTGGAGATCCACCTGAACTGAGCTTATACATGGTTCTTGGCTTCTTGGAAATAATATCAAGATTCTCAGTGGCATCAAAAGCCACATTACTGAGTGACTCTTCATAATCCGAGAGCCTGTCCTCACTCTCTGCCTCAAACTCCTGTTTGCTGTCGCTGTCCAAGTGTGCATGTGATTGGTGATAGCGTAGCCCATTGATATGCTTGTATTTCTTGTTGCAGTTGGGGTGTGGGCAGTCAATTAGCATGGGAGAAGCGCACACTTGGTCCAGAAATGCTGGGTCAGACTTCCCCTGCGGAGTGGAAGGTGCGCTTCTGGATTTGGCACGTATTCTTTTCCCATTTCCATTCCTAACATCCTCCGAAACCAAGCTCAAATCTAGATCAGCCGGAGCTTTGCTTTTCCTTTTGCCGCATATTAGCGGACTTGACTTCATGTCCTCCACTGAATAGTATGCAGGAGTCCGACAAGTACTAAGGTTTAGACTTCCTCGCCTGCCTTTGTTGCCTATGCCCACACCACGCCTCTTATGTGTTAGCCCTCTTATCTTGGCGAGACCAGGTTCTACAACAGCCTGGTCTGACACTGCCAATCTCATCCGTTTACCACGTCCACGCCCACATGGCATTTCAGAATCACTCACGGGGGACTCGCAAAACCTAGTGAATAATAACAGGCAGCGTGAGTGTACGTACATGTGGTTTTCGTTTAAACGTGACTCTGAAACACATGTTCTGTTTGACACACTATTCATCTTTTCAAACAATATATGACAGAGAAATATTTGGGCATATGAATAAAGAGTGAAATGTTACCGAGGCGGGGCCCAGTCGTGCTTGGTACAGTCTAAGAGAGTACCCACATAGGTCCTTTTTCTCCATGTGACATTCACCACAAGAACCCCTGAAGTCAGGCAGTCAGACAGAAATAATAACTTTCCATGAGTCATGTTAAAAATAGCAGATATAAACAGACATAACATTAAACAGCTTTGTGTAATGTATGATTACACTGTTCTGCAAGTGTTATTGTCTTGCTTGAAACCAGATATCAGTTACAGATATCAGTAACTAATCTAATAGGAATACAGGCAATAGGAATAACAATGACATTCGGTATACAGAATGTAATTGTTATTCCTATTAGATGGTTATTCATATATATA
>JBBPDE010000015.1:7421517-7438561 GCA_037974605.1 Nannopetersius ansorgii | reverse complement strand
AAAGAAAGAGACAGACAGAGCGAGAGAAAGAAAGAAAGAGACAGACAGAGAGAGAGAAAGACAGACAGAGAGAGAGAAAGAAAGACAGACAGAGAGAGAGAGAGAGAGAAAGACAGACAGAGAGAGAGAAAGGAGAGGTGGGTGTGGGTGAGGAGAGGAGCATGGAGCAGAGGAAGGAGGCCTGGTCGGTTAAAGGGGGTTTCTTTCACGTTGTGTGGATGTTCTGGTGCCTGAGGAAAAGACTGATGCACCATGGAAACCAGGCAAGCCAGCAGAGGCAGCGTGACGCTCTGGCCAATGTTCTGCTGGGAAACTGCGTATTCATACCGCTGCTACTTTACCACCATTCTAAACACTGCTGCTGTCCAGCAATGCCCCTTCAGGGCAAGAGCACTTCCTAACGGCCCTGGACTCTTTCAGCAGGATGCTGTGTGCTGCCACACGGAGGAACATGTCCAGGACTGGTCTGAGGATCACAACGAAGAGTTCAAGACGTCAACTTGAACTGATGGTGCAGGGGCTCAGTGGGTAACCTGTGACCAAGAGGTCACAGGTTCAAATCCTACCTCCAGCACCACCACTGGGTCCCTGAGCAAGACCCTTAACCCCAAGTTGCTCCAGGGAGAGACTGCCCCCTGTAGGCAGGGACTGGAAGTCGCTTCGGATAAAAGCGTCTGATAAATGCCGTAAACGTAAACTCCCCAAATCTGAATCTGATCAAGCCGCTGTGGATTTGGGGAATCTGGGGAGGCAGAGTTGACGTCTTGAACTCTTTGTCATGCGCTGGACAAACTGGTCAGAAAGACTTGAAGCATCTGCTGCTAACATCTTGATGCGAGTCTCAACTAGTTCCCATTTTACACACACACACACACACACACACACACACACACACACACACCCCCTGTAACCGTGGAGGAGTGAAAGGGGGTTTCTAATATAACGGTGTAATTGTTCTGCTGTGGTTCGGGTGCTGTGTTGTGCTCCACGTTTGCTGCGCTCGGGCTGTCAGCTCACATCGGGCCGAGTTGAGCCCGACAGCTCCTCTGCTCCGCGCTGACAGCAGCGTTTGCTGCAGGCCGGCACACTTCAGGTCACGTTTAGGCGACTTCCTCTGACAGTCCGGACGACCAACTCAATCCTCCACGTCGCTGGTGTCCACTCACACAAACGCACCTTACTTCCAAAGACGGCGAGGGGAAGGAAGCGAGGGAGACGAGCTGCCGTTGCTTTTATCCGCTTTACCCGGTCCTTGGGTTCGCGGCCTGCCGCAACAAAGCGTCCGCTTGAAGATTTCAGCTCTGAACTCATTTGGTTGGTTGCTGTGTTTGAAATTATTCCGCTCTGCCAGAACACTGGATCTGTGGCCACCATCGAAGACGGTGAGGATTAATTGTTATTGCCTTTCTTTTGATCCCTTTTAGTTTATTCAAAAGTACCAAGACTGCCCTTATATTATACTCAAACTGAGGCCGGACACCTAAAGTTTACTTCTTATATACAACACTTCATAAACTTCAGAACAGTACAGTGTTGACTTGATAAGTATCAGGGCCCTCAAGTAAGGCGACAGGAAAACAATGGGCAGCCTGGATTCTGCGTGAGAGATCGGAGGTGTGGCGCGTGAGCGTGTGAAGACAGTCAGATGCGTGTGTCTCACGCTCATTGCCTGAGACTTGAGAGCCCTGATGGGGACACAAGCTAACAACCGGAAAGTTGAGAATGTACAAGACTATCTGTTTGGGCTGAAGATATATTTCAATGGGAGATTCTGACACTCTGACACTCAGAGTAAAACTCTGTGAGAAACACAAAGGTGATCCAGGACGTCTCTCAACTCAAACAGGATTCTAAATAACAAACAGCCACATTCGGCTCTGATGAAACACCTTCCGCTGGTTCGACTCCATGGACAAGGTTTTGGGACGATAGGACATAAACTGTGAGGAGAGAATCGTGCTTCTGTTGGGTCAGAAACTCTGTTACCAGGTTGAATATCAAAGCGACTGCTGTACCACCACAGTGGAGTTTAGGTACAGCGCGGCTCCTGCAGACCTGTGGAAAATTGCCTTAAGGCGTGCGGGCGAGAGGGGGTCAATTCAGTATGAAATATGGCAGCAAGGAAAAGTCTTATTTGCCCAAAGATAATCTGATTAAGCAGGAAAGGCCTGGATGTTGACAGTAATGACACAATGGATAGTTGCACTTATTAAATAACGACGGCCCCATCAAGACGGGCATATGGGATATTGGCCTCTTTATGGCTACATAAGAGTGCGGCCATAAGCGCACCACATGGCATTGGGTTTCGGATTGCAGGGGATGATTTCACCTCTTTATTCCTGTGGGCTTTATTCAGTGGAACCGCCAGATGATTGGCAAAATCTGTAGAAAACTCACACATTGGCTGAAGGGAGCGCTCTGAGGAGACGCAGTACTGGTCAAAAGTTTGAACACACAGGTAACATAAGGCATTCTCTATACTGGATACTTTCATTCTCCATGTTCTACAGCTTTTTGGACTATTCTATATTGCAGGATATCAATCCAGACACAGAAAAAAAAAATTCTATATAATTCTATATAAAAATCTATTTAACCTTAATATAATATCTAGAACAGTTAATAGAGTCTACAGGCATATATATTTACATTTACGGCATTTATCAGACGCCTTTTTTATCCAAAGAGACTTCCATTCTCTACCTACAGGGGACAGTCTCCCTGGAGCTACTTGGGGTTAAGGGTCTTGCTCAGGGACCCAGTGGTGGTGCTGTAGGTAGGATTCGACCCCATGACCTCTTGGTCTGGGGCAAGTGTCCTACCCACTGAGTTACCTCCACCCCAAATTATATAAATTTTTTAAAGTATAAAGTATTATGTATAATTTGCACATTTGTCTATTAGCAAATGGGATTCATTTTATTTTATTGGAAACACAGATTCCAAACTTTCGAATGACTGTGTAACTGAATGTATGTCTTTTAATAGAACGGAATGTAGGTTTGTTGTGTTTTTGGACAGGAAATGTGTTGTAATTACTGTCTGCGTTAACAAACCATACGCTACAGATGCAGTAGTTAGAGATTAGGGTGAGATCCTGACCAATCTGGCAACCCTAAACAGCTGTCTGGCTCTGACTGAACAGCCTTTTTTTAAACGCCGTCTTTAAATGAACCTTCCTGATCAACCCTGGTCAGACTGATGAAGGTCTTAAGCCTCTTAAAACATGATCAGCTCAACCTCATCAGCCATAAAGACCCGTCCAGCCTGAATAAAATTCCTGAGCTCCAGACAGTCAGACACCCAAGCCCACTCAGGACACGCTAGGTAGCAATCTGGAGCAATCAGAAACTTATTTCGGCTGCACCTGGTAGTCAATAAACAGTTTCGACTGGAGTTTTCTAACCTGTTTCAAACCTCGACCTCCTACGAGGCCGGGCTGCGGAGCCGACAGCTGCGTTCTCCTGGCGGCCAGTTAGTATAAATGTTTGTTTCTCCGTGGAAGAGCAGCGTTACATCAAAGTGGAGTTCACAGTTATGTCATGAAGTAATAAAATGAAGTGAAATAATGAAGTAAAGTGTGAAAAACAATATAAAATGAGAACACACTTGATGTGGACGATTAACTGGTTCCACGGTATTCGGCAAAAGTGAAAGTGACCATTCTGTCATACGTGAACACGCCACAGCACACAGTGTGAACAGCACGAAATTCAACCTCTGCATTAAACCCATTCACCAACTGAAGCAGGGAGCAGCCAGGAACATGGCACCCGGGGAGCAGTGTGTGGGACGGTACCTTGCTCAGGGTACCTCAGTGGTGCCTAGCGGACTTGGGAATCGAACCCAGACTTTCTGGTCGCAGGACGAATGCCCTAACCACTAGGCTACCAGCTGCAAATGTCAAACACAAGTAAAAATAGTATTTAAAACTGTTTAGATGTATAGTGAGACAAAAAGACTGAATGCTAATAACATTATCCAGTAAATAGTGATGTGCTGTATATCAGTGTGTTCCTTGTGGAAGTCCAGTATTACTGTAGTTTCCAACAGAAACCTGGTTCGACTCGATCAGTTCTTCATTAAATTAAATCAGGAGCTGCTTTTCACAAATCCAAACAACGGCTGGAGGAACCGAAGAGGAATCTGGAACCGAACCTGTGTTCTCCTCACCAGCTCCTACAGTATCACAATATAAGACTACTTTTACAAACAGAACTAATCTTGATACTAATCTGGATTTTTCTAGCAGAAAGAGGCTTTATCACACTGAGGAAATGGCTTTTAAACATATTTTCACAGTGCTGTACATTTCAGATTAAAGTGACCACGATGCTTTGTGTTATAGGTCTCTATATGTGTTTTTGGGTGGGGCGGTTGAAGACAGGGACCCCACCCAGGGTCAGAACTATGACAGCACTGCAGACTCTTTATGGTCCTCCCAATAAAGCTCTTCCCAGCTGTCCAACTTCCCCTTTCACCAATAAACCATCAATTTTTGTCTGTCTCGCACTGCTCTCTGGAGGTGTGGTATGTGTGTGTGTGTGTGTGTGTGTGTGTGTGTGGCTGGGGAGAACTACTGAAGCAGTCACTGTTCTCAACACTGCCTGCTTAGAATTCCTCAGAGGACACGGACACATATACTGTAGTGTTACTGCAGCAAACAGATGTCCCTCTAAAGCTCCTTACAGCACATACCTCCCAGACGCCTGTCCTATAAATGTCATGTGGACGCTCGCTGTCCCATCAGGGACTGTCTCAGAGTCTCAGAATGACCTTTCCTCCGCTCCTCTTCCTCACAGGCCCTCCTGACGTCCAGGTACACAGAGGCCGAGGAGGCGACACAACAATGGAGTATCTAGATTTGTTAGGGGTTATGCACAAAATCCGAAGGCGAGAAACTCTCAACACACTTCACCTTAAATTAATAAATAAATAAAGATTTTTTTTTCTTTTGCCCTGGGAGTGCTGAGATAGGATCCAGTAACAGCAGTTCGAATAAACAGCTCAGAAAACAGGACTAGGATATACATACATATATACATACATATCGTTTCCATCAGAAACCTGGTTTAACTCTATCAGCTCTTCAGTAAGTTAAATCAGGAGATCCTGTGGGAATTTCACTAAAGTTCCTCCTCCTCTCCTGGAGGAACCGAGGAGGAACCTGGACCCGAACCTGTGTTCTCCTCACCGGCTCACACAATATCAGCTACTGTTTTACAAACAAAACAAATCTCGATACTTTTTACTGCTTTTCCTGTTTATTTTCAATATTTTTTTCGGATGTTAACTTTGGCAGCAGAAAGACGAATTATATTCACTTTTATTTTGAGATGTATTTCAAAGTAAACAGTGATATCACACTTTTGAAGGGTCTGTTTGTTGTGTATGTTTTTTATGTTTTTTGAACAGAAGAGAATAATTGCATTCTTGATTAAAGCCAGTAAAACTGCATGACATTTACATTATTACTTATAAATATGAAGTGGCTTCGAACACTACAGCTAGTCTGTATTTTGTTCATAGCTAACAGCACTCCAGGACATTTCTTATAAAGGCGAAGAGCAACTGGGGTGAACTCCTCATCCTGACCCCCCACAACCCCACCATCCCCACCCCCAAACTAAGGCCTCCTTAACAAACGCGCTAAGTCAACAGCTGAGCCAGCATCTCCGCAGGAAAATAACGAAGAAGAGAAGGAAAAGAAAAGACAGCCCCCACTAAAAAAAACACCTCACCTAGCTCACCTAGGCAGGCCCACGCAGTCACCTTGACAGATAATAGGATGGGGGGTGAGGGGGGCGAGGGGTTTGTGTGCTTTTCCAGGCCCATTGTTGGAGATGTGAGCATTCCTTTACGCATGCTACTTCTCGTCACTCGGCGCTCGCCGTATTAAAGGCCGGCCACTTGAAGGGTTTGAAGTCATTAGAAGGGCCTCTTACAAGTCTTGTTAGCGTGAGGAATGTGTCAGGTGACATAGTCCGGGCCACCCAGGCTCTCAGAACGGCGGAGAGATTGGCTCGGGTGGAGGTTAAGCTGCCAGTGGCCGGCTGCCTCGTGGTCCTCTCGCCTGGACAGAAGGCAGCATGGTGGGTCTGGTGCAATGTGAGCTCAGAGGATCCGAAACGTTATCTCTGATTATCTCGCGACTGCTTCTCAGATCAGCTGAAGCTGACGAGGCTGTTTGATCACTCGGATGCCTGGGCTAAGCGTTTGATAAGCATCCTCTCCGCAGAGGGGAATGTCAATCACGGAGCGTCCTACAGCGGCAAGGAGGGAAAGGCTTGTGTTTGTGTTGCAGGTTTTTCTCACCCTGCCAATAAAATGAGAGTGAGAAACAGAGAGAGAGAGGGAGAGAGAGAGACAGAGAGAGAGAGAGAGGGAGAGGGAGAGAGGGGGAGAGAGAGAGACAGAGAGAGAGACAGAGGGAGAGAGAGAGAGGGAGGGAGAGAGAGAGAGAGAGAGAGAGAGAGAGAGAGAGAAAGAGGGCGAGAGATATACACAGTGTATGTCCTGATTCAAAACTCCTTCCCATCTCCTGCATCTCAGTGCATTTTTCAGAACATGTGCCCTCCTGCCAGGGCTGCCTTTACAGGCAGGCCTGCAGTCAATCTCATCTAATTGGGCATGAAAAACAACTGATAGAAAAGAAAATAACAGGGCAAGAGCGCACTGGTAAACAATGCCATCGGGGTTTTTTTCCTTCCTCTAGGCTTAAACAGCATCACAACACATTCACTGGAGCCCAGAATGTCTTGCCGCCCTATAAGAACTCGGGATGTGATTTGAAACTAGTATTAGAGCCAATCAAGGCGTCTTTTAATGAACAGGTATTAACTGTATTAGGCCAGATCCACTTCCGATCCTTTGCAAAGACCCTGCAGTGCTCTTTAGGTGCAACAGTCAGAAGGGCGACATAAGCCACGACTTACTAATTTGTTTTAAAGTGCAAATTGAGAACCACTTGAATGAGAAACAATAACCGCTCAACACAACAAAAGCCAGTATTTTCAGCTTAAATTGTATTCTAGTCTCTAGTCATGTGCCATATGCTGCTATAGAATCCACAGGCATAGCCTCTTGTTCAGATACAGCTCCTGTGGGCCGTATAAGAGGTATTGATAACACTTTAGAATACTTATTTTATTTTTCACCATCAGGATTTTAGTTAGTTTTTGCAAAAAATAATTTTGGCAAATTGTGTTTCTCTGCTCATCGAAAAACTCCAAAAGGAATGGTGGAGAGTTGGCCTCACCAGAGCCACCTGAGTTTCCCTACATCTCTGTGTATGTAAATTTTACATCTAAATCCTTGAGGTGATTTTATTGTATCCTTTGAAAGTAATATGCAGCCCAGCATATCTTGGTTAAACAGGTCAGTTTAATAACCAAAATGTTCATCATGCAACTGTTTTATCTGTGCAAATGCAAAATGGGCTCAAACTCGTTTAATATAACTTCTCTAATAAAACGCACTTCATAACGGTTTCTTCTTTTTTTCCGCCCGAACCGAAGAGAAAGGGGAAAAGTTTGCAGACGGGCCAAAGTGGGGGCTTCATTTTTGGAGCACAAAGCGCTTGCACAGGTCCATCTTTCTCTGTCCAGGCCTTTGTCTCTGCCTCTCCATCTCTGCCTGAAGAAGAGGAGATGGGGAGGTGTGTGAGGACTGCTAATGAAACGGCCTGAATCAAAGCTGGGGACGGGGCTCCACCTGGCCATTTACAGAGCCGCTGTGGCATCCACAAATCCCTCCGGCCGGCTCGTTCCGCACCGGGACACACACACGCCCGCGCTGGACGTGAGCTGCATGAAGCCAGAAAGCTGTCGATATGTGAATGATGACTAAAAGCACGCACATGAACACACACAGGTGCACAAAACACCTCCCTCCACTCCCTGCAACCTGTAGGTAATTTTGAAACATGGACAGCATGTTTGGAGGCGTTAAAAGCCTCATTAGACAATCATTTCTACCCACTGTACAGTGCAGTCCCGACAGGCCCCGCTGCCGCGCTGAACCTGCTTTATTATTAGGATTAATTCGTGTAAGAGGGCCCCCGTGTGGTTCGTCCTGCAAAGGCAGCGCTGGTCAGTGTGAACTCTATCGGCCGGTCCCAGGCGCAGTCCCAGCTGTACCGGGCTGTCCTTGAAAACGTAAGGGGACGCTTTCTCACCCAGAGGGACAACCAGCAAGGCGCCTCATTCCCAGCTTGTCGAGCGACTGTGGCAGCCAATCAGGATCCTGTGTGGTCATGTGGGAGAGTGGGGTGCCCAGCGTTTTCCTCAGAGTGCATTGAGGCGCTAGGCATTGCTGTAGGGCGCACACACACTCACAGAGCCAGCCGCGCGCACACACACACACACACACACACACACACAGACCCATTCTTGACAGTTCTTTATCCTATTTACAGGACATACAAGAGCACTTGTGACAACCCAGTACCCTCATTATGCAGGAATTCTTTTGTTCTTTCAAACTAATTTAGAGCCCGAGCACAAATCCCACAGGTTAACTGAGCTCGGCAATTAAAAAATGAGGAGAACCTTCGCCTGCGTCTCCAAAAAGCTCCGTCATTCAGTTCCGGGGGACCTTGGCGAGAGGGAAGAAAAAAGGTCCTGCGAATCTCAAAAGCATCCCAAACAAATGTTTGGCGGATCTTTTCCGACGCGGGTCGCTATGCGCTGGCGCTCGGTCTGGGGGACGCGGGGGCTTAATGCAGCGATGGAAACTCAGTTCCAGCATCTCTCCTTAATGGCAACTCCATAAAATGAAAGGTTCCCTGTGTTGGGGGAGCCATTAATATTTATAATGCCAGGCACATGGAAAAGAAAATAATTAAATCTAAACACCAGTAAAAGGCCAAAGTAACAAAAAGGAGGAGTGGAGTGAAAGGTGGGGGGGGGGGGGGGATGAAAAAGTGCATAGGAAAGGAAAAATGATCATAAAGAAAATTGCCGGGGTCCTAATTTGTTCATCGCTCCTAATAACTGGGGGAAGCTCTCGCGCACTTCAATTACGCTTCCTTTCGCTATTCTCCTGAGGGGCAATTACCACAGAGAGGGAGGGGGGGCAGAGAGAGAGAGAGATAGAGAGAGAGAGAGAGGAGAGAGAGAGAGAGAGAGAGAGAGGGAAGGAGAGAGAGGGGGAGAGAGAGAGAGCAAGAGCGAGAGAGAGAGGGAAGGAGAGAGGGAGAGAGAGAGCGAGAGCGAGAGAGAGAGGGAAGGAGAAAGAGAGAGAGAGAGAAGGAGAGAGAGAGAGAGAGAGAGAGAAGGAGAGAGAGGGAGAGACTAGCATTACGTAGCCTGAGCCTGCCTCACCCATCCACCTCCCTGGGCCTTGACTGGCCTTATACGTTTAATGGGCTGTAAACACTATTGGTTGATCTTTGACCTCTACGGAAACGGCATGTTTACATTCAATATCGCGCCATATTCACGGCCAATCTCCTTGCTGAATCGTTCTATTTAGCAGCAGGTATGGGAAAGGCATGCGGGCCGGTGTGTGTAAATGGAGAGGCAGGCGGAGAACCTGGGAGGTAATTGGTAATTGGATGCCATTAGTGAGCTCAGTCTCCCTCCTGCAGAGTCGACTCGGGCTTGTGTTATTCTAGCTTTAGCATGCGGCTCCTGATGTCATGGATCAGTAGTGGCGCGGCACACGCTGCATGTTCCTCTCTGCTCCGCGGAGCTCCCAGGTGCGCCGGAGGAATGCTGATGGGGGACGAGCAAACACACGCACATGCTCATACACACACACACACACACACACACACACATACCCATACCCACACTTTCTCAAAGCAAAGGCAGCTTGCTGAGTCTGAGGCCTGAATGCTGCGTTTGAGGCCCTTCAGGAGTTTCTCACAAGCTGTAGAATTGTAAAGAGATAAAGCAGGCTTAAGAGCAGTGCAAATGGGGAATATCCCTTAGAAAAGCAGTTCAAGAGGCCAGCTGTTGCATGTTGCACTTCCATGTCTGCTCAGATCCAGAATATCCACCAACAGGCGATATCCACATGCAGTATTACTGACGCAAAGCTGCACTCTTAAATATTCGCTCTCCTTGTGGTCACCTTCATGACCTGGTGGAAGCATCCTTAACGCGATCAGATCAGAACATTTTTGCCACAATTTTTGACTGAAAACACACATGAGGCACATCCCAGTTTCCTCCCTTTCAATGATGTTACTTCTTCTAGTGGAAGATCCTCCGCCTGTGCAAGTGAGATAAGCCAGGGTTATAAGGGGCTTTGCATCTAAAAACAAGTTAAGATACGGAACCTGACTATCGCTGCGGTCATCTGCTGATGTTTAACATCCTGGAAAAACTATAAGCATCAGTGCTATAACCTTCAGGGCGCATTTTACGTTTCATTTCTTTCCCAAATACGTTAAATTCAGAAGTGTGTTCTCTGTATGAACGCAGAAACCACTTTGAAAAAAACCAGAATATTTAGCCGGCAGAAGTGGTGGCAATTTAGCAGAGATGGGCCGGGTTGTTACCTGAACGCCGCTCCGAGACCTGCAGTAATTGCCTGTGAACTTTTATTATTGATGAAAGCGAAAAGGGTAGATTAGGTTGGCAGCTGAGCGAGTTATTCAAGGCTGACATGCTGGTGTAAAGAGATTTTCAGAAAAAGTGAATTTCATCTGATGTCAGTTTGATTCCTCTTTTATTACAAATAATGCTCGAGCCTGAAAAGCGTAGAAAGGCCATTCTCAGAGTGCGCAGACCTTCACACCAATGAATGCATGCGATACACGCCTGATCAGCAGGGGCCCGTGTTTATTATTCAGTTAATAATCTCCCTGTTTAGTGACTGCTATTCATAATTCAGTGCCTACTGTAAAACCAATATGTAAGTTGTGTGGTTATAAGTGAGAAACCGAAATGTAGGCAAATTAGGGGGTTAACATATTCTGCCCCGTGGGTTTTGGTTTCTCCCTTTTTCGCTCATTCTCTCCAAACCGTTCTCATTCTAATTCCTCCAGCAAGCTTCTGGTTAGCATGTGCATATGGCGCGGAGCTGCGGCGAGCTAGCAGGAACAGCTTGATGGGTGCCTCCTGGCTTCAGAAAACATTTCGGTGCAGCGTTTAAAGCTTAATTAGCAGTGCCCCCCTCTCTCACTCTGGGGGACAGTGAGGAAACATATGAACTGTAATGGGCTACAATAACCAGCCCCTTCCTCCGATCCGGCCCGCTGAATGACAGGGTCGCTAATTGGAATCTGATTTGCTCATTTAATGAAAGAAGGGGGAAAAAAAACGAGGGGCAGAAAATAGCGTCCAGGCGACATTCCCTCCCAGCCTGGTTTTAATTATATTTACGTATAATGTGTCTGACCTGAGGACAGTGTGAGGAAATTGAATGCCCAGTCGCGCCTTTTTCTCCTCACCGGGTCCAAATGTGATTAGCGTTCATTAGAGAAGCGCACATCTGGCTCTGCTTATACACACACACACAGAGGATCATGCTCTCTCGCAGAGCATTGGTGTGTGTGAGGGTGTGTGTGTATGTGTGTGTGTATGTGTGCAATTATAAACCTGCATGACTGGATAAGGCCAAAACAGTGTACAGGGCAATAAGTCTGTGGTTTTATGGCTCATTTTCATCGTGTTCTCTTCATTTGCTTTCAAAGCGTCAGTCCGTCAACACAAAAATGTCAATATGCGTGACTATTCCACACACTGCCTAAATCCAGAGGGGGAAATATACTTACATGCATTGCCTTTGTAAGTCAAGTCAAGTCAGTACATAGTAAAAATGAAACAAGGTTCCTCCAGGACCATGGTGCGACACAAGAGCAGAACAGAACAAGAGCAACAAAACCACTATAAACGAGACGAGGACAAGACAATGTGTAGTGAAAATGACAATGGCTACATTGAGGATGAGTACAGTATTTGACCAGGACTGTAGTTTAGCAGCAGAGATGTGCAAGAGTGCAAATGTGCAAGAGAATGCAGGACATCAATAAATAAACTCAACAAGCCGTTTGTGCCTCAGAGTTTCCACATACATGCATTTTGAAACTTCAACCATGTTTACAAAGTGCATTAAACGAGTCTAATTTCACAAACAGGACGAACAATTCGTTTTCTGTGGGTTAATTCCATGTTTGTTTGTTTTTATTGGACACAATTAGGCAATCCCAAAAAGCAGCACTATCCAACAGCCAGAGACCTGAACCCATTAGCAAATAACTGCAATAAAAAGGAAAAAAATGCTCTCAGTTCTCTCAGTCCTGATTCATCGTTTTCTCTGTGCCACACCTAAACACCATTTGTGATTTTTATCAAGAGATCCTGAGCGTGTGATTCATGCCACAAACACTGATAAACTGAAAGGTGAACTGAGGCAAAGCCCTTTTCCGTACGCGGCTGCCGATACGTCTCCTGATCCCAGGTAAAACAAAGCCACAGGCTAATTAGTGCCTAGTGTTTAATCAGCTTGATGTGCTTCCTTAATCGCTGCTTTACACACTCTATGCAATCATACATTATCTATGAACTGAGCCGTGGTGTGTAAAGCATAACCTCTACAGGCTGTGATTGCTTCATTTAGAGGATCTCTAAAAAAAGAAGGCGAGAGATTTGCTGCATAAAGAAACCAACAACTGAGCCGTCTGTCATTAGGCTTAAGTAGCTAAGATTTAGCTTAAGCTAAGGTATCGATTACGGGACACCTCGGTGATGGAATGTTTTGCTTGCAGCGGCTTAGAATTCCTCTGTTTTCAGACCAGTTGCTCCACAGTGAGAATAATAGCTGTGATCTTGTTTTAAACCCTTTTCCAACCTGTGAAAAATGCTAGCTGGCCGTTACGTGGCATAAAGACTTCAAGACAAATGGACTAGTATGAAATAGAGGTGGGGATCTCTACATCACCCCTGATACAACACTGTCATGATATTTGAGATTTATTTCTCCGTAATGTATATCGTCGCTGTCGGGCGGAAACCTCGTATGTCCAAAATGGCTATTTTTCAGGAAACTGTAAAAACTACTTATATTCTAAATAAATGAATACTGTGTCATCAAACATCCCCAAGTTATTTTCAACACTTTTCATTGCTTAATAATTTCTAAATTTTACAGACCCACGTGGAGACTGACCAATAGTAGCGATTTATGAAAAAAAAAAAAAAGAACAAAGACCAAAAGTGGAGTTACGAGGTTTCCGCCCGACAGCAACGATATGAAATATATCAGATATGAGCACTGACTCATTATTACAGCACTAGTCTATACTGGTCCATATTTAAAATAGGGTTTATCTTTAATAAACACTTGGATCCAGAGTTCTTAAGGCAAGAAAGTGATTTGTTGGTATATATTACAGTGTCCCTGCTCTCTCTAATGCAGGAGTGTTATCCACATCGCTGTCAGACCGCACTGACAGTAGTGCTGTCTTAAAGGATTAAGGGAATATTGCATTTTAAAAATATACTAATTCATACCAAAAAGACAAAAATGTAAATAATTACACTCAAATAGCTGCAGTATAATTTTGCATGTTTTTCCCTCTTGCTTTTCTTAGAAATGGTCGAAATTCGCTGCTCATTATTTATTAAAAAGTTAGGAATTATTTTCCCTTCACATACGATCAATTCTGAGCAACCATTTGATACCATCAGCATTGGGTTCAAAGTAAGGCGCCATGTTTCCAGCCCACAGTTCTGACACTGATGCTCAAACAGCAGAGTCACGTTCCATTTTTCAGCAGGTGATATTACATAAGAGCTCCTTCTTAACTCCGGGCTTCTAAAGGTGAGCTCGGAGAGAGAGAGAGTGCAGTGCGTGTGTAAGCAGAGACGTGGCAGGACTGGTTCTCTGCGGCTGGCATTATCTGTGGTAGCATTAGCTTTGTGATAGCGCGTAGCCTCCTGGGGCACGGCGGAATCCTGCAGCTGCATGCCGTCTGACACGCAGCCTTAACCAGACTTTTGATCAGGGATCTCCACTGCTGTTCTACAATGCAACAAGCTTATTAGCAGTGTAATCACAAAGAGCCGAGCGCGGCGGGGAGCGCTCTGTCTGTCACACTCTCTCTCTCTTTCCATCTCTCTCTCTCTCTGTCTCTGTCTCTCGCCCCCTCCGCCAATTTCTCTTTGTGTCTCCTCTCTCCACTGCAGCATGAAAATGACATGAAATAGCCGCTTTTAGGGTCATCTAAACCGTTTTTCCGAGAGGGATGTGGGCTCTAGTGTCTGCCAGAGGAGGCTGCGGGGGAACCGTCGGCGGGGCAGAGAGGAGGAGTGCCTGGCGTGCGGCTCGGCGTCTGAATATTGGCCCAGCCTTTGTCTGAAGGCTGTGTGAAAACACCTGTAACCAGACTCCTCCGGGCAGACAGAGGGCCAGACAGGCTCAGTTAGCACAGGGCCACTGAGTCACTGAGTCAGGACATTCTGAAGGTGTTTCTCAGTGACACATGCGCCCAAGTCACGTTTGCAAAACACACTCAATCCCTTTAATATCTTCTTGGAGGCTTTCCATAACTATGTTCACTGTAGTTAAAGACAATTCTGCCACAGAAGATCCTCCCTTCCCCAAATCAGACTCTATAACTGTGTTCCTCTGTCACACGTCAACAGTGATCGGTGCAATACCCTGACGCTCCTTTGTTATGCAATTCTTTACTAGATTTAAAGAATTATTGGTGCATTATTATATTTTGATTATGTGCAACAGTCAAACATGTGCAGTTTTCTTACTGGGGGCTAAAACATCATCATTATCTGTAACATCATATTATGTCTTACCAAGTGAAATACAGAAATCCCCCACATTTAACGGGGGGTTACGTTCCAAGAGCACCCTCGTATAGTGAAAAACCACGTTGTTGTGTAAAAAAAAAGGGCCGATTCCAGGATTGGGATGCCATTTGTGTCCATCTAATATCATTATATAATTTTAACACTCAGGTAAAGCTTCACTCACAACCACTATCTGTTTATGATTAAAAAAAACCATAAAAAAGCTCTTTAGAAAACACCGGTTTTAATATCTTGGCCCGCTATACACTACATGTTATCTTGAAATATAACCATTTAACACTTCAGAAAGGAAAATGTACACAGTGGATTTGTTCCTGAACGCACTGACCCCTATGAAATATATGTAATATTCATATTCAGTGGGAATTGGACTTAAAAAAAAATACATTTTCTGATTCTGATCACTGGTACTGTGGAGTTGAGGTCACCTTGAAAGTAAAACTCAGTACAGAAAAGTAATACATTAGTCAGACTGTCCTTGTATATTGTTAACTGTCCTTGCGTTCTTAATATTAGAACTATGGTTCGTCTTTAACTTTCAGTCCAGCTACTTGTTTAAGCTACGATCAGCAAATAAAGCTTATAAAAAAAAATATATATATATATATATAAGGTTTTCCATTTCCCCTAAAAAAAAAAAAGGTAGGGTAAACTTTTGCCAGCCAGTGTATGTACCCAGCCCTGTCTGCACCTAATCCTAACACGGACCTGAATCCTGAATGCCAGAGAGAAAAAAACAAAAATAAGTCACCTGTGTTCTCAACAAGAGCATGACGCATGACCTGTCCCTCCAGGAAACGGCAGAAAGAAACACCCGGCAGTGTCAGCAGTGCCTGGAATCACATGACGCTGTCTGGAAACAAGCGTCTGGGTCCCCACATGCCCTTAAGCATGGACCCCTTGTCTTGCTCACGAATTCCACTCGCATAACCTCAGTGCTTAGCCCCCTCCTCACCTGTGTTCGCTCACCCTACACTGAAAACGGAGATGCTCTGAACTTTCCTGGGTTTACACATGAATTAAACATATTCAACTGTCTCTCAGCTGACTGGCTTTGGGCCGCAATTGGTCATATTCTATAATTGCGAAGGGGAAGCTGGGTGTCTGGAGCGGAGCGGCACTCACATGTCGCTCGGCTGAAATTCTTGTTTAGTGTAAACAGCCTCATGCCACTCATCCTGCTCTGTGGTTCCCCTCTCTTGCCTTAGGACGTTCGCGGCAGCTTTACTGCTGTTTCTGTTTCTCCTCAGAAAGTTCTGGAACGTCTTTGACGGTGTCAGGAATGCTTGAGGCTTGTCAGAAAGAGCCTGTGTGTTGATGCGCTTTACCCGAGTGGGGAGACGGAAGAGAATCACCTGCTTGCCCCAGGCTGGGCCACCTAGTGCTCTGCTCACATCAAGTTTAAGAGCCCAGGGGCTTCAGAGTCATCAAGAGACCCTCAAGAGCAGGCAGAGGGGGATACTTCAGGACCAGGTGCACCGCGAGGGGGAAGAAGTCGTGAGCGAAACACTCAGCGATGTGACAGAGGCAGGGTGTGTGTGTTTGCAGCTTGGGCTGGATCTGAACGTCTGGCACGGCCAGCGTAAGGCCTGTGGGCTATTGGTAGTGTGCTCAGAAGAATGGTATGACAGCTAAGCCTGCAGCTAAGGAGTGGAGAACAGTATCCCCGGCAGTACTAAGCAAGACATGCTTCCTGGCTGTTTTTTCTTTGCTTTTTTTTTCTCCATTTATTTATTCCATGAGCAAATGTCAATGAGGCGTGCGTAAATACTTCATAAAGACGGCGGTATAGGACGCATTTGAATCATCTGGGCCTGGAACGTTAATGGGGTTTTGGCAAATTGCGTGTGTGACTTTAGCTCACAGCAAACGCCTCTGTTTATTTTTGGGGTAAATGTGTATTTAGGTGCAGTGGGGGGTAAGAAGACTGGCATGCACAGTTACCCTCCCGTGCACTCAATCCACAGCCTTTCCACTGTTTTGTAACCATACCCTGTTTATTTACGAAGCCAGAGGTCGAGGCTCTGCGGGCAAACGTAGAAAAAGCGCTTACAATCATCCTAAATCAACCATGTGTGTAAACGGCTGCGTCTTTGTTTTTAGACAGGACTATCAGTGAACAGTATCACAAAACAGGCCCGAAATAAGACGCAGAGGGCAGAGGGGGTGCATGGCATGTGTCCTTATTAGTGTATGTGTGTGTGTGTGTGTGTGTGTGTGTGTGTGTGTGTGTGTGTGTGTGTGTGTGTGTGTGTGTGTGT
>JBBPDE010000015.1:7346041-7356900 GCA_037974605.1 Nannopetersius ansorgii | reverse complement strand
TAAATGAACAATTTCGCTTTAAGGGTGTACTCACACAGGCAGTTTGAACCGTGCCCGAGTGCGTTTGACCACCAAAGTGCGGTTCGTTTGACCAGTGTGAGTAAGTTTTGTTTTTATCTCACAGCTTTCTTTGTAGCACTTTGAGATTGTTTTTAAATGGAAAGTGCATTAGAAATAAAATGTATTATTATTATTATTATTATTAGATTTTAAAAGTGTGACAGAGTTGGGAAAAAACAAATAAACAAAGCCTTCTTTGTAAAATTTATGACTTAGTGTGCCCATTATATATTATATATTGGGTTGACATCGAATTGCGATTAATCGCGATTAATTTTTTCCCAGATTTGCGATTAACTAGTTAATTTTAATTAATCGCTTTACAGTCCTAATATATATAGAGAGAGAGAGTATGTATATGTACTAAATAAAACAAAGATGATTGTTACAATTATATGAGAAGTTGGAGAACCCCAAAATGGTAAGATGATATAAAAAATCTAAGCATCTTATGAATTACAATCCATGTTCCTGAAAACGCTGCTTTTGTTCTCTCTTTCCCCTTAATGTATGCAGGGCCATAACCTACTGTCTGTCTTTTATGGCGCGCATTGATGTTATGTTTGCAGAACAAGTGCCTCCCTGCATGGTGCGAGGCCTCAAGGCGCTGGCGGAGCTTCACCTCCCTTAATTACGGCATTACAGGCTGCTCCTCGGCCTACGCTGCCGGGCCGCCTCCCACACTCTGGCCAGAGGAAGCTGGGGGGGGGACTGAGGTCATCTCACTGACGCTTTCACGGCCTCTTCCCAACCACGGCAGCAGGGCATTCCTACTGAACTATAAACAGACCCCATACCGCCTCCGTCTTATTTCACCGCCAAAACGCGATATTCTCTCCACTCTCCTTTAACCCAGGGGCGCAGAACCCCGGCGAATAGTTTGATTACTTTTCTTAGCCATATAATTTTCTTTTGAAGGAAGAGCTGTCGAGAAACAAACAGAGCCGAGCCCCATCCCAGAGACAAAAGGATTAGGATTGATTGTGGCCGTAAAAGAGAGAGAAACAACGAAAGAGGAGACAGCACTTCCGAATTCATAACTACACTGAAATGTTTGCTCGGAATCTGCGCTGCAATGGGTGTTTTTTTTTTTTTAAAAGGGATCTCAATACAAGATACACACAGTCCCTGATCATCTCCAGGACGCAGCCAGCAAATTAGGCCAGAAGTTGAAAAAGTGGTTTTAAAGACACATGAAAACATCACAACCTTCATATTTGCCGGGTGGATCATATTTTCTTATTCAGTTATGATATCAGTTTCTACTTTGGCTCATGTGTGCTGCTGCTTTACTTGGCAGCGAAAACAAAACAGGCTCAACTGCATTCAGCGGCATAATCATTGATCGACTGTGAGCTCAGAGTTCTGCCACATACACAGGCATTAGAAAGCCTGCGCCTCACATTAGAGGCCTAGTTTTATCAGTGAGACTGTTACTACACTCATATGGCCACAGCAGACACAATCATAGCGAAAATAAATACAGATCCTCAGATCCTTCAGAGCTGCACATTTCTGCACATATTAATGCACACTTACGGACTGCTATTAATTTTATCTGCATGTAAAATATAAAATATCAAACATAAAATGTGCCATAACATTTGCACAGGCCTTATTTTTAATTAGACCGTGTCCCAAACTGCGCACTAGCGCAGCTCCCAGTGTAAAGAGTAGTATCTGATCATAGAAATAGACCATAGACATATATTCTGTAGTGTGATATGTAGAGTACAGAAGAGTTTGGGATGCAGCTTTAGAAACTCAACATCCAAAAGTAAAAAAAATTGAATTTTCTGGTAAATTTAAGTGTAGAACTGAGAGTGGGAACAGTTTAAGCCGCGGCAGGACGACTCTCTGCAGTGCCAGCGTTAGCCATGTTAGCTAGCGGAGCCATTTCAGCCCTTACGAAAATTAGCCATGGTTTACTATGATTAAATAACTGTGGTTTTCATGATTTTTTGGGTAACTATGAAGTGGTATATGTATATGTAAACTATGGTAGAACCACAACTTCCATGAAGTGCTATGGATAAACCATAGTAAAACTATGGGTAGTACCAAAGTACCATGGGGTACCATAGTAATACTATAGAGCGCCGGTTCTGCTACTGTACTTTAACACCGACTTGCAGGTTCTGCAGCTCTCCGTGCTGTTTGTGTTCTAGAGTGAAGGGTCTCCACACATGTGATGTGTGTCTGTCTCTGCTGCATGTCTCTCGTCTTGTTGTGGTTTCATGTTTAGATTCCCCTCCTGCCAACGGCACCGCCCCTTTTATAAAGGGACTATAATAATTGGTTAAACCAAGGAATGCGTGTCAGTCTTAAGCCAATCAGAGGCAGAGACTGCACTGTGTACACAAGAGAGTACAGAGAGAGGAAAAAACACACGACTAGTCGACTTCTCTCAGGGGACGTCGACTCATGGCCCTGTAGTCGACTTTTGTGCCCTAATATATATATATATATATATATATATATATACATATAATAAAATATAGTATAGTAGTGTTGGTGCAAACTCTCTTAAGTAAATAAAATGAAAGAAGTGGTGCTTTCAGATCATTGTGGCACATCAGACATTTTCTCACATTTGTCTTGAATGATTGTGACATAATTTGACATAACTGTGAGAATAATGCGGCGATGCCCGCTCCTGTTCACGGATAATTCCAGGTGACCACAGCTGTCCAGCTCCAGGCGGCAGCTCCGACCGCTAAGAACTCTTGAGGGAAGTGGAGGAGAAGAAAGAAAACAAAAGCAATGGACACTGTTCAACTCCCTGCCTGGTCCAATCAGCAGAGCCTGCAGCTCCTTGTGCCAGCTTTGGGCCAGCGCTGGCCGTGCTGCTGCCCTAAAGTCAGATCTGCTGGCGCTCATTTGTATACAAATCACAGGCCGTGCTGTAATGCTGCCGCATTCGCCCAGACAATGGACTCATTGTGCGTGAGGATCTGGGTGGCACTTTCTGCACATGGCCCTGTGGCTCACGGAGTCACGGCAAGCACAAACCCGCGCGTGCACGGCCGCCATGGTCCCGCCGAAAGACCCTCATGCAGCCGGAGAAGACAATGCTCTCAGAGAAGGCTCGATCTGACTCCACCGCTGCTCTTGCCATTGATTGTCTTCTGTAAATGGCTAATGGACGGGACGACAGCGGGGGAAGGAATGAAAAGCTTACAGCTCATAAAGTGGCCCTGTGGAGATTGCATCATGCAAGTCAAGTGAGGCCTACATTATCAGTCTGCCGCACAGACAAAACATCCAGGACTACGTTACGGTAAAAAAAAAAACACTCTTTAGAATCATCTATTTTTTCTTTTTCAGGGTTATTGCTTTCTTACACTGCTTGAAAGCAACAGCCATCCTTTACACTGCTGAAATATTTACTCCAACATAACTTCTAAAAAGACCTTGTTTCATTAAAGAGCCCATATCATGGAAAAAAAAACATTTCTTGGCCATTTATTTAAATTAAAATGTTTTTATTACATGGGCACATTTTGCCTGAAAAAACAGCCCATTTTGAATTCATTGCTTTTGTGATGTCACAAAACCAACGTATTCACCTACATCCACCACTCACCCTATAGCAGTATTCACATAGCCCCGCCCATTTTGATTGAAGTTATAAGGGGTATTGTGGTTCTTGGATATTGAGGTACAACACAGAGCAGCCAACCAGAACAGAGCTCATTTACATATAAGTAACACAATTAAATCATGTGCAAAATCAAGTACACAAATCCACACAAATGTCTTACAAATACAGCAGGAAACAAACTAAACATAAGAAAAATGTAGGAAATGGGCCCTTTAACCTGCATTAGAAAACACTCAAATACGTCTGAGATTTTGTTAGCAGATGCTATCCAAGTATAAAACAGCTAAAATGGCTAGGATCCAAGTGAGGAAGCCTAAAATATAAATAATGTAGTAAAGAATTACTTGATTTCCAGGGTACACGAGCTGCTGGAATGTTTCCAGTTTGTACAAACAGTCTCCTGATCTGACGCCAGAGGCACTTTCTCAGAAAAGTGCCTCCTCATGCTCCCACCTTCATCAGCTAAAGGTAGTCGTAGTTTAGCGACTCCATTGTTTACTTCCACTTTTCCTTTTTTCCCCCTCCTGACACTCCATCCCCTATTAGATTTGAGATTTCAATAAAGCACGGAATGCACTTAAACTCATCGCTAACCAGATCAGGCCTGGCGCGTTAGGCCGCAAGAAAGACACCTTGGCCAGCTCGGGTCTGGAAACAAGGCAGGAGAGCTCAGGATGTTCTAATCACATCTGTTCACTCAGACCCTGCGCTCTGCCGGCTGCGGGGACGAGGAGGATGATGAAGAGGCGAGCGGGGCAGCTGTTCCTTCTCTTTGCGCTGCAGAGAAAGGAAAGAAAGGTCAGTGGCGAGGCCCAAAAGACATAATAAAGAGTTTTTCCACGGCCCAGCCATCTTTGAAGCACACACCGATTTGTCTTCCAAGAATATTTTTCCATGTTTTGTAAGCGAGACAGATCAGTTGTCTGCTGAAACCGTCCGGCTGAACTTTAGCCATACTAGCTCACATTGCCAGCTTTTGTTAACGCCCTCGAGTCCCTGCAACAGCGAGCCCTGCGCTGTCCCAGCTCCAGAAAGGCTTATTTGGATACGTGTTGAGGTTTTATCCTCTGCCATAAGCATTTACGGAAAACAAGTCGTTTGAGCTTAAGCAGCACGGGTCTGATTTGGTCGGATCGTTAGTTCAGTCTTCTTAAAGGGATAGTTCACTGCCAGATAGGTTCGATTTAACCTTTGGAACACAACAGGTACAGATCTGTGCTCAGCAAAGGGTAAAGGCTTATATGGAAGTTCCCCCGGTTTATATTGATGCTTTGATTGGTGGTCCTGTGTCAGGTAAAGCAGTGGCCCCCAACCCCCGGGCTGCGGACCGGTACCGGGGGCGTGGGTCATGTGGTACCGGTCCGCGGGCTGCACAGAAAAAAAAGTACAGTATTTAGTTTTTATTTGCTATCAGTGTTTATTTACTGCGCTGCAGCGAAACAGGCCCAAGGCTCTCACTGATCCAGCGTTGCGGTGAGTCATATTTTTTTTATGCACTTTATATTTGTTTTTGTGGTAAATCTTCAATTATTTTAACAAGACGTTCAATGTTTACCATGGCGACCAGAGAGCATTAGCGTGCTGAGTGGATGTTACCCGTGTTCTGCTGTCGGCTCGTTGTTATGAAAAGGCTGTCAATAAAGCTGCAAGTACACACTGGATTTACCTTTATTATTATATTTTAAAGATACCCCATTATTATATATTTAAAATATCCCCATTTTTATCCGTATCATTTATTTGTATAAATACGTATATTTATCTGCCGCTCCTTAAAGGCTGGGCCGTGAACATAGTTTCCGATTTTAAACCGGTCCGTGACCAAATAAAGGCTGGGGACCACTGAGGTAAAGCCAAAGCTGTTGTAATTTTAAAAACATGTAATAATAATAATAATAAGCACTACTGGCGTTTTAAGAGCGACAGCACATGCAAATGAACATAAAGAGCAAAAACAGGGAGTTGCCCCTACAATCAGAAGGTTGTGGGTTCGAATCCAAGTACTGCAAGCACCACTTGAGTTATCCTTGAGCAAGGTACCATCCACAGGGCCCTTTTTGGCAGCCCCATGCTTCCCTCGGGTGAACGGGTTAAATGCAATAAAATAATACAGAAAAAATACAACACAGCTAGCATACTGCCTACTAGGTATGCTAGCAATGTTGGCTAGGTTTCCAACAGTGCAATACTCCAGTGGCTGAGTGAAATACAAACAGGCACACAAGCCACACACCGGCTCAGAGAAAATGTCTGGGAATCAGAGAAAATGTCTGGGAATGACGGAGAAAGGAGGTAGCATATCACGCCCCCAATCTTTGGAAGTGTGTACAGATTGTCAATAAAGCTAATTTTCTCCATATTCTGGTGTTTGGCATCCCCTTCTTAAGATAACCCTTATCTGATTTGTTTTTTAACCTGACACCTCTCAAAAGAGCTCAATAAAACCTTCATCTCTGAACGCTCCCACATTATGTGTGAGCATGCATGTAAACAAAGAGCTAATCCATCCAATATGGTGGAATGATCCCATACAGATGAACTACACATGCAGCGGCTGTGGAGAGCTTCGGTTCTGCCCTTCAGACTGAAGGTTTGTTCTGGAATGAAAAGCTCGTTATTTGAAGCCGTGTCAAACCTGACAGGCTCACTTTTGTACAATGCAATATCTGGAGCAAACAAAACCAAACCCAAAGACTGCTGAAGACTCGAGACTCCGTCTCAAAATCGACCCATGACCATCTCCGCTGGTTACTCTGAAGACTGATTACTTTTGGGTTTTGTCTTGTTTTTCCCACCTGTCACTGTCGCCCTTGGCCTAATCCCTGAGGGCTTGGGCCGCCTGTTCTGTAGAGCACCTAAAATAACAAAAGTGCGATACAAATACATCTGAGTTGAATGGGACTGAGTGTGGGGTGATTTAGGCATGCGGTTTGATGCTTATTGGTGGGCCACAGACTTCCATTACTTACCATCCCTGTTAGCCTCCCAGCAGAAGTAAAGAGGCAGCCTTCATACACCAAACGTGTCTCGACTGATTACATTTGAGGTAAGCTGTTCTTTGAACCATCCCTTTAATTCAGCCGCAGTCTTTTTCCAAGTTCTTTCAAACTCTAAAGAGTCGTCTCAGCTCTTCGCCGGTGGAGAGCCTCGAACTGCGTGTCCGTGCGAGTAACCAGGCACAAATTGAGCCTTTAGTAATGTCGCAAATGAAGACGTATGCACTCGCCTGGCTAAGTGGCTGGGGTTCGCAGCTGCTCCGTGTCAGCACTAGCCGGCCCGCCGCGGAGCAGATAGCATTGCTTTCCATTTAATACAATCTCTCCAGGCCCATCACTGCCACGTCCAAAAGCAAGTCTTCTTTATTTTAGCCCTCGGCGCAGTTCCTCCACAGGCCTGAAAATGTTTATTTGGCCTGGAACAAAGCAGTTTGTTTCTGTATGTCGGGTTATGATGCATGGAGAGGGATTATCGCCCGACTCGTTAATGAGCCTGAGCTTCTCCAGCTGCTTTTAGGCCCTATTGCCGACCTCTGGGCGTGCGTACGTGTGTGTGAGTGCAGAGGCTGATTATTTGTCATTCAAGGCTGAAGTATTATTAGTGAGGGACTGCATTTAAGTTGAGGGGAGATAAACTATAGCAGGAACCGCTGGACCTTCTTTTAGCAGTGATCACAGCTGAGGTCCGGCAGTACGACGATTAGATGTAGCCAGTGTGGGGCCTGGAGGAAAAAGGTGGTCCAGTAATAAAATGAATTCTAAGGAGTGCTTTCACATTACACCCCCCCACAGCCCGAGCTACTGCTCAGAACTGTGGGAGGAAGCGCAATAAACCAGTACGGAATTCAATCGGCCTTCGATATTAAAATGAAGAGATCATTTTGATTGGCCTCTCTGTAATCACAAACTCTATGGGTCTCTCTCCTTCTTTTTTTGAAGTCCACCATAAAAATGAATGTACTCAAGCTGCTTATTACCATTTCTACTTCATTAAATAAATGATCCAGCCATCAATGGGACCACAATTACAGGCGACCCCTGCTCAAAGCCGTGCAAGTAACAGAATATTAGCTTTATTGCAGTTACTCTCCGAGAAGATTAATCTGTAATTAATACAAATTTAGTCTTCTCGGAGTGACTCACTCGAATCATTCTCTGTGATGAACTATCCGGTGGGCCCTTGCGCGGGCCGAACAGTGGAATTAAAACTATACATCATTGATCAACAGAAAATAACATACAAATGCGATTATGGGGCTAATTTTTCCTGTAGCGTTTAATAATAGTGTCGGTGGAATACTGATGGTGTCTCTTAGCTTGCAAGGCGGCATCTAGATTATGAGCAATTTGGGAGTTTTTGAAGGGAAATTCCACCGATTTTTCAGAATGCCTGCATAATTCAGTGATTAAGACGTAAACAGAGTCATGCAGGGTTGTTGTGAAATGCACAGCTCAAGGGAAATCAGAAACAGAATTGTGGAGGCGAATAGAACCAGACATCTAAAGAGTTTAGGGCCTTTAAAAAGCTCCTTCACAGAAACTTGATACAAGGAATATTTTGCCTGTTGGAGGCGCCGATTTACGAGTGTAGGGTTATGGGTGGGTTTGTATGAAGTGAAAGTGACCATTTGTCATACGTGAACACGCCACAGCACACAGTGTGAACAGCATGAAATACTTCCTCTGCATTTAACCCATTCACCAAGTGAAGCAGGGGGCAGCAGGAACACGGCGCCGGGGAGCAGTGTGTGGGACGGTACCTTGCTCAGGGTACCTCAGCGGCCTTGGGAATCGAACCTGGACTTTCTGGTCGCAGGGCGAATGCCCTAACCACTAGGCTACCAGCTGCCCCACATAGTAGTATATATGTTTGTAAACTTCACAGCCTGGGTGGCCTGAGAGTTTTGACATCACTACAAGAAGGTCCTGGGTTCTATCCCCAGACAGAGGCGGTTGAAGGCCCTTTCTGAGTTTACACTTCCGTGTCTGCATGGGTTTCTGCCAGGCACTCTGGTTTCCTCCCATAGTCCAAAGACATGTATGTCAATTACAGATGCTAGGTGTGAATATTTTTGTGTGCAATGGCAACGTGTCCCGGGTGTTTTTCTGATTTTGCTCTATGGCATTTACATTCACAGCATTTAACAGACGCTTTTATCCAAAGCGACTTCCACTCCCTAACTACAGGGGGCAGTCTCCCTGGAGCAGCTTGGGGTTAAGGGCCTTGCTTAGGAACCCAGTGGTGGAGTGCTGAAGATCCAGAGGCAAGTGTCCTTCCCACTAGGCCAGTGGTACCAACCTGGGGTCCGGTCCCTCCTTAGGGGTGTGTGAGAGATTGCAGGGGGTGCACACAATTTTGTCTGCACTGAGGAGAACAAAATTATATTTGCAGACATTAAATTCATAATGTCTGAAAAACATAAAAGGCTTGTCTTGGACACAGGCAAGGGGGGCTTCAAGGAAAAAAGGTTAGGAACCACTGCACTAGGCCACCAACCCTATGACTACAAGTATAAGGAGCAGCTCTGATTCAGCATCACTGAAAAGACATAGAAAATACATTTATTGAGTTTTTCTTCATAAGGGGTGTCCAAAGTCAGACCTGTACAGGTTTGAACTCGTCCGTGGTTTCTCTTTTAGCAAGCATTTTAGGTGTTAGTGCTTTTCTGGGACTAGATCTGCAAATTAACTCATGAAACACGACATGAAGTCATACCTCCAGCCAAAAAGCACAAAGTCGACTGTAATACATGGCGATCTCCACCGAGATAGATACCAGAGCGCTTTTTCATCCGGAGCCCTAGCAAATGTATGTGCCTCATACGTCAAGGAACTGCAGGGACTTTAATATCTAAAGACTTTATGAAACGGAGTATAGACAATAAATATTCAGGGGCGAGTGGGCAGAGGAACAGCTGGAGGCGACTCTAGTCTGCAAGCAGAGCAAATGCAGTATAAAATTCTGAGTTCAGAAATCGACTTAATACTTTATTAATAATAATATTAAAGTCTGAGCTCTCTATTTTGATAAAGGTTTGTCTTCTCAGTAAGGAACCGTTTCACCTCAAACCTCTTGCTAACACCTCAACCTTGCGACTGTTTAAAAAAAATCGACTTTTTCTTTAAAGAAGACCAGGCTAGCTTTTGTGAACCGCTGTAAAGTCTACCAAAAGAAATAGTGCCATACCATTAGATTTAATGTTGCTGAGACAATTTGTGGCTTTTGAAGTGCAAGCTGGACCTCCACATTTCATCTTTAGCTCCATTTTTCATTTCTCAGACGCTCGCTTGGGAATCGTCTCTCAAGGCAGCTCTTTTGAGGAGCGGGACGGCGGATCCCATTATTTAGGACCTGATATGATCAGCGACTCTTTACATTTACAGCATGATCTCAGAACATCTCCCTCCACTGAAGCTCCACACCCCTTTTAATGTGTGAACATTAAAATTCTTCCGCGAGGCCAGACCAAACATCCCTTCACAGATATCACACCAGGCTAGGCTTGCGCTCTTCCCTGCCATGGTTTATGTTGCTCATTTTTCATGGCTGCTCTGGATTCCTGGTCGAACTCCTTGTTGAAGAAAAATAGGCCCAGTGTTTTGAGACGGTTGCTCTCCGGCGCTCCAGTTTGAACTTTTTACGGCCAGTGACTCTAAAGGGAGAAATGTCTTGCTTGGTTTGAAGATACACACTTGTAACTCAAGCCCCCCCGCCCCACACACACACACACACTCACATGGTTAGGCTGAAAATATTATGAGAATATGTCTAAGAAGCAAGACGTTGTCTGTGCACTCCCGTGCCACACCCAGAACATGACATTATGTCAGCTGAGCACAATACACCAGGAGAATGTGTCATGCCTTAACTGACCACGCCCCTAGGCCACTTCCAGTCCTGCTGCAGAAGAGTTTATTGTCTTTTTCTAAGTCCTGCTGGAAGAATTTCGTTCTTTCTCTTTGCAGCAACACTCAGACTGCAGAACAGCTGAAGTGCAATAGACCTGCAGTCTACTCTCAGAGTGACAGAGTCTAAAACAGTTTATATTCAAGGGGTTTTTTCCAACTCAGCTAAGAAATAGAAACTGTGGTATATATACATATGTGCGCTCTCTCTCTTTCTCTCTCTCTCTCTGTGTTTCTCTCTCCCTCTCTCTCTCTCTCTCTCTCTCTCTCTCTCTGTGTCTCGCTCTCTGTCT
>JBBPDE010000015.1:7321957-7332130 GCA_037974605.1 Nannopetersius ansorgii | reverse complement strand
GAGAGAGAGAGAGAGAGAGAGAGAGAGAGAGAGAGAGAGAGAGAGAGAGAGAGAGAGAGAGAGAGAGAGAGAGGCTGGCAGTGGAACAGCAGTGGTCAAAATGAATGGAATTTAATCATTAATTTCATGTAAATGTCTTTTTACTATAAAATGAATAAATACTAACTTGAAATAAATGCAAAACTGAACTGGACCTGTAAGGATATGGTCACATGTTCATTTACATATAATGTCCTTGAGAAGCTCAGGACTGAAGCTAGAAAACAGTTGCTAAGTTAGCTTAGGTCAGGGGTGTCCAGTCATATCCTCCAAGGGCCTGCGTGGCTGCAGGTTTTCATTCCAAACTTAATCAGCTGATTTAATTAGCCGGTCTCAGTCAGTGGTGTTTCTCAGGGCATGAGGGTGGAAGGCTGGAGGTGGCCCTGGCCCTCAAATCTATTTTAAAAACTTGTTTTTAATCATAAATCATATTAATGAGAGGTTAGATGAACCTGATAGACTACACTCTCCGAAGAAATGTATTGAACTGCAACAGTTTCTTTACATAGTCAACATAATTGTACCATATTACATTGCTCTTAGACTACATAACCCTCTCCTGACTCTACAGCTTTTTTTTTTCTTAATTTAAAAAGCTCAAATACTAGAAAGTTTTTACATTTTGTTTTCAATAATGGTTTGATGTGGTTTATAAACATTGTTAAAGATTCACAATGGGATGCCAGAAATAATCCACATGTAGGAGTTTAGCCCCAACCATTCGCACTGATGTTATAAGAAGTGTTTCAGCAAGGCTGCCTTTTAAAAGCCAATCAGAACAGAGTTCAGAGTTTATTTACACAAAGCAGTCTAACAAAAAACGCCTGTTTAATTCTAAGGCATAATAGGAGGCTAAAAATGGTCCCATAAAAATGAATTATGACTGTTTTTGGTACAAAAAACTGCACAGATGTTCTAAGAGGACCTCAGGGATGTCTGGCAAAGTGAATGTAGCTTACCTCAACTGATCCTTAAGGATCATGTTCTGGTTCCTCTGTGAACACAAATGTATGGTACCTTTTTTTGGGATGGTGTACACTATTAAAGACAGCAGGCCTGACAATTAAGGGCAAAAAGAACCCCCTGCCTGCCAGATAAGGCTAAGTGAAGGTACTGAAGCTGCATATTGTAAAAATATCATGAAGACCACTGAGCAGAGGCAGAGGCAGAGGCAGAGGCAGAGGCAGAGGCTTTGCGGTGCTCTCTCTAATCCAGCGGCTGTGTAGTTGCTTCTCATCAGTGCTTGGCCACTGTGCCACCATAACCTCTCATACGCATCAAACGCACGGCAGCAGAACTCTAACCAACCCCACCCACAACTTCACAGACACACACACACACACACACACACACACTCTGATACACACTCACAAGCTTCTGTAGCTGCTGCGCCTGCCCCAGAGATGCACACATCGACACACACACAGAGGCAGGAAGAATGATGACCGAAGTCGGGCTAAAGGTGAAGAGTTATGGCCCAGAAGGCCCCTCCATGCTGCTTTTTCATTTAGCAGAGAGACTGGCCAGATCCTTGCCTGAGAGAGCCGCAGATTAACGAGAGAGAGAGGGAGAGAGAGAGAGAGAGAGAGAGAGAGAGAGAGAGAGATGCATGGTTCACTATTACAGCCCCCCAACAACAGCAAATCTTTATAAGTAAGCCTGTCTAAACTCAGCGTCGCTCATGGCGGGGGCTGGCGTGTTGTGTTTGTGCGCTTTTCGCCTACTGTTTTGGCACTGTGTACAAAGCCCTCTTTTTTCCTGCCATTTCACTCAACTGTCATTGTCTCGTGTGAATCTGGGGTCTGAAATAATTGGCCAATAAAAGGAAGCTTTGAATAGGAGGGTCGGAGGGAAGGGAAATGGCCCTGTCCGTGCAAGCCAGGCCAAAACAATGAGGTGCACTGAGAGCGCCGCTGACCGACTGACTGACTGACATTGAAAGGGACGAGGCGCGCAAACAGATGCCAAAAATTACAGTCGGCAGAAGGTCATTACCGAAGCCCTCGCTGGCTCCTAACAGCCGCACGCACACACCCGGACCAAATTTAATCAGCGCATCAAGATAAAGAGGTAAAAGCGCAAGGTTAGCCTCGCTATCAAGCGCTAATACTCGGCCCACCTCTGCACATCGATCATCAAATGCCAACTTCAAAGTCACGTCTGAGGAGTCAGTCATAAACGAGGCCTAGAGTTTAATGATGCCCCCTGCACATCTGCAAACTAAACTGGGGAGGCCAGGAGAAGGTAGGGACCTGACTAATTCTACAACACCACCATGAGTTTGTGCATTATGATCAAAGTCAAGCCTTGGAGAGTTACAATCCAGGCCTGATGTCAAAGGGTGGGTGTTGGAGGGATGGATGGGTTTAGACTGATAGCCTGAGAAAACCTCAAGACCACCACCACCAACAGTAGGTCTGATCTAAACTCCGTATCTCTCACTGACAGTGACAGATACCATTGCATTTACATTTGCTGCATTTAGTCGACTCTTTTACCCAGAGCCACTTCCATTCCTAACTACAAGGGACAGTTTTCCCAGAGCAACTTGGGGTTAAGGGCCTTGCTCAGGAACCCAGTAGTGGGATGCTGAAGGTAGGATTCAAACCCATGACCTTCTGGTTCAGAGGCAAGTATCCTACCCACAAGGCTGCTACCACCACTATTACACCAGGACTGGCGTCTGGAGCGCATGGACAGACCTAATATGACCTGATCAGGTCCCAAGCAGCAACATACCCTCCACCCCACCCCCTGCCAGCTTTGTCATGCAAGTTGCTCCCATCAGCTTGCCTGTTAATCTAGACTGCCCTCCTTAAGCTGGTTAATGGCCAGAGCCTGAATACATCCAAGGAGCACTGCCCTCTGACTCCACTAAGCCCTCACTTACACAGGAATGTCAGATTTTTGCAGAATAAATCTTAAGTTCAGCTTTACATGCTTTAGGAATTTAACAGGAGACAGGCTGTTTGGACAAGCTCCAGCAAAGGCCTCTACAGTCGGGTCAACATGTTACTGTCACAACCGTAACCGCCTGACAGAAGCAAGAAAGACCTTCAGAAATGAGATCTGACTATTTCTTCTGTTTTGACACACTGCCTCGAGTGAAAGTCAGCCGAAGCAACTTCATCTTGTCACACTGGAAAGGACAAATGTTTTACTGGAACTGGAAAAACGTAGGGAAAGCAAGAAACAAGCCGAGAAGAGCGAGCAAAAAATCAACACATGGTCCAACAATCAAACCTAGTCTCTCTGCAGTGATTAAACTATTCACGGGGCTTTGAATTTTCTAATGGCTCAATGCAGGAAGTCATTGTGGCCCTCTGAAAAGACCTTGATTTAATGATTCAGACCAACAGTGCCATTCATCATCATCTTAACCAGAGGGGAAACCGGTAGAAATTGCTGAGCTCTCCGAAAAGGATGGGACCTACTGCCTACCGGCCTGCCCCTTCACTGTGCCACCTGGCGCACCATGGCCTTCAAAATCCAGCCCATGTCCCGAGGAGTTAACGACCTCACCAGGTCTGAGAACTCCAGGAAGAAAAAGTTTGGTCCGAAAGCTCTCAGGAATGCGCTTGGCACAGCTGAAGGTCAGGTCGGCATACGCTCGGGTGCTGTAGAGTGCCAAGCGCCTCTCGCATTTTGATGGAGACAACATCCACTTCCCGGCTGTTCGTTCCTTCACTCTCTAGGGAAAGAGGTTTCAAGAGAGTGTGTGTGTGTGTGTGTCAGGGAGGGATGGGGGGCTGGTTGGGGAGCTCAATCAGCGTGCCTGGCATTTAAGGCTAAAGAGTTTGAGTCCAAATGGTCCTTTTCTGAACTTCTCCTCCAGAAGTGCCAGGGCTGCTGTAGGTCTGAGACGAGATCTCGACTTGGGTTGATTATGCCGAGTTGAACCTGTGACCTCTCTCCATACCCTCCATACCTGGAGAGAATCAACAAGCGGGCCCACCAAGAGATACACACACACACACACACACACACACACACACACACACACACACTGAGGGCTCTCCAACATTTGGGTTTGGCCAAACAACTGCAGGAATGGAGGATATACGAGCAAATATGTGGGCGTACTTCTGGAGAAAGGGTTTCGCATAACTAAACAGAGAATAAACACACTGAGATTGAGGAAAAACTCTGCTTACCCACCTCTTCATTAATAATCATGGGGAATGCGTTTGGATAGAGGATTGCTCGGGTTTCAAGGGTAACCTGCCAAAGCACACAGCCGATCTAATGCAAGTTAAATATTTAGAGGACTTACAATACGTACAATTAATGGCTCCGGCGGATGGACACAGTCCTTCAAAACCTTCATCTAAGTTCGTACAGTCCGCATTTAGCAAGAGGAGTGAATCCATCTCCCTCCTTCTCTTTCCCTCTCTCTCCCTGAATGTCACAGTCGGTTACCTTCAGCGCTCCAGTGGCGTTAAAGGCTATCGATTGTTTGTGAGTGAGCACGAGATTCCCCAGCAGGGCAAAGATAATGGGGAATCACAAACCCGATCTGGTGTGTTCATTTCACATCACTAACAGTAATTCCATCATTAAAAGAGCCTCGCTGGCTTGCCTCCAGCCTCCAGCACGGTATGAAGCTTTGGGCAAAGGCCTGGAGGAAGCTCATCTGCCTGAGGAGAAGGTGGACAACTGAAGGTGGGACTGGATGCATCCTTTTAGAGTGGAATGCTCCTTAAACCCTGTGAGCTTCTCAAACATAAAATATGATACAATACGAGTTTCGAATCCTGTTTTTTCCAGTTTGCCTCTGTTTTAAAATACTGCACTCTTTGAAGAAGAAATGTTATAGAACTGTATTTAGTTCATTGCTGGTTAAAGAGATACTCCAGCAGCAACAAAGCATGACATAATTCAGACTTTCAGTTGACATGGCCTTTGTACCGTGCATCATGACTTAAATCATTATTTTTAAACTTCAGGTCAGTTTTCAAGAACCTGGTGAGCTTTATAAGAACCAGACACATTTATGAAATCATGAAGATTTACAAGTTCAGTGCTCATCAGTGTTAGTGAAGTGAAAGTGACCATTCAGTCATACGTGAACACACCACAGCACACAGTGTGAACAGCACAAAATACTTCCTCTGCATTTAACCCATTCACCAAGTGAAGCAGAGGGCAGCCAGGAACACGGCGCCGGGGAGCAGTGTGTGGGATGGTACCTTGCTCAGGGAACCTCAGTGGTGCCTAGCGGTCTTGGGAGTCGAACCCGGACGTTCTGGTCGCAGGGCGAATGCCCTAACCACTAGGCTACCAGCTGCCCCAAATGCAGAAACCATGTAATTTGCTTTCTTTCTTTGTCCAGTTAGGCATTAGCATAATGCTAATTTCCTGTAGCACCCGTATAGAAATTTGTGTTGTTAAAGTCAGTGGACACTGACTGGACACTTTTATCCAAAGCGACTTCCATTCCCTAACTACAGGGGGCAGTCTCTCTGGAGCAACCTGGGGTTAAGGGTCTTGCTCAGGAACCCAGTGGTGGTGCTGAAGGTAGGATTCAAACCCATGACCTTCTGGTCCAGAGGCAAGTATTCTACCCACTAGGCCAAGACCACCCACTCATATCACACTATACTGCTAACACATAATCTCTTGGACTCACTTGCATCCCTTTAGACATTTTAATTGCTGTTTTAATGACACTACAATTATTTCACCAGCTGGTTCTATAGCGTGACATTAAAACAAACATGCTTTGCTGTGTATTCTCAGTCATCATCCGCTCGATAACTGTAGAGCTGTGTGGAGTTATTCGCTTCTTCAAAGCCCACTGATCATAATGGGTTACACACAGAACAGAGTGGACAAAGTGAAGGTAATGATAAAATAGCAAGAGCAGCAGAGCAGTGGAGGTCATTGCTGGAGGCATTTTGATCTCCGCTCCCATGTTGAATTTCAGAGGTTTACTGGTCAATCGAACTGAACAGCATTCCATTCACGTAAACATAACCTTTAGAATGTAAGACATGCGCCAGCCTGCAGTAAAACTAGTCCCGGCATTGGCGAAGGCTCTCACTGCATGCTGATATTGTTGGCCTTAACCTACCTTAGGCTTACACAAATAGACTGTGGAGAGATAATGAGCCGTATGGTTAAAGTGATCTGATATCTGTTCCCCTGGCCGTGTATAAGGACAATCTGGCTTTGCCCCAAATCAGTAAATAGGACACAGCTTGCTTGGTCTGGCACGAGCTTGATTCAGTCACTCTCCCCAACCAAAGCTTCTATCAGGCCTGCAAGGTCAAACCTGTGGATTAGACCCCCCCCCATACACCCCTCCCTCCATTTGCTCTCTCCATACCTTTATCTGCAGAAATCTCTCTTTCCCTTTCTGCCCTTGTTCCCCATCCAGGCAGTCCTGCACTCTCCCTTCTGCCTTGTTATGCCAACGCTCTATGTGTCTCACTGGTTCCAATTGTAGATCATTTCAGTCTTTTCATTTTTTGCTCTCTTATTTCACCTTCTCTCTGCCAGCTAGAAAAACCAGGCCAGGTCATTTTCATCTGCTGTCCATCAAGAAGAGCTCGAACGCTGTTGAGTGCTGCCCACGGTTCTGTACAGTTTGGGATACTCCTCCCCTCCCTGTGGGTGCTTGGAAATCAGAAAGGTTGAGCCAATTTGGACACAGCCATATGTCTGCATGTAAATGTTGCCCCCACACCCTGTTCTTCTGTCCAGGGTGGGAAACTCGGCCAAACTGTCCTTATTTGGACAAAGGTGTGCGAGCAAGATGAAAGGTAGGGGAACGAGGGGAATATCTTCTCATTATCTTCTCTTCATTAGGCTGGTGGCTGCTGGTGGCTAGGGAGCTGCCCCTATGATGAAGGTTCAAATCCCAAGACTGCCAGTAACACCACTGAGGTACCCTTGAGCAAGGTACTGTCCCCACACACCCCTCCCTGGGTGCTGCATCATTAGCTGCCCACTGCTTCACTTGGCGAATGAGTTGGGCCTCGTCCACACGGACGTTCGAAATGAACGCACTCTGAACGCCATAGACGTTTTTGTGGCGTTTGGTAGCGACGCTTGATCTACGTCAGCAAGGCGTTTGACTGGCGTTAGTCTGACGCCGTTTAACACCGTTTAATGCCCGATCTGTAGTTTCGTGTATTTACCTGTGGGGGCAGTAATTACTCTCAGCTGCTCAGCAACAGACTCCTAAGTCTTATTCTTCTTGTAGCAGTTACTATATTCTGCTAAGGAGATGTTCCACAGCGCTGGTCTCTGTTCTACTTCTTCCACGAGTTAGTCCTGGATCAATGTCCAACATTTTTCGTAAAACGTGTTTTTTCGCAATTACCGTACAGAATCATGGGACATATTCGGTCCTCCAGAACGTCAACCGAACGCCATGGAAACGCCATAGTGACATTGTCCTCGCGTTCATCAGGATTTTGTCGCCAAGAAAACGTTGAATGCAGCGTTTATTTGACGCCATCCGAACGCACAGCCAGCTGAATGCCGGTGCTGAACGCCCGTGTGGACGCTCGGATTTGCTTCAATGAGCAGAAAAATGGGCGGCGTTCAATAGGCGCTAGCCTGGCGTCACGCCAGAAAAACGCCTGGTTCAGACGTCCGTGTGAACGAGGCCTTAAATCCAGAGCAGAATTTCACTCTAGTGTGAAAAAAATGACCAATTTATTTGACTCTTTACTCTTTACAGGTTCTAATCAAGTGACTATTGAACTGCAGAATAATGCGTTCCATTCCAGCATATCCTATTGCTAAAGAAACATGTTGCATAATAGACCACAGTTATTGGTGCATAGCAGAAAAATAAGGTGTAATTTGTTACCATTCTCACTCGAAGCTCATTTAAAGGAACTGAGATTGTCACAGCGTCTTTACAGACAGGTGTGCTGCATGATGCAGTTAATCAGTGAATGTACCATCATTCTCTATGCTGCATATAAAATGGTGAGGAGCCCAGCACACCTTAGTTTTGCATCAAGATGATCGAGAAGACGAGCGAGCATTGGGTTTCCGGAGCTCCGTTGACAGTGACGGCTCAACCAGCCGGTGTTTCAGCAGGAACAGTGACTGAAAGAACATCTGTGTTTAGATCTCTGGTAAAGACATCAGTAAACATCTGGAAACTGCGTCTGAGAGTGCACTTTCAGTGAGCGTGATGCCTATGCATTAGTGTGATATGTAAGCGCAGCTGTTACTCAGGTGACCGAGAACGTCAATACAGGAGGTGATCAGACTGTCAGCAAGAGCAGATATTATAGTACGGCCGCAGAGCAACAACCCCTCATTACAAAGAAAAATGACCATCCGAGAGTCCCCCTCTGCAAAGAAACCGTAGAATTATCTCATTTCAAAGGCAAACTGTTTATCCTGCTATTATAAGATTACTTGTCTTAAAAAAGCACCATGAGATATTTATGTTTGTTCTAAAAACAATTACATTCATCAGTCACACTTAGAAATTTCCCCTTCATTTAAATCATTCAAGACACAAATCAAGTCACTTATCAGGCCGTTATTACAAGATTAGGTCGTTATTTTAAGGCTAGTAAAATATAAATGTGAACACAGCACAGCAACATGATAAAAGAATTATAGATTCTGCTTTCAAGCACAATAGTGAGATAAGACAAGCTCTCAGTACAAGACTATTTCATCCTCTGTGTAAGACCACGTTACTACGACTCAGTTATGAAGTAGCATTCAAAGAATTTTGCTACATTTACTGCATTTAAGTATCTAGATGTCGTTCATTTCTATTTCAATGAATGCTTTTATTTCGCATTTCAATGCACCTTCTCTACTTTGTGAAATGATTTTTGCAGTGGGGTGATAAACATCAGGCAATGATCTACACAGATGTGGAAAAACAATGTAATGGTCAGATGAGTCATCCTTCATATTCTCCACAAGTGGGCAAGAATTAGGTGGCGTCTGCCAAGAGAACAATACAGGCCTGAATGATTGATCCCAGTGAAGGGGTCAGGCGGCTCCGTGTGGGGCATTTTGCCAGCCACTTGCCCCTTAGACGGGGGGGTCACCGCAAGTCAGTACAAAGTTATTCTGACTGACAGCCTTTATTCTTTGGTGAAACATTTCTCTAATGATGGGAGTAATATTTTACAAGACAGACTCCTGTTGCCATGAAAACTGACTGTAGTTCCAAACTCCTCCTCAGGTGCTTCGTGAAAACAGACCCTGTTGTCCAATAAGGCTGCCAGCAGTGCAATATCTGCAATGCTATTTGGATTCCCCTTGGTGAGAACTTGTATTAAAAAAAACAAAACAATCTTTCTCCTTGTGTAGATATTACCACCCTCTTTGTACAGTGTTTTATATCGTATCTACTATCAGTAGTGCCCTATTCTCTGCTTTATTTTTTGTCTTTTCTACCTGTTATAAAAATGTAACTGGACTCGGAGAGCTTTGCACAAGAATTCCAATGTGCATGGACTGCTGGTTGCAAATAATAAAAAGAAAATCTTGATCAGTGTTCGACTACACTGTGAAACTCATACTGAGATCTAAACCATGGCCACAAGTCTGCACCCCCTTAACAAACAGCTGGGTGTGATTTGAGTGTGTTCTTTATGTAAAGGATTTGGGTGACTATTGACTTCTGGTGTCTGTTAGTTATGTTAAGTTCTAAACAAAAGAAGCAAAATTTGGGAACCAAATGTGACGGTCGCCTCGCCATCCTCGCTTGTTTTCCGTTCCCTGTCTCCTGAATGTTACGTTTCTTATTGTTCGTTCGGTTTATTCGCGTCTCCGGTTTCTGTTCCCGTTATGCCTTCGTTTCGTCTCTGTGTCTGCGTCTGTTTCGGTTTCCCCTTTTGGTTAGTACCCTCACTTTTCTTCCGCGTTTCCCTGTGCACTCCATTCTCCCTTTCTAGTCAGCACGTCCCGTTTGTATCACGCCCCCCCAAGCATGAGTTTCACGTGTGTCTCATTTGTTCCGTTCATTTAAAGTCCAGTCTGACCCCAGTTTCCTTGTTCTTGTATTTGTTATCCCTTGTGTCTCTGGTCCTGGTCTCTGTTTTCTGGTTTTGATTGTATGTGTAACCAGTGTTGCCAACTATTTTCAATGGAAAGTAGCTAAAGTCTGCTCGAAAAGTCGCCAAATGTCGCTAGATGACG
>JBBPDE010000015.1:7223546-7236232 GCA_037974605.1 Nannopetersius ansorgii | reverse complement strand
AGAGAGAGAGAGAGAGAGAGAGAGAGAGAGAGAGAGAGAGAGAGAGAGAGAGAGAGACAGGGAGAGAGAGAGAGAGACAGAGAGAGGGAGAGAGAGACAGAGAGAGAGAGGGAGAGACAGAGAGAGAGAGGGAGAGAGAGAGAGGGAGAGCGAGAGAGAGATCATTCAGCCAGGGACATCAAGCAATAGACCCTGTCATCAATTATGCAGGCCTCGTTCATTATACATTCAGCTCTGATCTCAAATGGACAGCCCTTGACATCTGATGAACAAAACGCATTATGTTAAATGAATTAAATCATTATCAGACGAAAGTTCTGAAATTCTGAATACCAAAGTGAGTGATCGCGCTCAAGATGGATCTTTCCAAAACTGATTAGTGCCAATAACGGAATACCAAGTCAGCTATTCTCAACATTTGCATAACTCTTTTTTCAGACGATGATCCTGCATACACTCGTATCCATGCGCCGCTCAAATAACATTTTTTTTTATTGATTTTCAAATTGAAAAATGCTCTACACAGACTACACAAGTACAGTTTACTTGAATATACAATGACAAAATATATATGTGGCACATTTTATATTTTATGTTTGATTTTTTGGCTTGCAAATAAATAAACATGCAGTAAATATTTTAAACATATTTAATTGCCTTCTGTCAATTCAAATGAATATTAGTTTGAAATCTCTAACCAATGTAGTTTTGAGGAAAAGTGACCACAGGAACACTTGTTTTGGATCTGTTTTCCAGTTCCTGAAACCGTGAGCTGTGACACTGATATGTGATCCGTTTAAGAGTCGTTTCAGGCTCGTGTACTAAGAAACTTTAATTCGCAGAATAAGCTGATGGTCCCATTTTATGCCTGAAGCTGAAAAAAGTTACATTTTGTGCAGCATTTACAGCTCAAATCTATTATTAGACTCTGTGGGGAACTGGACGTTATTTGCTTATTTAGGCAGCTGCTAAAACTCATCACAGGATCATACCTAACAATAAACAAAGATCCAGGACAGAACCAGGCGGCCTGAGCTGTAAGTTTGACTGACATAGTAACAGTAACTAGGAAGGGTTTCTGTATAATTTTATATAATTTAATATATTACAAAACAATACGTTTATACAAAACACAAAAACGTTTACTTTTTACATTTTGTTATTTTTATTTTATTTTATTTTTATTTCTTTCTTTATTTATCTATCTATTTATTTATTTATTTATTTATTTATTTTCTTCTATATATTTATGTAAAGTTGGGGGAACACGAGCCTAAGAATTTCATTACAGTAATGATGCTACATTGTTATCTGTACATGACAATAAAGCTTGAAACTTGAAACCAATACAATAAAAAATATCCACAACTCCAAACACAATTTATTTTTTGGAATGTTTTGAATTTGATTCATTCGTATTTAAAAACCCACAGATTGTTTTTGACCAAATGACCAGCTCTGCAGCTCTCTAACACTCGGTTTCTGAGTGTCATTAATACTCGGTTACTGATCAAAAGACCACTGATTTTTTTATTTATTTATTTATTTTTTTACTGGTTTCTGGCCTATTCTGAATCGAATATATGATATGACTGTTTTCAACTCGGCCTTTGCATCATCTTAGAACTCAGCACCTCTAATAGTAAACTACATTTTCAATTATTTTATGACCTTATTCAAAATCCATTTTAAGACTTTCTAAGAGGCTTTAAATAATCTACAGAAGTGGTTAAGGCATTCGCCCTGTGATCAGAAAGTCAGGGTTCGATTCCCAAAGACCGCTCGGCACCGCTGAGGTACCCTGAGCAAGGTACCGTCCCACACACTGCTCCCCGGGTGCTGTGTCCCTGCTGCCCCCTGCTTCACTTGGTGAATGGGTTAAATGCAGAGGAAGAATTTCGTGCTGTTCACACTGTGTGCTGTGGTGTGTTCACGTATGACCAAAAGTCACTTTCACTTTCACTTTCAAATGCCGGCCGCTAGACTTTGGTTGACTTGAAAAATCTAACAAATGTTATATTTCTACATTGTATTTTTGCCATGACTGTAGCTTTGAAAACCAGTTTAATTACCTTTTTCATTCAGTAGCCAAATGCTCAATCCAGTTTAAGCTCTGCCTATAATCTGTGCAATGAGGTAGAACTGTACAAGACATAATTATTCATCATTAGCACCGCATTTTCCAGTTACTCTTCATGTGCTTTTGGTATTTTTGGACATTATAATGGGCACAAAAGTAGTTTTTTGCAGGGAAATTTATTTATAACATGAGTAATCAATCTTGTGTCACCCGGAATGAAGAAATGTTCGTGTTTCTAAAAAGCTCCCGTGGATAAATTTGGAGTCACTCAAAAAAAAGAAGAAAAAAACAAAAAACAAAAATCAGTTCCGAGATGGGCATAAATGGCACACAGCTGCATCCCGAAGCTGTCTATTTTCCCTCAAAGCATCATTTTTCAACCAATTAATTAGACTTCACCTCAAAGAAAAAAAAAAGTTAAGCTCGTCAGCCCAGTCTTTCATCAAAGCTTATTTAAAAAGTCAAAGTGTCCGGAGATATGAGTCTCAAGTGTGGTGATATGACATCTGAACAGAAAACAGAGCCTTGATTTAAACTGAACTGACATCAAAATTTATCACAGTTTAACTTGTCCCAAACCTCTCTGGCTCTCAGAAGGACATATATTAGATTATGTAAATCCTCTCAAAAGGACAGGCTTTTAGTTACTAGAGCTTATAGGTCTGGAACTGAATCATCACTACCAGAGACTTGTATCTGCTGGACTGAGACTCAACCCACCAAGCAGAAGAGTTTTCAATTCCACAAAACCATTCACCTTCTACTACAGGTTCCACAGACCACATGAACATTCTCATTTAGCTTCTCAACAGCAGAAGAACCCAGCAGCTGTGGCTTACACGCAGCAGGTGAAACCAACAGTATTTTGCTAAAAATACACCCAAAATAGTTTTCTTCCTCTGTTTCAAACCAGTTTATTGAATACCCGTGCTATATTTGAGATACTGCTAAGGAACTAATCCTGGATTGTTCAACCTGATGTACATTTTCTGCATAACAACCATTTTTTGTTGATTGTTTATATTTTCCTCATATGAATGACTGGTGGATCTTTGCATGGTTCGATCATATCTACATGATACAAATACACTCCCAAAACCCTATCAGCAACATGCGATACCGCAGCATCCAGCCTAGCAACCACCTAGAACATCTAGGTAACCACTACAGACACTATAGCACCCAAAAAATTGCTATAACTGTGCAATCACTCGACACTTTCCTAGAATCTCCACATTATGTAAAAGTCCTGTAACCATTAATGGCTTTCCTAGTCAACCACTGAAGAACCTAGAGTGTAGTGCTGGGACAAAATCTCCCACAATTTGTGCATAAATTGTTCTAAATACACAGTTGGCTTGAAATAATTCACCTATTCCAGGTTCCACAGACCACATGAACATACTCATTTGGCTTCTCCAGAGGAACACAGAGGCTGTGGCTTACATGCGGTTGGAGAATCAAGCAAGAAAAATGGTAAACATGGTAAACCTGGGTGAAGAAGGAGAGGTGGGGGAAAGGTTAATGAAATACAAAGGTTAGTAAACAAAAGACGGCATGGGGGTGATGAACCCTGGCTGCAGGAACGTAAGGTTAGCCGATGGAAGTGGACAGGTTCCTAGTGGTAGATGGATGAGACGGAGGCATTGATAAGGTCACAGCTAATTTGAGGCAGACCTTTTAGATTTGCAAAACGCCGGCCGCTAGATGAATTGTCAGTTGCAATTGGACTGCCTCAGTGGGGAAGGCGACTCGGTTTTGAAAGGATGGCTGTGCTACTGTACCTAATCATAATAGAGCACTTTCGCCGCTCGGCTTGCTGCACTTTCTGACAGGAATTTTTCACCGTTCCTTGCCGGAACCCATTGTCCGACTGTCACAAATGTTACTCCCTTGATTTCCAGTGTCACACTTGTCAAACAGACAATTTTTTTTATTGACTGCGAATCAATTACCAGCAGCTTTTTCCTCCTATGTGGGGGAGAAAAAACACGCACAATATGGTGCAAGCAGATGTGGATGCATTTATTCCTAATACTTATTTTCAGCAACACTTACACAAGATGTAGTTACGAACTTGAGACCATCCGAGGCAATAAATGGTGATGCCTTATGGCACATGGCACAGCTGGGACCCAGTCTTGTGTCTATGTGGTATGGCTCAGCCCTGCAGGGTGCATGGGTAAATGTTAGGGAAACGAAGGTCATGAGGAGAAAGGGTCTCATCCTGATGGCTGCCTGTACACTTGTTTCTCAGGGCAGGTTCTTGTAACAAGAACATCTGAGAACATCCATGAGAAAATGTGGGTTCTGTGTTTGGGAATGTAGAGTTTTTGAGGTGAGAACAAACTGTGACATTTCTAAACAAATCTGAAACCTATTGAAGGCAGATCTCAAAGTATGGGGCGATCAACAATAAAGTCCAACAGACAGCGAGCCTGTTATTAGGCTGTAAACTCCCCACAAAAATCACAGCAAATGACAGCGGTCGGATAACAAGCTTTGCTTGAGTTATTGATTGTACTCCAGACGATGACAGAATTTGGGCCAGAGGAATTTAAGGCATGGGTTTTAAAGGGAGAGTTCCATTGTTAGTGGCATCAAAAGTTTATCAAGTTGTCCCCAGACGTGTATTCTTGTCGCAGGAGACTGTCTGCATTCTGGACTACACACCTAAATGTGTTCAAAATTATGAACAAGAAAGCGTTCTTTGGAGAAGTGCTATTGATGTGCCACTATTGGTCGTCCAAGAATCTTTCAAGCAGGGCCTCAAATCTGGTTTGAAGTAAGAAAAATATGGAAACCAGCTGCTTTCGGCTTAAAACGAAATTGTAATCATCCTCTGTTCCAAACCAGGTCATTTAATAATGGTGCTTTATTACAACTACTACTACTTCATCATATACTATCTTTAAACTTGCCCTGTAGATTCAGATTTTCATAAGGAGCCAAATTTTGGTTGTTCAAAGTGATGTACAGCTTCTTTGTTATACAATTGCTTCGTTATATTTTGCCCATTTGAATGACTTTTGGAACTTTGTATGGTCCAGTTATCTCAACATGATGCAAATACAGTCCCAAGACCCTCTCAGTGACGCAGGATACCATAACATCCAGCCTAGCAACCACCTAGAACACCCAAGCAAACAAGGGAGACACAACACCCAAACAATTGCTTAAACTGTGCAACAGCTTTCTGGGAGAAACACATTTTTCCAGAACCTCTACATTATGTAAAATTCCAGTAACCATTAATTGCTTTCTCAATCAAGAACCACTGGAGAACTGAAGAACTGAAGAGTGTAGTGCTTAGACAGAATCGTCCCCACTTTCTGCATAATTTGCTCAAATACACAATTTTTTGAAGCAAACAACACAAACTAAAGACTAATAACATGCATGCCATTAATTAAGCGAAACTGGTGTTGATCACAACCCTTTTACAAATGAGACGTTTACCATTCTGAGGGTACGACAAAAGGAAAATGAGTCTAATTCATGCAAAAGATGCTAACCGGCATTGAGATCATTTCAGACTAGTTTATGCTCAAGCTGTACTTTGATGAGCTCCACCACTAATTCCTCTAAAAAGCAGAAGATCCATGTCAGCTTTTCCTCAATCTGAAATACAACCGGCTCTGATTAAAAAAGGGAGCACGCATCCACCGCGATATTTCAAGCCTCCCTCCCGTTCCCTTAATTTTTCCTTTCAGCCGGCGTTTATCATCACAGCACATAAAAAGTGGCTGACGAAACCTCTCTCCAAGGGAAGTGCATAACTTTAAAGCAGTCAACTGGACGTCCAGGATCCAGTCAGCAGTCGGCTGGAACTCCTCCAGACCACAATAAAGCAGGTCTTAAAAAAAGAAGCACATCAGGGCAATCTGCAATCAGGCCCTCACAGCAATTAAGAGAAGAGGCACGTATCCAAGCACAGGCACATAAAGAGGCAGCGCTGGTGTTAATGGTAACAGAAACACAGTGCAAGCTACTAAAACTCATTAGGGGTGAGGATAAATGTCAGGGTGTTGGTTTATAAAACAAGCACCAAGGCCAGGCTTGTCTTATTAACAGACGTTTCACCACAAACATTTAAACTCGGCCTATAAAGCGGCGCACAGGCGAGGTATGTTCTAATAGGCTTCTCCTTTTGAGCCAAAAGCAAAAATATTTCTCAGCTTTAATTTACATTTGAACAAAAAATGGCATGTCCAACATTATTCATACCTTTTGCAAACTGTCACAGTCTGTGGGAAAACCCCAGAGGAGACGTGCGGAAAGCTCAACAGCAGTTATAGAACGTGTTTGATTGCTGTAATAGTCAATAATGGCTTTTCTATTGATTATTGAGAATAATAATGTTGGACAGGCCACTTTTTGTCCATATGTAACTAAAAGCTGAGAAATATTTTTCTCTACAGTGATGCCTCTTGTACATCGTCTTATTATCTTCTGGAAGATGTCTGTGTCATTTACAATCAAGAAGAAACTTGCTGGTTGAATATAAGTAACTAAGTAAAAATTTGCCAGGGGTATGAATATATATATATGTATATTAGTGCTGTGCCGTTAACGCAAGACTCTTATCGCGCAATAAAAATAATATCGCTGTTAATCTATTCACAGAGTTGGGTTGGGAGCTGGGTCTGTCCTACGCAAGCTATGATGACTTTCACCTTGATATTTTAGCGCGGATTTACTCTCTCTCTCTCTCTCTCTCTCTCTCTGTCTGTCTCTCTCTCTCTCTCTCTTTTACTCTCGCTCTCCCTTATTCTTTCTCTCTGTCTTTCTCTCTCGCCCTTACACTCTGTATCTCTCTCTGTCTCGTGCGGCCGCTCTCTTTGTGCCACTCTCTCTCTCGTTCGTGACTTTTCCAGAGCGCGCGGATCTCTCTCTCGCTCTCTCTGTCTGTCTCTCGCTCTCTCTCCCTTTCTCTGTATCTGTCTCTCATCCGTGCATCATCTCTTTCTCTCTCTCTCTGTATCTCTCTCTCTCTCTCTCTTTATCTCTCTCTCTTTCTCTCTGTCTCTCTCTCACTCTCTCTGTCTCTCTCTCGTTCCTGACTTTTCCGTATTTAAACCTCGGGTTTATATTTACATGTTCTTTAAGGGTAATGTATTAAACTGAGTTCAGAATGGAATTAAAGTGATCTGGGAGAACATTTGGAGGCATATTTATGGTTTACACTATAAAAACAGGTATTAGGATCATTTTGGGGGGGGGGTTTACAAGATTACAATTAGATAAAAAAAATAATCTATGCCCACCTCTAATATATATATATATATATACACAAAATTTAAGCCTAAAAAAGTGATTTTATTTTCATGATAACACAAGGGAAAACCATAAAAAGGGAATTCTCACTTGATCACTTTTTCAATTTCTATTGCTCTCAGTTTTTAAAGCATATTTTAAGCTAATATTGGTGTTTTCTTTTTTAAGAAAATGTGGTGGTTTTTAAGCTAATTTTGGTGATAAATTTTTCATTTTTAAACATATTTTAGTGGACACGTCTTTGTGCTAATTGTAGCTGTGTCTAAACACATTTTAATGATTTTTAGGGAAAATTTGTGTTCATGAGCAAGTTTAAGTGGTTTTAGACCAATTTTATAGTTCCTTTTTTTTTTGGAAAGTTTGGTGCTGTTACACTAAATATAGTGTTTTTTCAGCTAATTCTGGTGACTATGTAGGCTTTTAAAGATAGAGCCTAAGTGGTTTTTAGGTATTTTTTGTTTTTTTTAAGCAATTTGTAGTGGTTTTGAACTACCCTTAGTGATTTCAAGGCACATTTGAGAGACTTTAACCAATTACAGAGGCCTTTAAACTAATTTTAGTGGTTTAAGATTAAATAAAACTACTAGTGTTACTAAGTGTGAAGCATTTTGCAGATGATTTCCCACAGTTTGCCATTAAAGTGTCGCAGGACCTCTAAAAAAGAAGCTGTGAAATCTGTGTAGGAACAGAGAGGTTCTGTCTCCGAGGCTCGGCAGCTTCCCTCAGCTTTGTGTGTTTACTTTGGAGTCTCGTCTGCGTCGCATTACTCATTCTAGGTAAAGGCGAACCCAGCAGAGCGAGCAGAGGTTACGGTTCCGTGCAAAAATCTGGTGAGGTTAATATTCCTGGCAGCCGAATCAAGAAGCCAGCACCTCTGTGTTTGTGAGCTAAATCCCCTCGACCGCATAAATCAGCGCGGCATAGGTGCACAGTTTTACACACGCAGCCACGGCAGCGTCCCCTCAGTCGCTCAGGAAGGGGGTTTTCTCATATAGTCTTCTGTAAAGCAACCAAACTCGGTCCTCTAGAAGGGGTCCAAAAAGTGGAGCGCAGCTCTTTTTGTGTTCACAGTGAGAGTTCGTTTGAAAGGGGACTCGGTTCTCTTTCAGGTCCACTTCAGCTCAGACAGGGCCTCAGTTCTTTTTCTGTTCACACTTTAGTTCCTCATCCATTTACATTTACAGCATTAAGCAGATGCTTTTATCCAAAGCGACCATCTCCTACATACAGGGGGCAGTCTTCCAGGAGCAACTTGGGGTTAAGGGTTTGTTCAGAAACCCAGTGGTGGTCTGCTGAAGGTACCCATGCTGAATTCGAACCCATGCCCTCAAGTATCCAACCTACCAAGCGACCCATCTTCCCTATTCTTTTCTATATAAGCATAGATGGTTAAAGCTCCATCATTCTATCTTTCTTTGTTTATTTAATAGTTTTTACATGTTTCGTTATTGTCATTTATTCGTTTGCATTTAGTTTGTTTCTTTAATGTCTGCTGTGTCGTCTCATCTTTCCTTGTTTGAGGTATAACTGAAATTGTAATGGAGTTTTATCGTGGCGTTTGTGTCTGTTTATTACTGGGCGGAAATTGTCGAAGTGAACCCGGAGCTCTTTGCGTTCATAACATGCGAGTTTGTTTGGCGTGTTCACACATACGCAAAAAATGCACTTTAAAAACAGGTCAAGTATGAAAAGACCCTTAAAAAAACACCAGAGAAACTTCATCTCGGCAATGAGATAAATACACACATTAAGGCGCAGCAGGACGACATAAACACAGTTTTAAATAAAAATGTTCTATATCAGTTCAATATGATACATATACTGCCTTGTTAGCTGGAAAATGACTTGCTGTGGCAATAAATCACACGGCAGAAGAATTTATTTGCGAGAAAACGATTTCCATTACTTATTTTCCTGCGCTAAACATGACTGACAGCTACCGCAACAGTGTTTACAAGATCGCTTGAAATGACCAGGCTTCGCATCCACGAGTCCTTCTCCTTAAAACGACACAAAGACACAAATTCCACCTTTTCATCTTCCCACTGTCCTCCAGGTCCGAAATATTCATCTTCAGGCTTTGATATGTTTACAAGCTGCTTGAAACCTTGACATAGCTCTTCTGAAAGGTCTGATTAATGGCCCAACACTGCGAGGATGTTGCCTCTTGGTGGCCTTGCAGGGCGCAATTCAACATGAGGAAGACTGTCAAAAACCCGATTAAATCACATTTTCAGTAAAAAATGTTCGCGTCAGGGCCTGAAACTGCCCCCTCGCTGTAGACCCCCTCAGACCTCAAACACTCATTATCCATCTCCTGACCTCTGAGGGAAGATTTCGACAACAAATACAGTCCTGTGGGTCATTCAAGAGCTTTATATTTATATACAAGTGTTTATTTATCAAGGCATTAAACATTTATTTACAGTGTGAGGTTATTAATTTCTATTCATTTATTTATCTGGGAAGTACGTGTTTATTTGTGTGGGCAATAAGTGCTTATTCATCTGGAAAAAATGGTTACTTATTTATTTGGCTCACATTTCTGATTTTAAGAATATCGGTGTGTTGGCTTAGGCATCTCCAAAGCTCTCCTTGAGGAAGTTCAGTGGAATCGTCTGGTACAGGGGGTCCTCGAGTTACGCCACAGATACGTTACTTTAACAGTGATGTAACCTGAATTTTGGAGGAAGTCTAAACACACCGATCCTAACACAGCTGCAAAATCATATAATCATATACACTAAGCCACAGAAAAAGGAAAACTCCTCACTCACACCGCATTACTGCGTACTCGTCTAAACAGCGTATGTCGAGACTGGAGGACCCCATGGTTTGTATCAATGGCTTGTATAAATACATCAACACAATGGTGTGTATCTTTGCGATAATGTAATTGCAAACATTTTTGCTAACTTATCACAACTGGTTTGATCATCGCTTTTCAAATCGGTGTCATTCTGGAGAATACTTTCATTAGTCCTTCATTGTTCTGCAGGTTTCTCCATCGTGGAGCATCTCTGGTCTTCACTATGGACAATCATGTTTTTTTAGTTTCACACTAATTTAAAGTAAAACTTTCAAATTTCCAAGCAGTAGCGTCATGATTTCGTTGTCTTTATGCATTCAAACCTTCCAACATTTCGTTTTTTGAACAGTGTTTCTGAACGGCAGCGTATTCGGTTTCGTGTTCGGTCTCGGTGAGTCTTGCGGCTTCATAAGTGTATACAGTATAAACACTAATGCCGCTCCACAGGCTGCCAATGAAGGCATTAAGAGTCACCAAGAAAAACAGGTGACTCGCTGGAAATTAATATTTGTGTAACATTTTGCTCTGCTTACGTGCACTTAAAGCCTGGCAGCTGAGCGCGTTCTCACTCTTTCCACTCGGTGCCTCCTCCGCTTTTAGCAGCCCCCCACCCCCCCCATGACTGGGTAAGAGGATGTTTAGGCAAATTAAAAGCAAAGCCAATGGAAACAAGCCATTGCAGCTGTAGCTCACGCCGCACCTGTGCCAGCACTCATGATGGCTTGATAGGTGAGACTGAGCTCAAGAAGTTCCTCCGTTCCAAACAGTGCTCAACCGGAGAACGTCTTCATTCGGAGCACCATGATTACATCCAACTCCTGCCATATGTTTTATTTAGACTTGGCACCAACATCTGGCATCAAAACAACAGCGATGACGTGCTCTTACAGCCCACGAGAAACGGATCTACGGGATGGTCCCCTAGAAGAAACACCTCTGATTTACTCAAGAACGTTCCAAAGAGCGCCTCATTCGACAGCCACTTTTGAAAATGAGAAGAGCGAGTGCAAGAGAAGGTTAAAGGAACATTTTCCCAGTACTGTAAATCCAATCCAAGAAGCATAAAGGACCCACTATTTGTACTGAGTGTATGAGCATTACCCAGGATCCAGAAGAGCAGGTACATGTGCGTCTATGTAGATATATCGTATATAACTGGGCGAAGTATCTGTACTGTGCCAAAGGCTTAGATGCCTCAGATTTTTGTAAAAAAATGCTGCTTATCTTAAGCAAGAGTTTGTAAGAGAAACATGAAAAAGCGCTCAAGGTGTTGACTTGGCCTCCAGATTCCCCAGATCTCAATCTGATCGAGCATCTAGTCCCATCCATCCACCTCGCAGCTTACAGGACCGACTAACAAATAAGTCTACAGTACGTTCACCACCTGAGGACCGTCACTGCTGAGCTATAAAAAAGCCAAATAATATATAAATCATAATTATAAAGTGGGTCCCGACGCAACTCTTAGATAGTGAACAGACTATAAAGAGCTGAGAGAGTGAACAAACGCATTTAAAGTTGAAGGACAGTCTAGAATTTGACTCCGCATCACCACACAACCAGGATGTAGACATATACACTACATATATACAGTACATCCATACACTACATGTATAGTAAGTAAGGTACTAGTACTCTAAGAGGAATTTCTATTGACCTTTATAGGAATATGTCAACCACAAAGTACATGTTCCCAAGATAAAATGTGAATAACCTCAATCCATGACTCTGCACTTTCATTTCTTTTCTAGCACTATTGGCATCGTTGTCCGGAAACAGCTTCTAAGCTCCAAGATATCGAGCGCATGTGGAAGCGTCCTGGATCTATTCATAGCTCAAATCTAATACCATGCTTTCTACGCACATTCATGACTTCCTTGTCTTTCTTGAGTTCTGCTAATAGGTTGAGACGAGCATTGCCTCTGGCACAGCACTCGCCCAGACCTTCTGTTTCCGCTGAGCTCAGGGTGGAAAGATTTCTGGATTGGAGACCAGGAGCTCCAGCCCGGTCAGGTCCATCAGAGTTCTGCAGCAGCTTGCCCTGAACACGGCTGCTGACATCCATTAACTGACTGTTCCCGCAAGAAACATTTCAATAAACTGCTCTTAATTAACATGCATGCTGATTAGAATGTCATATTCCAGAATACGCTGCAATTTGTCTTTCTGTCATCAAGTTAATGGATTTTCTTTCTCCGCAGGTTCTGCGAAACAGCCAGAGAGAGAGACTGCCTGGCAACAACAGCACTGGAATAATAAGAAGTTAGAGAAGAACCCAGTGTACAGAGAGACCAGCATGAGTACAGTACTGTGCTAAAGTCTTAGGCACCTGCGCCAATTGTTTCAAGCAATTTCGATCAGCAGTGGTCGTCTTTCTGCAGCAAAAACAGCTGAACATTAGAATAAATGCAAACAAACCAGCAGTAAAAAGATTTTTTTTTCCTAAACAGTGGTGGATATTCTGTGAGCTGTTAGAAGAACACAGGTTTGGATCCAGGGTTCGGCTCAGGGCCTCCAGTC